>CM060369.1:9082230-9564730 GCA_030545235.1 Helianthus tuberosus
ATCCGCGCTAACAGCTGGTTTGCTATTAAATACTTTGGTTTTGTAAATACTTAATAACTTAAAAGAATTAGGCATTTTTTTCACAAAACCAAAATAACTTAACTTGAATGAGCTTCTGATGTATCATTTCTGGCCAAAGTTGATCTGATGCATGTATTTATTGTTCAAGTATTACAAAAGTTATGTTAATTATGCATTACAAACGTGAATGTCTTATTTCTGGCCAAAGCTGATCTAATTCATTCATGTCTAGCATCATTAACAAGTGCATAACTAAAGTGATTGTCTCATTTCTGGCCAAAGCTGATTTGTCACGATTACTTTGCACACATACTTAGATGATTATACTTCTGGCCAAAGCTGATTTGTCTTCATTTAAGTAGAATCTTTTAACTAAGTCTATTATTTTGATGTTAGTAATAGACAATATCACAACTTCTTCAAACAATGATCCTCACATTAATGATCCTTCATTAATCTAATAATCATTTTTTGTCTGTCTTACTTTAACACCCCATAACAGTACTCACTATAATTTTCTTCTATAATTAAGTATCTCATCCACTCTAATTTAAGACCTAATATGTTTTGCTTTACTTAAAGTTTCTATAAGATTGGCTCTTAATCTAAATCCTTGATTATCTTTTAAGACATGATAATCCTATTTCTCTCTTCTGATAAAAGTGCTACAGAAGAAAAGTAGAGCATGATGAATAGGATAAGTCAAACATGATGTCTCTTATGATAATCAAGAAATCATATAAGAACTCCTAAGGTGCATGCCTTCATTTCAAATTCTAAACTATAAGGTTAAATTGTATCCGTGAATAAATCATAATGTACAATACCATGACCCATAAAATAAAGGGCTTACGCGTGGAAATAAGTACATTTTCCAGTGCATTACATACTAATTTTCCACAAGTACAATTTGATTCCTTATAAATCAACTATAACACTCAAAAGTCCCAAAGGAAAATAAGTTTGTTGATCAGCAACATACGTATAGGAAAAGAAATGCCTAAAACTGGAAAATAAGATGTAATTCACATCACTACCACTAAAACCTAAAAGAGGATACGTCTAAGGTCCATAGTCAAAATACAAGTACTAATTCCAACTCAAATATTCTTAAAGGGAGAATCTCATTACATAACTTATACCGTTAGGTTAGGCATAAGCAACGAGACTATCCATAATTCAAAAGAACAGTTGGCTAAAATAGGCAGTCACCTACCAATGATATTTAAGTCTGCTAATCTTAATATTCCAGTTAACACATGATAAGTTGACTCTAGTTCTATATGTTTCCTTACTAGAATTCAACAAATAACTAACATGAGAGTTAGTAACAAAATTAGATGTTAATGCTATAAGAACCATGAAAAGTTGTCTTCTAATTATGCTTTATGATACCTTACATATTCTGAAAATTAATCAGAATTTAGTATCAATACTAAAGCTATATTATGACAATTGTGAGGTTTACATAGCCAGCATAAAGTCACATTTACCTTAAACTCTCCTATTATTTGTTCTTAATATCTAGATAGAAACATTAATAAAAAAAAAACTAGATGATACCTTACACTTTCACAACTTTTGTTATCATGCATATGAGAATTTAACAAAAGGAAAATGAGACTTATAAATTTCATCAATTATAACCGAAATTCATGAGAAATCATAACATGGTTAATGAGGATGATTTTTCCATCTAATCCCATTCTAAGTGATTTTAAATCATGATGTTAAAATCCTAAAATATTTTAGCTTAAGAAATAAGTATGGGTCCACCGTAAGTTATATTTCATTGACATTCGTGGAACTTATTCAAAATGGAATATTCAGACATAATTCATTTATCAATTAAAGACTATCTACTTGTATCTAAACTTGTAGGACATTCATATATATATGTGTGATAAGTTCCCACGTCACGTAACTCATTGAAACTTCTCTTGTAGCATTTATAGAGATATCAAAGATCAGTGGGAGCATTAAGTGTCTTAATTATAACTTGCAAAAGTTGCAAGAGGTGGGGGAGTGAAAACTTCACATTACTTCAATTTACACCTCTTGTACAAGACATTGCTCTATTTCGGCACTATTCCATTAAAACTTGTCTCCTTAAAATCTAATGTTACTCTTACAAAAGTTTCATTGTTGCTTAATTGTGGGCACACCTAGATTTCTTACCTAAACTAATATAATCCTCAACAAGAGAAACAACAATGACTAACATCATCAATATGTTTTCTCTATTAGAATTTTTTGGTCAGTAAATTTGACCCTAAGCATGCTGAGTTCCTCAAGACTTCTAAGGTCAGTGGGAGCAGTAAAAGTCTTTATCATGACTTGTAAGGAATACAAGAGGTGGGTGTAACACCCTGCTAATTTCTACTCGACATTAATCAAAATACATAAGATTTTATATATAAATGCGTCTACAACAAGACATAAGTTCCAAGGTGATCAAACATTAGTCGACTACCGACAAATTCAAACATTCAAAAGTTGTTTAGCAAATTAGTTACATCATAGACATTGTCTAAACAAAGATAACTTAAGCGGAAGCTTCAAAATTCGTGTTCGGTTCTTCAAAACATGCTTGATCATCGTCCACATACTTAATTCAATTAGCTATGATTTGCAAATTTTAACATGTATTTCCGGGTTCTACCGTAACTTACGGTGTCTACCGTAAGTTACGGTAGTCCCTGGAAGATTTTGATCCACTGTAAAACAGGAGTGAATCACCGTACGCTTCTGATTTCTACCGTAAATTTCGGTATATACCGTAATTTACGGTAGACTCTGGAATGTTATGTTTTATTTGATTTGTTTGTTTTACCCGAACCCGAATCCTCGGATTTCTCATTCTAACATGCCATCACACTAATTTTGTTTTCGTATTCTAATACGTCTCATGTTTATAATAACGAAAAACTGAGTCATTATACTACGATGCATTATCACGCATTCTTGGTTATTCGACCCGTTTGGCTCATCTTTGGAATCCTCCATTACGATGACTACCAACGAGATTCCAACTGACTCTTGACCTGTTATTCAATTTAACGAACTTTATCGCTTTAAATCAACAAAATTTTTATTCTATAATTCGACTACACATATGCTAATTATCCAAATTACCCAATGTAACGAGTTAAGTTACATACCTTTAGTGCACGCCCTTCAAACGCAAATCGCCACCGGCTTGTCCACTCGACGCTCCGGTATCTTTTCCTATAGAGTTCAATCACGATTTGTTTAGAACTCCATTTCAACCATATATCGCATAATTTTCCAAATCATCACAATCATGCGTTTAAACTTAAATTTTCAATTTCGAGCCTTCTTTGAGGCATTCTTACAAACACATAACGGGCAGAATTTTATATCATTCATATTCAAGTTCATAGCTTGCTATTTAGCTAAACTTAACATCAATAAAGCTTTTTGTAACAACCCTCATTAAAAGTCCAATTTATTAAATTAATTTGTCCAATAGGAAACCCTAATTGAGACACCCAAGTGATTCTGCACAAACCCTAAAATTTTCAGAATTTTCGGAATCAGGATCAGGGCCCCTAAAACTCAGGGGGGGTAAACCCCATTTACGATTATCCTAAAAACTCGTTGTCAAAATTCGAAATTAAGAATCTGTCAAGTCAGCAAAGCTAGTTCCAACCGTGGCTACCCTATAACCTATTTTCAACCCTTACGGACCGTAACATTGTGAGTCTTACGGTCCGTAAGCACCCTTACGGACCGCAACATTGTGAAGCTTACGGTCCGTAAGCAAAGTGAAATTTCGACTATAAATAGCAGACATTGGCACTTGATTTCTGGAATTTGAGCGACGAACCAATTCGTAATATGCTCCGAGATATCTTCTGTTTACCACAATTAACACACACGATTCACTAATCGACGCCGCAATCAGGGTAATAATTCGATCGCTATTACGATTCATTTTCCGATCGATCAATATATCCAATGGATGTTTAAGTGCCGCCCACATTAGGGTGATGCTTTGTCATTCGTCGTTAATTCGATGGATGTTTAAGTATCGCACTTTGTCGTTCGTTGTGAGAATTTGATCTCGTGAGTTATCGTAAATGCTGTATTGATTACTAACCCAAAATTGTGTGCCTGTTATTAATTTAGGTTAAAAGGCTAATCAGTAGGCTAGACTCTGCCCAAATTAAATCTGCAATGTGAGTCATTCTCTTTTTATCAAATTTATTTACAAAAGCATGTTATTTTCAAAGGTTATAATTACAGTGATTAAGTTTATGTAATCACCATATTACAGCCGGTATGTGGGGTTTTGTATACATTACTTGATAACCGTCACTATTGGACTACGAGTTAGCCAATGAGTGATATGACCATAGTCACAGACACCATCGGGCAAAGAGGCTACCGATGGATGTTCGAGTGACAAGTACTGTGAGTATTTGGTTTGATATCGGAAACATTGTAATCTCTCTTAATACTGTAAATTATAAGAACCGAGTCATTTTCATAAATAGAATGATTCACTCAGTATTTCCCGCTGACAAAACCTTTTTCAAACATGTTTCAGGTGATCTGTTGTGATCCAGGAAAAGTGCCGAGAAGCACTACAAAGCTTAAGGAAGTGGCTCAGTATAAAATAAAGAAACATGTTTTGTAAAATAAAAGATTTCTTCGTGAAATCTCAAGATTGTAAATTACCGGGTTTTATCCCGAGTTGTGAAATAAAATAATCGGGAAATATTTCAGTTTTAAAAAGATCCTGATGAAAACTTCCGCTGTTAAATAAATACCACGGGATTTCTGTCCCGCGGCTCCTGAAACGGGTCAAACCGGGTCGGGGGCCGTGACAGAAAAAGGTGGTATCAGAGCCACTGATTTAAGCCAATTAAGTATTTAGAAATACTTAAATTTGTATTGATTGCCAATTACGTGATTATGTGTTTTATTAATTGATATAATTTTTAATTGTGTGTATTTTAAACAGCATGAGTGACTTGTCTGACGCCCTTCAGAATTTAAATCTTTATCCAGTAAGAATAGAAGTTTCCAGAGATTTCAATGGGTATATACCAGACATAGAAGAACCTATAGAATTCAACGCTTTACCTCTCGAGAAACCCAAGCCTAAGAAAATGGAAATTGGGGAAAGCTCTAGGCAAAGTGAGGGGTTACCGTCTCAGGAAGAGCTAGATCTGATATTGACAAGCTATGATACTATTAAGCCGATTAATGAAAATGATTTTATTCATTCTCTTGAAACACAACTACCAATAAACTTAGAACCAGCTATTCCAAACCTTTCAATCCACTCGCAAGTAGACGAATGGTTGACTAATGAAATACAGTTACAAAACAATCCCTATAAGCTTTTTCCTCAGTACAATCTAGAACCTTTACCAAATCCACCAATGAGTAACGAGAAAATGGATGAACTCTGCCATTTTGATAAAGAACTAGCGGATGCTGGGAATAGGATCCAAGAGATTTTGGGACAGATCTCCTGGAATTACGATAAGATGGAACGTCGTTACTAGAATACCAACTGACAAAAGATAGGGGGTTTATGGAACTGTAGTGGTATAATAGTAATAAGTAAAAATAGTCTGTAAAATAACTACAAATAAAACTTTGTAAGATAATAGTGTGTATTGATGCATACTATTAAATATAAATAGAAATCGAGAATCAAAAGTTTTGGCTATATTGGTGTTATGAATTCTGTATAATTGTTTTGTGTAATTGTTATTTAATTGATACTAATAAATTATATATATTAATTATCAGATGGAAAACGCTAATAATGAACCAGTTAATGAGATTAATCAATCTGAGCAACAACCGGGGGATCAATATATGACTAGTCAGGATATAGAAAATATCGTTGCTCAAGGGATAGCCAATGCTATTCCAGCATTCGTTGCTGCTGTTAAAAATCCAATAGAACCGCAACTAATCATTCCTAGCAAACGTATTTCTGAAGATAACTTCAGTAATAGTATAAACGGAGGCAATAATCATGTTAATCATGATAATGAACCACTGCAAGCTCCGCTCCCTAAGAAAATGAAAGCTGCAACACCTGGTTGCACTTATAAAGAATTTCTTGCTTGTAAACCCACTGAGTTTGCAGGCAATGAAGGAGCGATTGCGGAACTGCGTTGGTTAGAGAAAACCGAGGCAGTAATTGCCATAAGTAAATGTGTTCAGGATAATCAGGTCATGTACGCGTCAAACCTTTTTAAAGAAGGGGCGCTAGAATGGTGGAACACGGTGTTACAAGCAAAAGGAAGAATGATAGCTTATGCCATGAATTGGGAAGGATTTAAGAATCTTGTAGAAAGAAAATTATGTCCTGAGTATGAAAAAGATCAAATGGCAAATAAGTTTTTAAACCATAGAATGATGGGTATAGATTGTCGCGGTTATACTTCAACATTCTTTGAATATGCTAGAGTGGTACCAACGCTGGCTTCGACAGAACCGTCACTCATTTCTCGCTATATTTGGGGACTAATTAGTGAAATCCGTAACATCGTTAAAGCTGCGAGACCTCGTACGATTGACGATGCTGTGGAATTAGCCAATACCCTAACCGACGAACTGGTACGCACGCAAGATGAAAACAGGAAGAAGGAACTGGCTCAGAAAATTACCCAAGGATTTCGTATGGGTAATAATAACAGCTTCACGAAAAGATGAACAGGGCAATCTTCAAATCCGCCATTTTGCAGGTATTGCAGAAAGAAACATTTTGGAAGATGTAATGTAACCTGCAATTTTTGTAAAATGGTAGGACATCGTGAAGAGGAATGCAGAAAGAAAACAAGAGTCTGCTATAACTGTGGAGAAAAGGGACATTTTAGACCAGAATGTCCTAAATTGGTCAAACCAGCAGACAACAAAGCCAAGACAACCGATGGAGCTACTAAGAAGAATGTCCAAGCCTTTCAGTTAACCACTCAGGAAGCCGAGATGATTCCAGATGTGATAGCTGGTACGTTCCTAGTTCGCAACATTTACGCCAAAGTATTATTTGACTCTGGTGCAAACCAATGTTTTATCAATACTTCATTCTTCCAAGCTCTTAATATACCCTTAACCAACATTAGGCAGATTTTTACAGTCGAAACGGCTTATGGGAATTCAGTTAAAATAGATAAGGTTTTGCAAAATATAGAAATAGGACTTTTAGGTCATAAATTTTCTGCAAATCTGTTACCTATGAAATTAGCTGAATTCAATGTTGTGTTAGGAATGGATTGGTTAGTAGCCAACCATGCTCGAATTCTCTGTGGTAAGAACTCTATAGAAATTCAGGCACCCACCGGAGAAGTAATTGTGATTACAGGAGATAAACCACGTAAGCCTATGAAGTTCATATCAGTAATGAAAGTTGCTAATTATGAACGAAAACAAGGAATAGTATATATGATTTCAATAGTCATTAGTACTAAGGGAAAAGAACTTAAGGAAATTCCTGTAGTCTCAGAATACCCAGAGGTATTCCCAGAAGAATTACCAGGATTACCACGAGATAGGGAGGTAGAATTTAGGATTCATCTAATTCCAGGAACTATACCGATAGCCAAGGCACCTTATCGGTTAGCACCCACAGAAATGTTAGAACTGAAAAAGCAATTAGATGAATTACTAAGTAAAGGTTTCATACAACCTAGTTCATCCCCGTGGGGAGCACCTGTGTTGTTTGTTAAGAAAAAGGATGGTTCAATGAGAATGTGTATCGATTATAGAGAATTGAATAAGGTTACAATTAAGAATCGATACCCATTACCTACGATTGATGATCTTTTTGATCAACTTCAAGGAGCTAGATATTTTTCTAAGATAGATTTACGCTCGGGATATCACCAATTAAAGGTACAAGAAGAAGACATACCTAAGACTGCTTTCAGAACTAGGTATGGTCATTACGAGTTTACAGTCATGCCCTTTGGGTTAACAAATGCACCTGCAGCATTCATGGACATGATGAATAGGATCTGTAAACCGTATTTGGATAAATTTTTAATTGTTTTCATAGACGATATACTTATTTATTCAAAAAGTCAGGACGAACATTGTCAGCACTTGCATGCACTCTTAACTTTGTTAAGAAAAGAAAAGCTTTACGCCAAATTCTCAAAGTGTGAATTTTGGTTGCAAGAAGTGCAATTTTTAGGACATATGGTGAATCACGAAGGTATTCATGTAGATCCTGCTAAGATAGAGGTAATTACCAATTGGAAGGTTCCACAAACTGCAATGGAAATTAGAAGTTTTATAGGTTTAGCTGGATACTATAGACGGTTTATTAAGGATTTTTCCAAGATAGCTGTACCGTTAACTAAGCTAACTTGTAAAGCAGTTAAGTTTGAATGGGGATCTAAACAAGAAGAAGCTTTTAGAATCTTGAAACAGAAATTAACCAATGCTCCAATCTTAGCCTTACCAGAAGGAACTGAAGATTTTGAAGTATACTGTGATGCTTCAAAATTAGGATTAGGATGTGTACTTATGCAACGCAAGAAGGTAATTGCGTATGCCTCAAGACAATTGAAAAAGCACGAAGAAAATTTTACGACTCATGACTTAGAATTAGGAGCCGTAATTTTTGCCCTGAAAATCTGGAGACATTATCTGTACGGAAGTAAGTTTACTATCTATACAGATCATAAAAGTCTAAGATATATATTCGGCAAAAAGAGTTAAACATGAGGCAAAGGAGATGGATGGAAATTTTAAGTGATTACGACTGTGATATTCAGTATCACGAAGGAAAGGCAAATGTAGTTGCAGATGCCTTAAGTCGTAAGTATCATGAAAAGCAACGACGAGTTCGGGCTCTTAGATTAAATATACAATTAGATTTAATGGAACAAATAAAGAATGTTCAGGAAACAGCAATCCAAGATGATGCTGAAGGAATGAAGGGACGAATAAAAGAATTAGAGCAAGGAGCTGATGGAATTTGGAGATTCCACAAAAGCAGAATATGGGTACCTAAGCAGGGAGAATTAAGAAATAAAATTCTAGAAGAAGCCCATAAATCTAGGTATACTATACATCCAGGAAACAATAAGATGAACCAAGATTTAAGAAAGAATTTTTGGTGGATAGGCATGAAAAAGGATATAGCTAGAAATGTTTCTAAATGTCTTACTTGTTCACAAGTTAAGGCAGAATATCAGAAACCTTCAGGTCTACTACAACCATTAGAGATGCCAGTATGGAAATGGGAACTTATAACAATGGATTTTGTTACTAAGTTACCCAAAACAAGAAAAGGTAATGATGCGATTTGTGTAATTGTGGATCGATTAACCAAATCAGCTCACTTTCTACCAATGAAAGAAACCTTTAGCATGGAAAGATTGGCGAAGTTATATGTAGATGAAATCGTATCTCTACATGGAGTTCCACTCTCCATTGTATCAGATAGGGATAGTCGTTTTACTTCTCATTTCTGGAAAAGTTTCCAGCAAGCAATGGGAACTCGACTAAACCTAAGTACGGTATATCATCCCCAAACAGACGGACAAAGTGAAAGGACGATCCAAACTCTAGAAGACATGCTCCGAGCATGTGTGATAGATTTTGGTGGAAATTGGGATGATCATTTACCGTTAATTGAATTCTCCTATAACAATAGCTATCATTCAAGTATTGAAACTGCCCCATTCGAGGCACTATATGGAAGAAAGTGCAGAACTCCAATTTCTTGGGCATAAATAGGAGAAAGTCAATTGTCAGGTCCTGAAATAGTGCAAGAGACGACCGACAAGATTACTCAAATCAAGGAAAGACTGAAGATGGCTCGAGATCGTCAGAAGAGTTATACCGATAATAGATGAAAGCCATTAGAGTTTAAGGTTGGAGACAGAGTAATGTTGAAAGTTTCTCCTTGGAAAGGAGTTGTTAGATTTGGTAAGAAAGGAAAACTAAGTCCAAGGTATGTAGGACCATTTCCAGTAATCCAACGTATAGGACCAGTTGCTTATCGGTTACAACTACCAGAAGAGTTAGCTGGAGTACATGATGTATTTCACGTATCCAATCTCAAGAAATGTCTATCAGACGAATCTTTGGTAATACCTCTACAAGACATAGAGGTAAACGAAAAGTTAAAATTTGTTGAGAAACCTCTTCAGGTAGAAGACAGAAAAGTGAAGTTTCTCAAGCACAAACGACTAGTGCTAGTTAAAGTAAAGTGGGATTCAAAGAGAGGAGCTGAATACACTTGGGAGCTGGAATCAGAAATGAAGCGAAAGTATCCATACTTATTCCAGTAAATCTCGAGGACGAGATTTTTATTAAGGTGGGGAGAATGTAACAACCCTCATTAAAAGTCCTATTTATTAAATTAATTTGTCCAATAGGAAACCCTAATTGAGATACCCAAGTGATTCTGCACAAACCCTAAAATTTTCAGAATTTTCGGAATCAGGATCAGGGCCCCTAAAACTCAGGGGAGGGTAAACCCCGTTTACAATTATCCTAAAAACTCGTTGTCAAAATTTGAAATTAAGAATCTGTCAAGTCAGCAAAGCTAGTTCCAACCGTGGCTACCCTATAACCTATTTTCAACCCTTACGGACCGTAACATTGTGAGTCTTACGGTCCGTAAGCACCCTTACGGACCGCAACATTGTGAAGCTTACGGTCCGTAAGCAAAGTGAAATTTCGACTATAAATAGCAGACATTGGCACTTGATTTCTGGAATTTGAGCGACGAACCAATTCGTAATATGCTCCGAGATATCTTCTGTTTACCACAATTAACACACACGATTCACTAATCGACGCCGCAATCAGGGTAATAATTCGATCGCTATTACGATTCATTTTCCGATCGATCAATATATCCAATGGATGTTTAAGTGCCGCCCACATTAGGGTGATGCTTTGTCATTCGTCGTTAATTCGATGGATGTTTAAGTATCGCACTTTGTCGTTCGTTGTGAGAATTTGATCTCGTGAGTTATCGTAAATGCTGTATTGATTACTAACCCAAAATTGTGTGCCTGTTATTAATTTAGGTTAAAAGGCTAATCAGTAGGCTAGACTCTGCCCAAATTAAATCTGCAATGTGAGTCATTCTCTTTTTATCAAATTTATTTACAAAAGCATGTTATTTTCAAAGGTTATAATTACAGTGATTAAGTTTATGTAATCACCATATTACAGCCGGTATGTGGGGTTTTGTATACATTACTTGATAACCGTCACTATTGGACTACGAGTTAGCCAATGAGTGATATGACCATAGTCACAGACACCATCGGGCAAAGAGGCTACCGATGGATGTTCGAGTGACAAGTACTGTGGGTATTTGGTTTGATATCGGAAACATTGTAATCTCTCTTAATACTGTAAATTATAAGAACCGAGTCATTTTCATAAATAGAATGATTCACTCAGTATTTCCCGCTGACAAAACCTTTTTCAAACATGTTTCAGGTGATCTGTTGTGATCCAGGAAAAGTGCCGAGAAGCACTACAAAGCTTAAGGAAGTGGCTCAGTATAAAATAAAGAAACATGTTTTGTAAAATAAAAGATTTCTTCGTGAAATCTCAAGATTGTAAATTACCGGGTTTTATCCCGAGTTGTGAAATAAAATAATCGGGAAATATTTCAGTTTTAAAAAGATCCTGATGAAAACTTCCGCTGTTAAATAAATACCACGGGATTTCTGTCCCGCGGCTCCTGAAACGGGTCAAACCGGGTCGGGGCCCATGACACTTTTCATATAACATTTAAACACCATAACTTCAGAAATCCCTTTCTATGACCAAATTACACTAGAATAATCATTCTAAACCCTAGTGTTTACTAGTTTCCCACAAAACCCATGAATCACCTTCAATGTATTCATGTGATTTTCAGGAATTTTCCATGATTTCGCATGTTATTGTCTAGGTTTTACTCCTAGACAATATATCAACCTTATTCTACCCAAATAGCAAACACGCAACATAAATTTTCAGATTTCCCAATTTCATGAGAATTTCAAACAGAGAATTAACACCAAATTTTACATACCTTGTAACCCCCTTGTGATGAGGATCACTAATCTATGTTCAGATTTTGATTTCTACCTGATTTTGGCCTTCAATTTGAGAGTTTAGTAGAAGTTAAGGTTTTGAGAGTTGGGGTGTCGCCCTCTCCTGTTCTTGATCGACCAGACATCTCAATTGAGGTGTTTGGTTTTGTTTTTAATTAAAACTAATTTTATAAGTTTCAATTTTAACAACATTGGCCCCTCCACTTTTGTTTAACATATAGTTTTGGTTATCTTAACCCTATTTCAAGTTATTTCTAGACTTGTAGTTAACTAGGTTATAATTTTCCTAGTTAATTAATTCTTGTTTATTTAAACTTTATAATTCTAATATAAAGTTTTATATTTTCAGGGTGTTACAGTGGGGGGAAGAGAGTCATTAAATTTTGCTCCAAATTTAACTCTGATTACACCCCTTGTACACCATACTGCACCAACTCTTACACACTTAGAATCCGGAAAATGATAGAAAGCTAACCACGAGCTAATCCATAAAACTGAAACTTCTAATAAACCCAATAATTGTTAGGCCCGCATCCACGACTAATAAAATGACGACCAAAGGGCACTATAAACATAAACTTTTTAAAAGAGTCCAAGCTTTTCATAATTTAAAATGATGAAGTCAATAACATTTATGCACTAATTTAACAAAATTTGGGCATGACCCGTCCATAAGACGAGCACATCCCTGTTTTTAACCATCAACAAAACAAGTAAGTCTCCAACCCGTTCGACTAGACACGACTAAAAACATAACATCAATAGTTTAAAAGTGCAACGACTAAGAAGGCTATACAAACAAGCTTTTGACCCAAAACATTTATACAAAATAACGGAAGCGCTTGATGGTCATATTGTGTGCATATGCTCGCTCCAAATTGCCAAGTCGCCTAAGATGAGGATTTACCTACATTCGACATAAACAAATGAGTTAGTATTTCATTACCAACACGACCAAATAATAACCCGATTAATTTCTATCGCGGCCTTACATCTTTTCAACACATTATCAACTGTTAAACGGTTCATTACATACCCGTCTCGATGTATAGACTAACATTCTTTTCTTAACCTGCCCGCTAACGACGGGTATTGGTATTGTTACTATAACTTTCATTCGATTCATTCATGATGAACAAATATATTCTTTACATACACTTACACCTCAATCCGACTAGACGGATTGAGTAAACTTTAATTTGTTACATACTTAACTTATACCCGGTTCGACTAGAAAGAACCGGATATGATGCATTATCTTTCGTGTCTTATTCATTCTCAATATCCGTTTATAACGGATCTAACTTTACTTCCAATCAGTCATAGATTTCAATTTGTACGATTTCAACATATTAACATAATACAATCGAAACTATTATACATACGTCAACATAATAGAAATAAGGCGTATACTAACGTACCTCGATCTTGTGATCTTTCCGACTTCCTAGTGTTGGAACCTTCTTCTTTCACGCCTACATTAAACGCATTCATTCATTTAGTCCAACACTTCCGTTCCATCATTTACATAAATTTCTCATTTTCAAGTGATAAACATTATCACAAACTTTCAGAATTTCACACATTTATTCTCTTAAGCATTTCATCAAACACTTAGTGTGCATTACATTAAATAAGCATAATGTACAAGTATTCAAGCATGGCTTTTACTAGTTCATCTTATATGTCATCAATAACAAGCTAGTTCTTACAATTCTTTTATTCTACATCAATTTATCTAGCATTCAAGTAATACAATCAAGATCATATATCAAGATTACATATGATTATAATCCTTATGATCTTCCTATTCATAACACAATTTCACAAAGTGGGTTTTCACTACAATCTTTCATGCAACCTAAAATCAACATGATTCTTGTTCTAGGAGGCAATCGTAACTCAGATTCTCCACATTTTGATACAAGAAATCGAGATTGGTTTGTAACCCTCATGCTACAAATCATAACTTCAGAAAATAAAACTTACCACTTCACTAATTAGGGTTAGATATTCGAAAATATGGGCCCATGCATTAGATTCTCCTTGAAATTTCAAGTGAATTGATGGAATTTAGCAAACTAGGGTTTGCTTGTTCTTCCCCCTACTCTGATCAAAACCCAGAACCCCCAAATGTGGGTGTTTTTCAACTTTTGTTTATTATTAAAACCTTTTATTTACTATTTACACATTACACCCTCCCACTATGAAAGAGTGTTTAATTTTAGGCTTTCCCATAACTAACTACCATATTGCCATATCTCATGAACTTAGTTAAATTCTTTGTTTACTTTCACTTATTGTTATATTTAAACATTTCGGGATGTTACAAGTCTACCCCCCTTAATTGAGGTTTCGTCCTCGAAACCTGGACACATAATCAATTTAAACATTTACATACCGAAGAGAAAAGGGTAGTGCTTCCTCATTTCATCTTCCGCTTCCCATGTAAGTTCCGACCCCTTTCGGTGTTGCCATTGTACCAAAACTTGTTTAATGGCCTTGTTGCGAAGATTCTTCACCTTAACGTCTTTAATGGCTATTGGTCTTTCGATATAATTTAACCCCTCGTCCAACTCGATATCATCGAGAGGTACTAATGCTGTTTCATCCGCAAGACACTTCCTTAGCTGCGACACGTGGAAGGTATTGTGGATCCCGTCTAGTGAAGACGGTAATTCTAATCGATATGCAACCCTTCCAACTCGAGCCAAGATTTTAAACGGTCCGATGTAACGAAGACCTAATTTACCCCGTTTGCGGAAACGGATTATACCCTTCCATGGTGATACTTTCAATAGAACATAATCTCCAACTTGAAACTCGATAGGACGCCTTCTCTTGTCCGCATAAGCTTTTTGTCAACCCTGGGCTGCTTTCAGTCGAGTTCTAATCAAATCAATCTTTTCATTCGTTACTGCTATTAAGTCACTTGGCGCAAGTTCTCTCTGACCAACTTCGCCCCAACATACAGGAGTTATACATTTTCTCCCGTATAATAGTTCATAGGGAGCCATTTGAATACTACTATGATAGCTATTATTGTAGGAAAATTCCGCTAGTGGTATATGGTCATCCCAATTTTCACCAAAATATAAGGCACAAGCTCTTAACATATCAACAAGCGTTTAGATGGTTCGTTCTGATTGACCATCAGTCTGAGGGTGATAGGTTGTGCTTATGTGTAGCTTCATGCCCATGCTTTCGTGAAATTTCTGCCAGTAACGAGAGGTAAATCTAGTATCCCGATCTAAAACGATTGACACGGGCACCCCGTGTTGAGATACGATCTCGTTCATATACATTTCCGCCATCCTCTCAGAAGAGTAAGCTTCACGAATAGGTAAAAAGTGGGCACTTTTTGTGAGTCGGTCTACAATTACCCATATTGCATCATGCCCCTTTTTCGTTCTAGGAAGCTTGGTTACCAGATCCATAGTTAACTCCTCCCATTTCCAGACTGGAATTTCCAAGGGTTGTAACTCCCCCATATGGTTTTTGATGTTCTGCCTTCACTTGGGAGCATGTTAAGCATTTTGAGACATACTTTACAATATCGCGTTTCATACCCGGCCACCAATAATTGGTTTTCAAGTCCCGGTACATTTTGGTTGCCCGGGATGGATTGAGTATCGTGACTTATGAGCCTCGTCGAGTAGAGGGATCTTGACTTCACAAAATCATGGTATCCAAATTCGACCGAATCCTGTTTTGAGTCCGGCCGAATTTTCTTCTAATTTATCAACTATACCATTCATTCTTTCTTTCTTTGGGTCTTCTGTTCCAAGCGACTTTATTTGGGAATCGCGTATTATATCAAGTAATCGTGGCGTAACTATCATCTTCATGGATTTTACTCGAATGGGAGGCGGATACTCTTTTCGGCTTAACGCGTCAGCTACCACGTTCGCCTTACCCGGGTGGTAAAGAATATCGCAATCATAATATTTAATAAGTTCTAACCATCTCTGCTGCCTCATATTTAAGTCTTTCTGTTCGAAGAAATACTTGAGGCTCTTGTGATCCGAGTAAATTGTACATTTTGCACCGTAGAGATAGTGCCTCCAGATTTTCAAGGCGAAAACTACTGCCGCCAATTCTAAGTCGTGAGTTGGGTAGTTTCCTTCATGCGGTTTTAGTTGTCTTGACGCATACGCTATAACTTTTCCCCTTTGCATTAAAACACACCCTAAACCTTGATGTGAAGCATCCGAATAGACAACCAGATCTTCCATTCCATCTGGGAGTGTTAAGACCGGAGAACTAGACAACTTTTCTTTTAACACGTGAAAGGCTTCTTCTTGATCTTTGCCCCACACAAACCTTTCCTTCTTCCTCGTCAGCTTCGTTAAAGGTAATGCTATTTTTCAAAAGTCTTGTATAAATCTCCGGTAATAGCCGGCAAGGCCTAGGAAGCTCCATACTTCAGTGGGAGTTTTTGGGGAAACCCACTTCATTACTGCCTCAATCTTCGACGGATCGACCAAGACACCTTTCGAGTTTATTACATGGCCGAGAAACTGCACCTCTCTGAGCCAGAAATCGCATTTTGAGAATTTTGCGTAAAGTTTCTCCTTACGGAGAACTTCAAGTACTTCACGCAAGTGTCTCGCATGTTCAGTCTTGCTTCGCGAGTAGACTAAAATATCATCTATGAACACGATCACAGATTTATCTAGCATGGGTCGGCATACCCGGTTCATAAGATCCATAAACGCAGCTGGTGCGTTCGTCAATCCAAAGGACATGACTAAAAATTCATAATGCCTATATCGGGTTCTGAACGCGGTCTTTGGAACATCTTCTTCCCGTATTTTTACTTGATGATACCCCGAACGCAGGTCTATTTTAGAGAACCAACTCGCCCCTTGTAATTGATCAAAAAGATCGTCGATTCTGGGTAAAGGGTAGCGGTTCTTCACGGTCAGCTTATTTAATTCTCTGTAATCGATGCACATACGCATCGACCCGTCTTTCTTCTTAACAAATAAGACAGGCGCTCCCCAAGGCGACACACTCGGGCGTATAAAGCCCTTATCCAGTAGATCTTGTAATTATGTCGTTAACTCCCGTATCTCGGTGGGAGCCAATCTATAGGGAGCCTTCGCAACCGGCTTCGCACCCGGATTCAATTCGATGCGAAACTCTATTTCTCGTTCGGGAGGGAGTCCTGGCAATTCCTCTGGAAATACATCCGGAAATTCGTTCACGACCTCAACATCTTCAAGCTTCGGGAGGCTTTGACGAGCGTCGACTACATAAGCTAGGTATGCTCTACTCTGTCACACCCCGATTTCCACGTGTCACCGGTGGGCCCGGTGGGGGAGTATCGTGACGTGGTTGGCAACGTAATAGTCAAACAACACAATATAATAATGCACAGCGGAAGCAATTTAAAATAAGATACAACCGAATTTATTTATTGTAACAAAGTCACAAATTATCCGGTGTTTATCCACAGTAGGATCGAATAATAAAATATTGTTTATGGTTCAACAGACTTCGGCATCTCTAAGTTTGCGAGACTTCTAATGATGCTTAGGAGAATCCCAGCCTATTTCGCCTAGTACCTGCATTTAATCTTTTTGGGAAAATACGTCAGTTTACACTGGTAAATACATTCAACTGACTCATTTTATAAAATGATTGAAAATTGATTTGGATGCACATGGCATAAACATTTTGTTTAACTTGGGAGAATTATTTAATATTATAATCTTGTGAACGATTTACATGTTACTTATGCGTTCAGTAGCCCGGAACGTATTCCGGGTTAAAGATCAATAGACACACCACTTATGTGAGTTATACACGGGAGTACGCCTACACCCCGTGCTCAGGTCGTGGCTATCTCGTAAGATAATGCCGAGGATATCCGGGACATGGTCATTAACCCCCCAAAGGCTGTAAAGTAAACATATCTGTTTAAAACGAGCCGATCAAATTATTCAATTAACCACTAAGCGTGGAAGATTTGATGCTCGATCAAGCGGTACGCTATGTACCGTAACCCAAGCCCGTATAGGGAAAATAAGTTAAAAGTATTTACCTTGATGCAAAGTATAGTCACAATAATCAAATAGCAGGTAGCTTTTACTGTTTCTCCTAATCTGGAACGAAGGTTAAATATAACCTATTAGAATCCTAGTGGGTCTTTAATTATGCTTAAGCTTAGACCGGCTAGTTTCGAAGATACGGTTCATACGCACTATTAAGCGAAGACCGGATAGAATGTGATTCAGACCCGACAAGTTTGAAGACTTGTTTAATATGGGTCTATTATTCACATTCTGGATTTTGAGATAAAACCGATAAGGTTTGACCCGTTTCGGCTAATTTATGTAAACTTGTTACATAAACCGAGCCGAACGCGTAATATGCGTAACGGGTATCCGTAAGAGCCATATACAGGTTTCCTAAGTTAATATGCTCCAAATATGTTGTAACATCATTAGGATGTCTTTCGTTATGCCCCGAACTAATTTAAACACAAACTATGCCCCGTAGGGGTAGTTTGGTCAATTTAAAGTTTGTAAGAGCGCTTATATGTTCAACTGAGTTACATGTCTGATGTAAACAGCAAACATACTTATTTTAATGTGTTATAACAGTAGGCTAAGTCATGTATGTGAAATTTATCATATTTAACCAAACTAGGCCCCGTAGGGGTATTTTGGTAATTTCACATAAGCCGACAAGCTCAAAACTGAAGTCTGAGTTCATCAACTTTTGCTTACTGTTAAAATATGATAATTTGCTTCTTATATCAGTAGGTATCAACCCGGGTATGTCTAATATGAAATTAAGACATACTATGCGTTAAAAACGCTAATTATGGCGATTAAAGGCCATTTCCGGGTTTCATACTTAAATCTGATATTTTTACATTTCCAGAAGTCTTAAAATAATTTATTTAACTTATGTGATCATTAGCAAAAGGTTTGGAGTCTTTTTGATAAGTAAAACTCATTTTATGGCCCGTAAGGGCAAAACCGACAATTAACGGGTTAAGCCTATGGCTATGAGTTATGCTCAGCCTAAAATTAATTAAAAATCTTTAAAATTCCCAAAATATTATATTATATTAGTGGGTAATTCGTTTGATACCAAAAAGCATGTTTAACTAGGCTATACGCTAATTACGCCATTATGTTAACATAAAGCATTAGTTTAGCGATAACGAGCATAACTCTTAATCTATAAGTCAAACTGATGTCAAACTTTGCATGCAAGTCTTTATATCAATATTCAAGGTTTCTACACTTTTACATTTTCATAAATCATGTTTTAAGGTAATAAGGGCATAATGGTCAACGTATGAGCATTTAACGGAAATTTGCATATTAATTGGATAACTAGTGAACCAAGGAGTATGATCACAGAGGGTTGTTCTAACATGTATCCTAATCCAATTTAAGCTCTGTGGCATTTCTAAAATATGCCCAAACGGGTCAGAACTGAAAGTCAACCGAAAAGTCAAACTATGTGACTTTCGGTTCCGAACCGGGTCTAAACAGGAAATAGTCGGGTTGAACATGTTGGGACATGTTCCTACACTTATTTCTAAGTTATAACAATATTCAAACAGGTTACAATTGTTCTAGATAGCTAATTATGCATAAATGACAATTTAAGCTATATGTTGACTTTTTAAGTAAAGCTTTGACCCGACATTTGACCTGTTTAGGATGGTGATCAGGGGAAACCCTTTTGGGGTTTTATTACCCACATAAATACCATTCTAAAACTACTTTTAATTCGAGATAAGACTGAGTCATTAGTGACTAATCTCGAAGTCAAACCGTAATTACGACGGTTTGACTTTTAGCTAATTAACTAAGCTAAACACAACCAAATAAGAACTAGTAGACTTACAATAGTCCAATGCACGAATTTTGATCAGAAGGGAGAGTTCCTTAGCTCCAGGAATGCTCCAAAGATCAGTTGCAAGTGTGAAGATGAATGTTGCAACAATGTGGCTTTATATAACACTTGGATCCACCACAATTACTTGACAACTAACTCTAGGACAATCCACAACCATTCAACACTTGTCCTAGTGCTCTAGGATAGTTTAGGGGTCGTTTATAACTGATAAAAACCGAACAAACAGGTCACAATCGCGAAATAACCTGCTGCAGAAGGTTTCTGGTCGCTGGCAGTTACCTTACGGACCGTAAGGCTGCCAGTGCTACGGTCCGTAAGCTTCACATCAGCCACAACTTTTGACTTTTCTTTGGTGTGTTGACTATGCAATCCCATTATCCGACTTTGTGACCTCAAAACAACATTGAGGGACCTCTATAATGTGTCTAGTACAGTTCCTTACTCTACCATTTGCATTTGTTTGCTTAGGTTCCAAAAACAAGACCCGAAAACCAAGTGTTACCATTGCTTTTTCTTAGTAGGATCACATCATGCACTTGGGGTCCTATTATAATCAATAATTTCTGTTCTGAGGGTATAAAAGATGGATATAACATTTAATCGGGTCTTGGGATTCATACTTGAGGTCGTTCAGAGGTAATAATTTAACATGACGCCACTTTAATCCTACCGAAACATCTTTATTAAATCCGGGTTTTTCAACGCGTTTTGTCTTACATGACATGTGTCATTTTATTATTAAACCCGAGATTTTCGAGGTGTTACATCCTCACCCCCTTAAAATAAATCTCGACCCGAGATTTACTGAAACAGGTAAGGGTACTTTTCTTTCATCGTGGATTCAACCTCCCACGTGAAATCGGGACCTCTACGGGCATCCCATTTGACCTTAACAAAAGGTATATGCTTTCTCCGAAGCTTTCTTACCTGTCGATCTTCAATTGACACAGGTCTTTCCACGAATTTCAAGCTCTCGTCAATATGCACATCTGTATGTGGCATGACATGTGTTTCGTCAGCGGAACACTTCTTTAGATTGCAGATGTGGAACACATTGTGAATTCCACTGAGCTTTTCTGGTAAGTTCAACTTATAGGCAACTGACCCGACACGTTCGATAACCTCGAAAGGTCCTATGTATCTCGGGCTTAGTTTGCCTTTCTTACCAAACCGCATCACCCCTTTCCAGGGTGACACTTTAAGTAGGACTTTTTCACCCACTTCGAAGTGAAAATCCTTACGACTTGGATCCGCGTAACTCTTCTGCCTATCCCTGGCAGCTTGGAGATTTTTACGAATCTGGACAATCTTGTCCGTCGTTTCGAATACGATCTCTGGTCCTGATAACTGGACCTCTCCAACTTCCGCCCAACAAACTGGCGATCTACACTTTCTACCGTATAATGCCTCAAAAGGCGCAGCCTTTATGCTGGTATGGTAGCTATTGTTGTAGGAGAATTCGATCAATGGTAGGTTCTTATCCCAGCTACCTTCCAATTCGATCGCACATGCACGTAGCATGTCCTCCAACGTTTGAATAGTACGCTCACTCTGACCGTCAGTCTGAGGATGGTAAGCCGTACTAAAGTTCAAACGTGTGCCCAAAGATTGCTGGAAACTCTTCCAAAAATGTGACGTGTACCTAGTATCTCTATCCGAGATAATAGCTACAGGTATGCCGTGTAGGGCTACAATCTTATCAACGTATAACTGGGCTAACATATCGGAGCTATAAGTCTCCTTGATGGGTAAGAAATGAGCTGACTTAGTCAGTCTGTCAACTATAACCCATATGGTATCATTGCCTTTCCTTGTCTTGGGTAACTTGGTAATAAAATCCATAGTTACCATCTCCCACTTCCATGTAGGAAGTTCAGGTTGTTGTAGCAAACCTGACGGTTTCTGATGCTCAGCTTTGACTTGCGCACATGTCAAGCATTTTGCTACATGGGCGGCTACAGACTTTTTCAAGCCTATCCACCAATAATTTGCCTTTAAATCCTGGTACATCTTATCAGCTCCAGGATGAACGGAGTATTTGGAACTATGGGCTTCTTGGAGGATGATATCACGAAGTCCTCCAAAAATTGGAACCCATATTCGTCCGTTTAACCGTAGAATTCCGTCCTTGCTAAGAGTTAACTGCTCCTCAGTTACTCCTAACTTTTCATTAGGATAGTTAGCTTCCAACACAGCTTCCTTCTGTGCAGCTAACACCCTTTCTATCAAACTGTTCTTTATCTCCATACGCTTGGCGTTGATGCGTATGGGTTTAACCCTTTCCTTTCTGCTCAAGGCGTCAGCGACTACATTCGCTTTGCCGGGATGGTATTTGATTTCACAATCATAATCATTTAAAGTTTCCATCCAACGGCGTTGCCTCATGTTTAATTCTTTCTGGTTAAACAGATGCTGGAGGCTCTTGTGATCAGAAAAGATCACAAACTTGATTCCATAAAGATAATGCCTCCACAGTTTTAGTGCGAACACAACGGCACCCAATTCCAAGTCATGGGTGGTGTAATTCTTTTCGTGCACCTTTAACTGTCGTGATGCATAGGCAATCACCTTGCCTTTCTGCATAAGCACACACCCCATGCCAGTGTGTGATGCATCACAATAAACTACAAATTCTTCAGCACCTTCAGGTAAGGTAAGCACAGGAGCGTTGCTCAACTTTTGTCTCAAGATATAAAAGGATTCTTGCTGCTTAGGGCCCCAAACAAACTTAACCTTTTTCTTAGTTAAGGAGGTTAGAGGTGCAGCAATTCTTGAAAAATTTTCAATGAAACGCCGATAATATCCTGCCAAACCCAGGAAGCTACGAATCTCTGTAGGCGTTTTCGGCTCTTGCCAGTTCATCACTGCTTCAACCTTAGCGGGATCCACCTGGATACCACGCTCACTGACCACATGTCCAAGAAATTGGACTTCCCTAAGCCAAAATTCACACTTGGAGAATTTGGCATAGAGCTTCTCCTTATGCAGAAGCTTGAGAATACATCGAAGATGTTTCTCGTGGTCAGCTTTGTTCTTAGAATAAATGAGAATGTCATCGATGAAAACGATGACGAATTTATCTAAGTGCGGCTTGTAAACGCGATTCATGAGATCCATGAACGCAGCCGGTGCATTGGTGAGCCCAAAAGGCATCACTAGAAACTCGTAGTGACCGTAACGAGTCCTAAATGCAGTCTTGTGTACGTCATCATCTTTGACCTTCAGCTGATGGTAGCCTGACCTCAGATCAATCTTTGAGAAGTAACTTGCCCCTTGCAGCTGATCGAACAAATCGTCGATCCTGGGCAATGGATATCTGTTCTTGATCGTGACTTTATTAAGCTCGCGATAGTCGATGCACAGATGCATCGACCCATCCTTCTTCTTGACAAACAGGATCGGCGCTCCCCAAGGAGATGAACTAGGTCGAATGAAACCTTTAGCCAGCAATTCATCTAGCTGCGTCTGCAACTCCTTCATTTCGGTGGGTGCCAATCTGTATGGTGCTCTAGCAACTGGTGCAGCTCCAGGAATGATATCGATCCTGAATTCGACTTGTCTATCTGGTGGTAGGCCAGGTAGATCTTCAGGAAACACTTCTGGGTATTCTGAGATGACAGGGATGTCTTCTAACTTCGGTTTAGGCTCATCAATAATCACTTGTGCCATGTAAATGACACATCCCTTCTTCAAACACTTGGAAGCCTTGAGCATAGTCACGTGCTCAGGCAGTCCGTACTGGGTATCTCCCCGAATGGTAAGTGATTCACCAGACGGAGTCTTTATTACCACCTGTTTCTGGTTACAGACGATTTGGGCCTGGTTATGAGATAACCAGTCCATACCCAGAACTATGTCAAAACCAGCTAATTTAAACGGAAGTAGAGACAGAGGAAAAGAATGGTTCTTAATGGATATAACACATCCATCTAACACAGTAGAGACGGTTTCTATGGTCCCATCTGCTAACTCTACCTCATAGTTCACTTTTAGGGTTTTGACAGGTAAATTTAACAATTTACAAAATTTATGATCTACGAAGGACTTATCTGCGCCTGAATCAAAAAGTACTCTTGCAAAAACATCGTTTACAAGGAAAGTACCTGTTATAACGTTATCATCCTGCACAGCCTCCTTCGCATCCATCCTGAAGACTCTGGCATTGGTCTTCTTAGCCTCCTCTGGCTTTTTGTTGTATTTAGGGCAGTTAGTCTTTATGTGCCCCTTTTCGTTGCAACGGTAACACGTTGCATCTTTCATCTTCTTGCAATCCAAGGTTTTGTGTTCCTTGGACTTGCACAAACCACAAGCGAAAGACCTGGACTCGTTATTCGAGGTTGATTCGAATCTGCACTTTCCAAAGTGCTGTTTCTTGCAAGTTTTGCATGTGGGCTTCTCCCCAGAACGATGCCCATCCTTCTTCGAATCAGATCCCTTCTTGTGATCACCGCTCCCACGGTGCTTCTTGTTCGACCTACGCGAACCGTCATCATCATGCTTCCTCTTCTCGGCCGCCTTATTCCTCTGCGATCTCTGCCGGACCGCATCCAGTGTGAGGGATAGGGAAAGGTCAGTTACAGACCTGAAGGTAACTGGCCGAGAAGCTTTTACACTGGCCTTGATCTCGGGCTCTAATCCACCAATAAAACGAGCGATCCGTTTAGGCTCCGGGGTTACCAGATAAGGTACCAACCGAGACAGTGTATTGAAGCTTGTCAGATAAGCTTGACAATCGAGATTCTTCATCACCAGTGATAGGAAGTCATATTCTATCTTTTCCACCTCATGTTGCGGGCAGAAATTTTCTTTGATCAGGGCGATAAATTGATCCCAAGTCATGCTATACAACGGGATCTTTCCTGAGGCCTCCATCAGAGATCTCCACCAAGCTAACGCCTCACCCTTGAAGGACTGTGAGACAAATTTAACCACATCACCTTCAGCGCATCCGCTGATGTCCACGACCGTGTCCATTTCATCGAGCCACGTCATACAGTCTACGGCTCCTTTCTCCCCCGTAAAATCCCTGGGTTTACACGACACAAAGTACTTATATGTGCAACCCTTGTTACGGTGTCCCTGATGCAGTACCAACTGCTGAGATGGATTACTTTGGTGGTTGGTGGACTGGCGATCATCACCGTTTTTCTTTGGCTCATCCTTTTTGGGTGGAGGCTTGTTATGAGCCTCAGAATGAGTTCTTGGCTTTGGTTGTGACACAGAGTGGGTCCTACTCCGAGTAACACTGTACTCCTCATATTGTCTATCCAGAGCTTGTGTGATAGCGCCGTCTATGATTGCTTTTAGTTCAGCACCCGTTAATGTAATCTGGGCGTTCTCATTCGGCTCCACAGGATGACTATTTACTTCATTGGAGTCAGCCATTGTATTGAACTGTTGCAGAAAACAAGGTCAATATTTCATTTGGGATTTTATTATGGAATTACCCCTTAGGGTAACTCGTTAACCATGGTAACAGAGACCATATTTGGTTAACTTATTAATCGTATTAATTTAGGATTTCAATTAAAATTTATCCTAAACATAAACAATAACAATATATATTAGCACATAAGGCTTGGTCACATGGACAATTTAATAAACTATGATTTCAGAGAATCAAGACTTTTAAGGTTTGAACCTAGTTCATTACCTTTATTGGACAGGGAGTCATAGCTACCACTGTCTTTTGGCTCATGTAGAAGTGAGCAAGGCCCGTAAGCCCTATATTACCACGTATGGTTAAGTATAATCATCTTAATTGATGATGTAATCCAGGATTCAGAGATCATTAAACTGGATTAGGAATCTTCTAAAGAATCCTTATTCATTTAAGAATGACATGTGATTTTTAACGAATCACTTCTGCCAGGAGTGTTAACATGTTTTAAGATGTTAACAGGGATTTGAATCTTTTAAACAGGTCTTACCATTTTGGCCCGGTCTTATATTTGACACGTGGCTAGGTTTCACACTATTAGATCCTTAATTACATAGGCAGATTTATTTAAAAAGGAATGATCTTAATTTATTTATTTCATTTATAATTTATTTATGCACAAATGGCAGACATGAAATTTATAAAATAACACTCCATTAATTTATCATTATTTTACATATTGCCCTAAACGGGTCTTTTACACATGAAATTTGCCCACTCAGGAGCTAAAACATACTAACATGCCCACGTAGGGGTCTTACAGAAAGACACAAGTCCTCGTAGGGACTTTAAACAAACATAAGTCCACGCAGGGACTAAACATACAACATACCCTCGTAGGGTTTATGGAAAGATAGACCCACGTAGGGGTCAATACACACAACAAACAAACATACCCACGTAGGGGCTTAACAACAAGATATGCCCACGTAGGGGCTTATACATCAGCGATGGAAGAATTCAACGATCCTTCTTTTTCTTCCCCTTGATCAAACCAATCAACCCTTGAAGGAACGTATGTCTTTCCCTACGATCCTCGTGTGCTTCCCGTTCCACCTGTTCCAACCTCTGCAAAATTTCCTCCCTATTTGGAGAAAATCGTGGTGGCTGCGACTGCGTCCTTATGATGGGCCTAGGTGGTATCGAGTATCCCTGTGTTGGGTAACTCACCCCCCAAGGATCCCCATAAGGTCCTTGCGTGCCATAGTTTGCTGCTACCGAGTACGGATCAGCCTCTCCGTAACCATAATTATGATGCGTTGGGGGTTCAAATGGGTTGTAGCCCATACCACCCGGGTATGCTGGTATCGGGTTTTCAAAACCCATTGGAGGCGGCTGCAGTACTGCAGGGTTAGAGGGTCCACCCATTTGCGGATCCTCATAGTGCGGTGGGTAGTGACTAGCACTAGACTGTCGTGGGGAATCGAAAGTGAAGCCCCCCGGTCGTACAGATATCCGGGCACCGGTTCTTCTACGCCTTGGCGGTTGAGGAGGTGCCGGTTGAACTGGTGGCGGTGGAGGTGGTGGCGTAACCGCCACAAAGCGATGACCCTCTGAAGAATCTTGATGATGCGGCTGTGGTTGCGGCTCCTGTTGCTGATGAGAATGCTGCTGTTGATGTTGCCCATGTGATGACGAGTGGTATGAAGGCGTATAGTACCATTGGTGTTGGTCAAACACAGCTTGGAAGCTATCTGGACCACCGTAGGGTGACCCGTGAAAGGATGATCCGTCTGATATTTCGATCGGATGATTCGGCGTACCGCTAGCTGGCATGATGGGGTCAGTATCCTCATCCATATCGTCAGCATTATCCCCCGAGAAGTGATCTTCAGGTCCTAGTGGGTTAAAACCCACGGGTTCTTGCAAATAATCGGCCGGATTAAACTGGCCTCTAAAGATCGGTGTGGGGTCCCCATAGGAATGATGGGACAGAGACCTTTGTAGTGGTACATATGAAGGTTGCGTGTTGTGAGGTTCATATGGGTTAAGTGCGGGCGGTGTCGAGCTATGCGAAACCGACCGTCTGGCCGGTTCAACCTGGTTTCGCCGGTTTTGGCGAGGGTCTTCGCTTTCAGTAGCTGTCGGAGCCCGTGTATTTGATGGTCCTGCCTCATGGTCGTTGGGGGCGGCTCTCGGCCCCTTTCCGCGTCCCCTCGTTCGGAAGAATCTTGGCGGCATTATCGATATTCCTGTCAATGAAGCATGAGATAACAATACAAAGATATATGCAAATTTAAATAAAGGACAACACAATCAATAGTGGAATTTGTCCTATGTTATAAGTCTAGACTCAAAAGTTTAGATATGTGCAATTGTGTAACTGAGATTAAACACAAAAGGCTAGTGTTTAATTCACTCAGTGTTGGCTCTGATACCAACCTGTCACACCCCGATTTCCACGTGTCACCGGTGGGCCCGGTGGGGGAGTATCGTGACGTGGTTGGCAACGTAATAGTCAAACAACACAATATAATAATGCACAGCGGAAGCAATTTAAAATAAGATACAACCGAATTTATTTATTGTAACAAAGTCACAAATTATCCGGTGTTTATCCACAGTAGGATCGAATAATAAAATATTGTTTATGGTTCAACAGACTTCGGCATCTCTAAGTTTGCGAGACTTCTAATGATGCTTAGGAGAATCCCAACCTATTTCGCCTAGTACCTGCATTTAATCTTTTTGGGAAAATACGTCAGTTTACACTGGTAAATACATTCAACTGACTCATTTTATAAAATGATTTAAAATTGATTTGGATGCACATGGCATAAACATTTTGTTTAACTTGGGAGAATTATTTAATATTATAATCTTGTGAACGATTTACATGTTACTTATGCGTTCAGTAGCCCGGAACGTATTCCGGGTTAAAGATCAATAGACACACCACTTATGTGAGTTATACACGGGAGTACGCCTACACCCCGTGCTCAGGTCGTGGCTATCTCGTAAGATAATGCCGAGGATATCCGGGACATGGTCATTAACCCCCCAAAGGCTGTAAAGTAAACATATCTGTTTAAAACGAGCCGATCAAATTATTCAATTAACCACTAAGCGTGGAAGATTTGATGCTCGATCAAGCGGTACGCTATGTACCGTAACCCAAGCCCGTATAGGGAAAATAAGTTAAAAGTATTTACCTTGATGCAAAGTATAGTCACAATAATCAAATAGCAGGTAGCTTTTACTGTTTCTCCTAATCTGGAACGAAGGTTAAATATAACCTATTAGAATCCTAGCGGGTCTTTAATTATGCTTAAGCTTAGACCGGCTAGTTTCGAAGATACGGTTCATACGCACTATTAAGCGAAGACCGGATAGAATGTGATTCAGACCCGACAAGTTTGAAGACTTGTTTAATATGGGTCTATTATTCACATTCTGGATTTTGAGATAAAACCGATAAGGTTTGACCCGTTTCGGCTAATTTATGTAAACTTGTTACATAAACCGAGCCGAACGCGTAATATGCGTAACGGGTATCCGTAAGAGCCATATACAGGTTTCCTAAGTTAATATGCTCCAAATATGTTGTAACATCATTAGGATGTCTTTCGTTATGCCCCGAACTAATTTAAACACAAACTATGCCCCGTAGGGGTAGTGTGGTCAATTTAAAGTTTGTAAGAGCGCTTATATGTTCAACTGAGTTACAGGTCTGATGTAAACAGCAAACATACTTATTTTAATGTGTTATAACAGTAGGCTAAGTCATGTATGTGAAATTTATCATATTTAACCAAACTAGGCCCCGTAGGGGTATTTTGGTAATTTCACATAAGCCGACAAGCTCAAAACTGAAGTCTGAGTTCATCAACTTTTGCTTACTGTTAAAATATGATAATTTGCTTCTTATATCAGTAGGTATCAACCCGGGTATGTCTAATATGATATTAAGACATACTATGCGTTAAAAACGCTAATTATGGCGATTAAAGGCCATTTCCGGGTTTCATACTTAAATCTGATATTTTTACATTTCCAGAAGTCTTAAAATAATTTATTTAACTTATGTGATCATTAGCAAAAGGTTTGGAGTCGTTTTGATAAGTAAAACTCATTTTATGGCCCGTAAGGGCAAAACCGACAATTAACGGGTTAAGCCTATGGCTATGAGTTATGCTCAGCCTAAAATTAATTAAAAATCTTTAAAATTCCCAAAATATTATATTATATTAGTGGGTAATTCGTTTGATACCAAAAAGCATGTTTAACTAGGCTATACGCTAATTACGCCATTATGTTAACATAAAGCATTAGTTTAGCGATAACGAGCATAACTCTTAATCTATAAGTCAAACTGATGTCAAACTTTGCATGCAAGTCTTTATATCAATATTCAAGGTTTCTACACTTTTACATTTTCATAAATCATGTTTTAAGGTAATAAGGGCATAATGGTCAACGTATGAGCATTTAACGGAAATTTGCATATTAATTGGATAACTAGTGAACCAAGGAGTATGATCATAGAGGGTTGTTCTAACATGTATCCTAATCCAATTTAAGCTCTGTGGCATTTCTAAAATATGCCCAAACGGGTCAGAACTGAAAGTCAACCGAAAAGTCAAACTATGTGACTTTCGGTTCCGAACCGGGTCTAAACAGGAAATAGTCGGGTTGAACATGTTGGGACATGTTCCTACACTTATTTCTAAGTTATAACAATATTCAAACAGGTTACAATTGTTCTAGATAGCTAATTATGCATAAATGACAATTTAAGCTATATGTTGACTTTTTAAGTAAAGCTTTGACCCGACATTTGACCTGTTTAGGATGGTGATCAGGGGAAACCCTTTTGGGGTTTTATTACCCACATAAATACCATTCTAAAACTACTTTTAATTCGAGATAAGACTGAGTCATTAGTGACTAATCTCGAAGTCAAACCGTAATTACGACGGTTTGACTTTTAGCTAATTAACTAAGCTAAACACAACCAAATAAGAACTAGTAGACTTACAATAGTCCAATGCACGAATTTTGATCAGAAGGGAGAGTTCCTTAGCTCCAGGAATGCTCCAAAGATCAGTTGCAAGTGTGAAGATGAATGTTGCAACAATGTGGCTTTATATAACACTTGGATCCACCACAATTACTTGACAACTAACTCTAGGACAATCCACAACCATTCAACACTTGTCCTAGTGCTCTAGGATAGTTTAGGGGTCGTTTATAACTGATAAAAACCGAACAAACAGGTCACAATCGCGAAATAACCTGCTGCAGAAGGTTTCTGGTCGCTGGCAGTTACCTTACGGACCGTAAGGCTGCCAGTGCTACGGTCCGTAAGCTTCACATCAGCCACAACTTTTGACTTTTCTTTGGTGTGTTGACTATGCAATCCCATTATCCGACTTTGTGACCTCAAAACAACATTGAGGGACCTCTATAATGTGTCTAGTACAGTTCCTTACCCTACCATTTGCATTTGTTTGCTTAGGTTCCAAAAACAAGACCCGAAAACCAAGTGTTACCATTGCTTTTTCTTAGTAGGATCACATCATGCACTTGGGGTCCTATTATAATCAATAATTTCTGTTCTGAGGGTATAAAAGATGGATATAACATTTAATCGGGTCTTGGGATTCATACTTGAGGTCGTTCAGAGGTAATAATTTAACATGACGCCACTTTAATCCTACCGAAACATCTTTATTAAATCCGGGTTTTTCAACGCGTTTTGTCTTACATGACATGTGTCATTTTATTATTAAACCCGAGATTTTCGAGGTGTTACATCCCGTTAAGCACGTATTTAACGGCTTGAACAAGGGTGCACAATTTTGTTTCCACGTTTCTTTCCCCTTGAATACTCAATTGCCTTCCACTTAGAGATTGGACAAGCATTACCTTATTTTTACAGTTAATTTCTACGCAGTGTCGTGCCATCCAATCCATACCTACTATCATTTTAAATTCCCCCAAAACCATAGGTATGAAGTCGATATCAAATTCCTCATCTTATATCATGAATTTGCAATTTCTACAAACCTCGTGTAACACATAGTTCTTACTATCGGCTATTTCTACTTCTAAAGGTATTGGCATTTGTTCAATCTTAAATGAAGGATGTTGCACGATTTCATTTGCAATAAACGACATAGTGGCTCCGGTATCGAACAAAACATAAACCGGTATGGAGTTTAATAGAAAGATACATGAAACCACATTCGGATGGGACTTGGCTTCTTCGGATGTGATTTGAAACATCCTCCCTTTCGCCTTAGAGCGTTCTTCGTTCTTTCCCTCCTTCTTTGATCCTTGTTGGAGTTTAGGACACTCTGACTTAACATGCCCTTTCTGGAAACAATTGAAACACGTCTTTGGGTTGCTAGGGCACTTGTAGGATGTGTGCCCCTCTTCACCGCATTTGTAGCATCCTTTCTTACCCAAAAGGCATTCCCCGGTATAAAGTTTCCCACATGTTTTGCACGGAGAAATACTACCCTTTGCTTTATCCTTCTTTCTGTGGTCTTGAAACTTTGCTTTCTTGGATGGACTTGAGCTTGCCCCCTTTTCATTTGATCTCTTTTCGCCTCGTTCTTCTTGCCTTTTAATCTCAATTTCTCTATCCCGTGCCAAATTGATAAGCTCGTCAAGGGTTTCACATTTTGAGGGAGTGATGAACTCCCTAAATTCTGCCTTTAGTACGCCATAAAAGCGATTGATCTTCATTCTTTCAGTCTTCACAAAATCTCCAAAGAACTTCATTTTATCCATGAAAGTGTTTGATATTTCATTTATTGATTCGTTTTTCTGTCGGAGGCGTAATAAATCCTCCTGAATCTTTTCAATAGCCGACTGAGGACAATGATATCTCATGAAGGGTTCTATAAATTCTTGCCAAGTCATCACTTGGAGTCTATCCTCACCTATTTCCTTGCTATGCGCATCCCACCAATCTTTCGCCTGAAGAATGAGTTGACCAGTAGCGAACATCACCTGGTCTTCCTTGTCACACCGACTTTGTAAAAATACCGCTTCTATATTTGAAACCCATCTCTGGCATGCAATAGGATCGATTTTACCATCATACGTTGCAGGATTGCACGACATGAAGTCTTTGTACATGCACCGTCGTTCTTTGCTTTTACTTTTAGATCCCTCAATCAGTTCTTTCAATTCTTTGATCTTGCTAGTCATCATGGCATCCACAACTCCCAACACCCGACTTTCAACTTCTTGAGCTAATCGTGGAAGATTAGCTTGCATAACTCCTTCCGCCACTTCTGTAACCTTATTGTTAAATGCTTCTTGACGAGCAGTATCATCATCATCATTAACGTTGCTTGCATCAGCCATCTACACAATGTCATATTTCGTTTAATACAAATCATAAGCTTTCAGTATATCATAGTTCATTAGCCCGTATTTACTTCATTCGTATTCTTACATTTTAATCTTATTCACTTTTTAAACTTTCATCATTCATTCACGCCACTCGACATATTACTTTCGGCCTTTACGATTTCATTCAATCGTAACCACTACCCGTGATTACTTCTACCTTATTAGGCCTTATATGGGCCTCACTCATTCATAAAATAGGCTTTCGAACAACTCGGGGACTCGAAATAAGAAAAATAACATAAATTGAAAAGTTCCGGCGGACCAGACTTCCGCTAGAACGTCGGCGAAGGCCTAGACTCCCGTTGGCGACGGGCTCAAGAATGTGGCGTCGGCCACTGTTACCCGTCGACAGGCAATTAAGGCGTCGGCCACATGGGGGGCGTCGGCGACGGCCAGAGGCCCGTCGGCGACGACCTCTCCTCTGCTGAAACGGTGCTGAACCTTGTTTTGGCTGTTCCGACCATTCCCCGGGTCCATTTTCAGCTACACGAGTCCAGGGAGTTCTCATTTTACCCGCCTTATCACTTCTTAGCATACTTAATCTTAAAACTTATACCGTAACACATTGTGCATACTCATATCAAACGAATATTTAAAATTTTACCTCATTGGCGATTTCGGAGCGAGCACACTTTCAATTGAGCCGTCCGTTTGAGTTCAAGCATCACATCACATGCTCGAATCCCTCAAACTTCGGCTCTGATACCAACTTGTTAGGCCCGCATCCACGTCTAATAAAACGACGACCAAAGGACACTATAAACATAAACTTTTTAAAAGAGTCCAAGCTTTTCATAATTTAAAATGATGAAGTCAATAACATTTGTGCACTAATTTAACAAAATTTGGGCATGACCCGTCCATAAGACGAGCACATCCCTGTTTTTAACCATCAACAAAACAAGTAAGTCTACAACCCGTTCGACTAGACACGACTAAAATCATAACAACAATAATTTAAAAGTGCAACGACTAAGAAGGCTATACAAACAAGCTTTTGACCCAAAACATTTATACAAAATAATAGAAGCGCTTGATGGTCATATTGTGTGCATATGCTCGCTCCAAATTGCCAAGTCGCCTAAGATGAGGATTTACCTACATTCGACATAAACAAATGAGTTAGTATTTCATTACCAACACGACCAAATAATAACCCGATTACTTTCTATCGCGGCCTTACATCTTTTCAACACATTATCAACCGTTAAACGGTTCATTACATACACGTCTCGATGTAGAGACTAACATTCTTTTCTTAACCTGCCCGCTAACGACGGGCATTGGTATTGTTACTATAACTTTCATTCGATTCATTCATGATGAACGAATATATTCTTTACATACACTTACACCTCAATCCGATTAGAAGGATTGAGTAAACTTTAATTTGTTACATACTTAACTTCCCATACCTGGTTCGACTAGAAAGAACCGGATATGATGCATTATCTTTCGTGTCTTATTCATTCTCAACATCCGTTTATGACGGATCTAACTTTACTTCCGATCAGTCATAGATTTCAATTTTTACGATTTCAACATATTAACAAAATACAATCGAAACTATTATACATACGTCAACATAATAGAAATAAGGCGTATACTAACGTACCTCGATCTTGTGAGCTTTCCGACTTCCTAGTGTTGGAACCTTCTTCTTTCACGCCTACATTAAACGCATTCATTCATTTAGTCCAACACTTTCGTTCCATCATTTACATAAATTTCTCATTTTCAAGTGATAAACATTATCACAAACTTTCAGAATTTCACACATTTATTCTTTTAAGCATTTCATCAAACACTTAGTGTGCATTACATTAAATAAGCATAATGTACAAGTATTCAAGCATGGCTTTTACTAGTTCATCTTATATGTCATCAATAATCAAGCTAGTTCTTACAATTCTTTTATTCTACATCAATTTATCTAGCATTCAAGTAATACAATCAAGATCATATATCAAGATTACATATGATTATAATCCTTATGATCTTCCTATTCATAACACAATTTCACAAAGTGGGTTTTCACTACAATCTTTCATGCAACCTAAATTCAACATGATTCTTGTTCTAGGAGGCAATCCTAACTCAGATTCTCCACATTTTGATACAAGAAATCGAGATTGGTTTGTAACCCTCATGCTACAAATCATAATTTCAGAAAATAAAACTTACCACTTCACTAATTAGGGTTAGATATTCGAAAATATGGGCCCATGCATTAGATTCTCCTTGAAATTTCAAGTGAATTGATGGAATTTAGCAAACTAGGGTTTGCTTGTTCTTCCCCCTGCTCTGATCGAAACCCAGAACCCCCAAATGTGGGTGTTTTTCAACTTTTGTTTATTATTAAAACCTTTTATTTACTATTTACACATTACACCCTCCCACTTTGAAAGGGTGTTTAATTTTAGGCTTTCCCAAAACTAACTACCATATTGCCATATCTCATGAACTTAGTTAAATTCTTTGTTTACTTTCACTTATTGTTATATTTAAACATTTCGGGATGTTACAATAATTGTGTAGATATAAACATTGTAATCGCTCTCAATACTGTGAAATGATAGAACTCTTATTGATTAAACTGGGATTCACTCACCAGTATTTCCCACTAACAAAATGTTTTTAAACGCGTTTCAGGTAACAAAATGTGAAAAGGCAAATAGAAGCCAGCTGGACAGCACTGAAGGCTTGGAAAAATGGCTATAAAAGTTACCTAATTAAAGAAGATGTTTTATTTCAATAAAATAGGGTTTATCCCTATAAATAAGTTTGTAATGAAAACTTGGGTTTTATCCCAATATATTTATTAATATAAAATGTGGTGTTTTACTCTGATAAAATATTTCCTAACTACGGTCCTGATGAAATTTCCGCTGCCAAACTGATAAACACCGATACCACTGAAACTGGCCGCGGCCGCCCGTTCCCGGGTTGTTAAGGGACGGGGGTTGCGACAATACCGGACCATATATACGTAATCAAACATTTAATCAATAACATATTCTTGCATAAACATATCAATTAAAAAGTACAAAATTATTTAAGAGTGAAACATTAGAGTTCAGAACTCAAACTCCATGACAAGATGCAAGCCGGATATATGGTGGGTACACATGACAATTCTGACCCAATCAATTAGAAATGGGTTGATTTGGGTTTTTAATATTAGACAACGGGTTGTTTTGGCTAATTAATTATTTTCAAAGGGGTCTAAATGGGTGAACTTGAAAATAACAAAAAGGAATGTATGGGTCAAAATGGGTTGAAAGGAAAGAAGTGGGGGGTCTAAATGGGTGAACTTGAAAATAACAAAAAGGAATGTACGGGTCATAATGGGTTGAAAGGAAAGAAGTTGCGGGTCAAATTGGGTTGAACAAAAGAGAATGGGTCATCGTCTTTACCCGACCTACCCACAAAGAATGCATGAATGCTTGGCGAATCGGGTCTTCTTCTTCCTTGAATCAGGGCTACATTTGATCGAAGTCACACTCTTCATTTCGCGTCTGCTGCTACGCCTGATTTAGGGTTTTATTTTAGGGTCTGTTGCAGGTTCGATTTCAATATATATGCTTTCTTTTTCTGATTTTTACCGTATAATGGAACAAAAGGGTGAGTTTATTCTTATGTGTATGATCTTATCTTGCCATATGAAGTTGTTACGATCATAACATTGCCATTCAAATCTATTGAATGTGTGTTTCTTTGATAAATTATGCTATCTTTTTCTGATTTTCGTTTGATTTTTTATAATTCGTACAACTGTTGTATTTGGAGTTTGACCACTTTTGCTCTTGTGGGCATGGAGATGATGGTTAATTAATTATGGTGTTGGTGCTGTTGTTCCATTATTTTGGGCAATTCAGCCTGTATGTATTTTACACATGCAACTGTTGCAGCCATGGTGGATTTCGACAATAGTTTACGATTATAGTAAGTCTGAGGTATTTGTTATATTGTGTTTTGAATTTTTATCAAATGAACCAGATTCCGGGGAGAGAGGAGGTTTTTGAGAGTAACCACGTTCTTGCCATTTGATCTTCTAATCAACTCTGAGCTTATTTTTTAAACCAACCTGACCCGGTCCGACCCGAAACCCGACCCCTTTAGATCGATTGTTCTTCTACAATTTGTTCTTCTACAATTCGTTCACTAGCCAATCATTTAGATCGATCTGTATGAGCACACGTAAGATCAGATGTTTAGTTTTGTTTTTATGCAATTCGTTCTTTTTTTATCAACTATTCTCCAATCTATTGTTCTTCTGCAATCGTTTTTTCCGACATCCACAAATTTGATTTTGATATAGGTCGGGTAATAAGCGTTCTTCAATCTTGATTGTGGAGTGTACCAATGGAATGCCCACCAGATGTTTGATGAAAGTTCAAGGAAAACTACGGAATAGAATTCATAAATTTTGGATGAAAGCTAAATATTGATGTTTGAATATTCGTTGGATCGAGGAGTGGGTGACGGGAAACATGAAGATAAAAACAGCTCATTCACTTTTTTTGACCCGAACACGTCCCGACCTGAACCCATTCTCAACCCGAACCAACCCGGACCCGTTTTGACCCGAACCAAAACAACTCTTTTTTTAATTGATCCGTTTCGACCCGAACCCGTTTTGACCCGAACCCGTTTTGACCCATGACCCGACCCAACCCGACCCGTTTGCCAGGTCTAATGGTGGGCGTAAATGATACGATTCTGTAAACAAATGAAGGCCAGATGACTCCGTGACTAGTCAAAGTTTCATCTCCACACAATATTATTATGGCGCAAAATATTTCGTTTAATACTGTTATTACATGCAAAATATCAAATTAATAAAAAAAATAACCCAACCACTGTGATATCAGTTGAGTTAGGGCTGTTTGTTTACCTCTTAATGAGACTTTTAATGGTTTAGACCTTTTACTGGTTCAGCACTTAATGGTTCAGACTGTTTGTTTCGCAAGCAGATGTCTGAATGGTTCAGATTGTTTGTTTCGCAAGCAGATGTCTGAATGGTTAAGCGTCTGAATGGTTAAAAACTCTAATCTGAATTGGTCAGACATTTGCCTCTAAACAGTTATGCATTATACTGGCTCTTAATGGTTCAAACATCTTGCTGATTCAGCACTTAATGGTTCAGACCTCTTATTGGTTCAGCACTTAACCATTCAGAAGTTGCTAAACAGCCGGTGTGTTATTTCAAGTTTCAACCATCAAAATATTATTTTTTAGCAGGAGATACTAACATACTAACTACTAACCTGGTTAGCGATAACCTAACCATACGTCGTTCAAAAAAAAAAAGCAGGTGATCTCTTTATAATTAAATGAAACAACCTAAATTACATGATAATCCTTTATGAGCATTCGAACACATAACGAAAAAAGCAGGTGATCTCTTTTTTTTTTTTTTTTTTTTTTTAGATTTTTTTTAGATTTTTTTAGGTTTTTTGGAGGTTTAGTTTTTAGCATTTTAGCTTGGGGGTGGGGGTGGGGGGGGGGGTTTAGGTTTTTAGGGGGTGGGGGAGGGGGGTTTAGGTTTTTTTTGGGGGGGGGTGGGGGTTAGGGTGTTTTTAGGTTTTTTTAGCTATTTTAGGTTGTGTTCACATTGGTTCTCGCGGTTCTCGCAATAAGGGTGGTTCTCGCATGAACTCCTCTCTCTCTCTCTATATATATATATATATATATATATATATATATATATATTCATTAATATGGGGAGTACTAACTCAAATAGCATACTTAATTATTATGCATAAACACACATTCATTGCAGATTAATAACAACAAAAAACATAAAAGTTTACTGAAGGAATTGAATCACTTATCCGGGACTAAGGCGCTGAACAACAGGACACTATAATCTGTATTGTTAATTGGGTGTATTTCTAAACTAAAAATATTACTTGCGTTGTGCGGCATGCCCTTTTGGTTTGGTATAATTTACTTTTTTGGCGATGGTGTTTGGGAATCATATCTTTTAGATTGTTTGCCCAAGTGTATTTTTAAATTTATTTTTTAATTCTACTTTAATTCTTTTGTATGATTTATCCTCTAGCGTGTTGTTAGCTTTTAAGATGAACACAATGTTGTTTAAAAAAAAGTACCATGTTTAATAATTCGATTTTGATTGAAAATGACCTAAGTGACTAAGTCCAGGTAAACTCAAAAGGTCTCAATATTTGAACTTGCAAGACAAGTTCGAAAATCAATTAAGTCAAGCTCAATTGTACAACCAACTTTACAAAAAGAAAATGTCATTGCATAACACATCCATAAAAAAATATGTTTGTTTCCTTTTGTCTTTGGGTATTAGCTAGAGTAATCTATTAAACGAAAATACTTTTTTATGGATGTGATAACGTAATGACATTTTCTTTTTTGTAAAATTGGCTATACAATTGTGTGAGATTAAATATATTATGTAACAATATTTAATCTATAGCCATTATAATCATTTACATAATAAAGATCAAAATATATAATAACCTATTATTTAAATTAGTTGGTAATTGTTGATGGACCATATTACCCTTAGTAACTAATTAGGTTTCCTCCTGGGTGCTTATATAAGGAGAATTAAGTGGAGGTTAAAGGTTACTCAGTTTCACACCCCATTAGACATAACATCAAATTCGTCCTCCTTCTCCTAACCGATACCCTTTTCGGTTCTCTAAGCCCCATCATCAGTCAGCACCCTAAGGAGGAACCAAATCACGATGACAAGCATGTCGAACTCCATTACTGGATTCTCCACTGGACTTTCTGCTGTGACAGGTATGATTTACTGTTTTCCCTCATGCTCAAACAGAACTGAACCAACATGTGGTATCAGAGCATATGTTGATTAGTCGGTTCTGTTTGTATCCGTAAATCTGGACTAAAGTTGGAAAACAGTTTTTAAAACGATAATTAAAATTCGTTTTTCATCATCAGAAATCATTACAGTTCGATTTCTGTCATCTGATATACATCTCGGATCTTATTTTCATTCGTGATTACTGTTCCGAAATCTGAAGTTTAAGAAATATGATTAAATGTGTAATAAAATTCCAGATTTCGGATGAATGTTTGAGTTTTTTTTATTTAGGGTTCATCACGTTCTTAGATAAAATTCGAAATATCCTTTATGTTTAGGAGTATGATTTGAATTGTTGTATGTTTTTCCTGATTTTGATCTAATTTTCCTAATAAGGATTTTCGAAATATGTTAATAAGATAAACAATTATGATTTTCGAATTTTTTATGATAGAATTAGATCAAGTTACAATGGGAAAGTATATCACAATTCATAAATTTCGAATTGTTAGTTGTTATAACTATAAACAACTGAATCGCACAAATCAGATCACATGATAAGATGATCTGATCGCATAAATGGATCGCACAAAACTAACGGATCGCACAAAAACTAACGGATCGCACAAGGCTTAATGGATCGCACAAGTTTACTTGGGCTTAATGGATCGCACAAGTTTACTTTGGGCCTTATGGATCGCACAAGCCTTGGGCCTTATGGATCGCACAAGTTCACTTGGGCATAATGGATCGCACAAGTTCACTTGGGCCTTATGGATCGCACAAGTTTTGGGCATAATGGATCGCACAAGTTCACTTGGGCCTTATGGATCGCACAAGTTTTGGGCATAATGGATCGCACAAGTCTAAAATAAATGGTTTTGTAATTTACTTAGTTAATTTACTCAGAATCAGATAATGTTTTGCAAAACCAGAATAGCTTAACTTGAATGAGCTTTTGATATATCATTTCTGGCCAAAGCTGACTTGATACATCTACTTATCGTTCAAGTATTACGAAAGCTATGTTGTGTGTGCATCATAAGCATGAATGTCTTAATATCTGGCCAAAGCTGATTTAATTCATTCATAGATGGCATACTCAACAAGTGCATAACTAAAGTGCTTGTTTCAATTTCTGGCCAAAGCTGATTTGTTACAAACACTTTGCACATATGCTTAAATGATTACACTTCTGGCCAAAGCTGTTTTGTTTTCGTTTAAGTAGAATTTTTTAGCTAAGTCTATTATTTTGATGTTAGTAATAGACAATATCACAGCTTCATAATGTAAAATGGTCATCATTTATGCCTGCCTTAGTTTAACGTGCCCTTAGATCACATTAGGACTTCTTCATTTGTATCATAACTTGCTCATCTTATTTCCACTATCAGCACCAAATTGCGGAATTCCACCTTTGACTGGTGATAACTTTGCTGCATGGAAGGATGCTCTCATGCTTACTCTCGGGCTGCTGGATTTCGATTATGCTCTAAGAGAGGATAAGCCAGCGGACCTTACTCCACAAAGTACTGCTGCTCAGCAGTTAACTCATGACAAGTGGACTAGGTGTAACCGCATGTCTCTCATGTTTATGAAGCAGTCCATAAGCAATGCAATCAGGGGAGCTATTCCTGATTCTGAAGATGCTAAAACCTACTTGGAACATGTGGAGGCTCAGTTCAAGGGGACGTCTAAAGCACACGCTAGTACTCTTATTCTCAAGCTGGTGACAACTAAGTATGATGGGAGGAGCGGCATTCGCGAGCACATCATGATGATGAATGACATGGCCAATAAGCTGAAGGGGCTGGAAATGGAAATCAGTGATGGTTTCCTTGTTCATTTCATCATTACTTCGCTTCCTTCGTCCTTTGAAGCATTCAAGATCAATTACAACACTCAGAAGGACAAATGGACGATGAGTGAGCTGGTCGCCATGTGCGTACAGGAGGAAGAGCGTATGAGGATGGATCGCCATACTGATGTTGCCAACTTCACTACCTCCAACTCTAAGAAGAGGAAGAACAATTATCAGAGGAAGGATGCTTCAAAAGTCCAAAAGCCTAACCCTCATCCTAATACAAGTGCACCCTCCAGCTCTAAGAACTCCTTAGGCAGTATCCGCTGCAAGTTCTGCAAAAAGACAGGACACATGCAGAAGGAGTGCCCTGATTTTAAGGAGTGGCTGGCTAAGAAAGGTAACGATTATTTTATGATACTTGAGTCCTATAATTTAAGTGTTCCTGCTAATTCTTGGTGGTTTGATTCTGGTTCTATGGTTCATGTTACCAATTCTACTCAGGGATTCCTTTCAATCCGGAAGCTGGAAAGAAACCAAAGAACGCTTAAGGTTGGGGATGATCGAGAATTAGAAGTGAAGGCCATTGGAACATTACAATTAGTTATGAAAACTGGTTTATGTATTAAACTTTATGATACCTTATATGTTCCTGAGGTAACTCGGAACCTTGTATCAGGACCAAAGTTAGACATGGACGGTTTTATTGTTTCCCATGGTCATCGCAAACTCTCTATCCATTATGATTCTGTTCTTTATGGTACTGGTATTCTGGATGGTGGTCTCTATAGATTAGAACTAGAAGATAACTTTTCCAAATCTTTGTTGTCATATAATATTAATGAATCACTCACAAAGATGGAAGAGAAACGAGACTTAGAAACTTCATCCATGTTGTGGCATCAGCGTTTAGGCCACATTTCAAAAGAACGATTAAATCGTCTTGTGAAGGATGAAGTCTTACCTCCTCTCGATTTCTCTGATTTTGGAACATGTGTCAAATGTCTTAAGGGTAAAATGACATTAGCGAATAAGAAAGGTGCCACTAGGAGCTCTAATTTATTAGAACTCATTCACACTGACATTAGTGGTCCCTACCAAATCGCTGGCATAACATGACATACTTCATTTATCACTTTTATTGATGATTATTCTCGTTACATGTACTTGTATCTAATTAAGGAGAAATCTGAATCTCTAACAACTTTTAAAGATTATAAGGCTGAAGTTGAAAAGCAATTAGATCGTCAGATTAAAGTTGTCAGATCAGATAGAGGCGGTGAATATTATGGACGACATACTGATGTGGGTCAAGCTCCTGGTCCATTTTATGAGTTTTGTAAGGGCCAGGGGATTGTGAACCAATACACCATGCCTGGTACACCTCAGCAGAATGGTGTCGCTGAAAGAAGAAACCGTACCCTTATGAACATGGTGCGCAGTATGTTAGCCAACACTAATTTACCATTATTCCTCTGGACTGAAGCGTTAAAAGCAGCTGTTCATATACTCAATAGAGTTCCTTCTAAGTCTGTCCCTAAAACTCCTTATGAACTTTGGACAGGAAGGAAACCGAGTCTTAAATATATGAAAGTATGGGGCTGCATTGCTGAAGCGAAGCTTTACAATCCTTTCCTAAGGAAACTTGACCCTAAAACAGTTACCTGTTTCTTTATCGGGTATCCTGAGAACTCTAAGGGTTATCGTTTCTATTGTCCTTCCCATGTCACCCGTATTGTTGAAACCAAGCGTGCCGCGTTCCTGGAGGATTTCAAGGTCAGTGGGAGCAGTACCAACCCTTACGAAGAATTGCAAGAAGTACAAGACGCGGGGGGGAGAGACTCGTCGCTTTCCATTACTCCGATTACTCCTCTTGTACCCAATGCAACTACTGTACCTGAAGCTACTGCACCAACTCCAAATTTACCTCTACAATCAGAACCCATTATACCTCATGACGAAGGCACATCAAACGCTCAAAACCAAGACAACGCTGAACCCGATAATCCACTCAGGAGGTCATCTAGGCAAAGAAGGCCAACTAATTGGGATGATTATGTTACCTACCTGACTGAAATGGATGCTGGAAAGCTCAATGATCCTATCTCTTACAATGAAGCCATTAGCAGTGATCAGTCTTCTGAATGGAATAAAGCAATGATTGATGAGCTTGAATCCATGAAGAAAAATGACGTTTGGGATTTGGTAGAATTACCCAACGAAGCCAAACCCGTAGGATGTAAATGGGTATTCAAAACAAAACTGGATCCGAATGGGAACGTTGAACGCTACAAAGCGAGATTGGTTGCAAAGGGCTACACTCAGAAAGAGGGAATTGATTATCAAGAGACGTTTTCACCTGTCTCTCGTAAAGATTCATTAAGGATCGTCATTGCCCTAGTAGCTCATTTCGATTTGGAGTTACATCAGATGGACGTTAAAACCGCTTTCCTTAACGGAGATTTGGACGAAGATGTTTACATGAAACAACCTGAAGGCTTTAAACCTGAAGGTGAGGAGCATCTAGTCTGTAAGCTGAAGAAATCCATTTACGGGTTAAAACAAGCATCACGTCAATGGTACCTCAAGTTTGATGAAGTCATGAAGAAGCAAGGTTTTATGAAGAATCAAGTGGATCAATGCACCTACCTCAAGATGAGTGGGAGCAACTTTACTATACTTGTCCTTTACGTAGATGATATTCTATTGGCAAGTAATAGTTTAGACATGTTGCCTGAGCCGAACCGGTTACTTTCGCATAACTTCGACATAAAGGATCTCGGAGAGGCTTCTTACGTCATTGGCATCGAAATTCACCGAGATAGACACAAAGGGATCTTAGGATTGTCCCAGAGGGCCTACATAGATCGTGTCCTTATGCGTTACAACATGCAACAGTGCAAACCCTCCGTCGCTCCAGTAGTTAAGGGAGATGTTTTCGGTTCATTCCAGTGTCCGACAACAGAGGTTGAGAAGGAGCAAATGAGCCAGATACCTTACGCGTCAGTAGTCGGTAGCTTGATGTATGCTCAAGTCTGTACTCGCCCAGATATCGCTTATATTGCTGGAATGTTAGGCCGTTATCAGACTAATCCTGGCCTAGATCACTGGAAAGCAGCTAAGAAGGTACTTCGATATCTGCAAGGGACGAAAGACTATAAACTGACTTATAGAAGAAGTGATCATTTAGAAGTGGTGGGCTATTCTGATTCTGACTTTGGCAAATGCAAAGATGACAAGAAATCCACTTCGGGCTATATCTTTATGTTAGCAGGCGGCCCTATCTCATGGAAGAGTCATAAACAACAGCTGACCACAACTTCCACAATGATGGCAGAGTACATTGCTGTTTATAACGCAACCTGTCATGGAATGTTGCTTAGAAATCTGATCACTGGACTCAAAATCGTAAATTCCATTTCTAGACCATTGAAGCTTTACTGTGATAATTCAGCTGCCGTTAGTTTCTCGAACAGTAACAGTTCGACTGGAGCTGGTTTATATCTCGATACAAAATATCTGTTCGTACGAGAACGAGTTGAGGAAAATAATCTTTGTATCGAGTATATTAGTACTAAGGATATGCTTGCGGATCCGATGACTAAAGGTCTCCCTCCTAAGGTTTATGAAGAACATGTTCGTAATATGGGATTTTGTAAAGACCTTATTTGAGCATATTGTACTAGCTTATGTTTTATGTTAATGAAACTTCCTCAGTTTGATTTTGTATGTCTCTTAGAATATGTTCAACCGGTATAATGGCATATTGACAAATAAAGTTACAAATCAAACAAAGGGCTTACGCGTATTTTGATCATGACGATTAGGTTTTAAATTAAGGCTATAGTATGATTAATGGGGGTCCTGAGTCGCATAATGATTCAACGGTTGTATTTTTCTGCTATAGTACTTGTTTAAGGCTAAAATAAGTGTTAACTCCTGATCAGGCTTATCTAATACTCATAGTAAATGATTACTCGGCTAAGTGGGAGAATGTAAGATTAAATATATTATGTAACAATATTTAATCTATAGCCATTATAATCATTTACATAATAAAGATCAAAATATATAATAACCTATTATTTAAATTAGTTGGTAATTGTTGATGGACCATATTACCCTTAGTAACTAATTAGGTTTCCTCCTGGGTGCTTATATAAGGAGAATTAAGTGGAGGTTAAAGGTTACTCAGTTTCACACCCCATTAGACATAACATCAAATTCGTCCTCCTCCTTCTCCTAACCGATACCCTTTTCGGTTCTCTAAGCCCCATCATCAGTCAGCACCCTAAGGAGGAACCAAATCACGATGACAAGCATGTCGAACTCCATTACTGGATTCTCCACTGGACTTTCTGCTGTGACAGGTATGATTTACTGTTTTCCCTCATGCTCAAACAGAACTGAACCAACAAATTGAGCTTGACTTGGCTGATTGATTTATCTTGCAATTTTATGACCACATAAATTGATTTTTGAACTTGTGGTGCAAGTTCAGATATGGAGACGTTTTGAGTTTACCTGGACCTAGGTCATTTTTTCAATCAAAGTAGAAATTTTAAACTGGGTAATTATTTTTTTAAACAGCTAACATTGTATACATCTTAAAAGCTAACAACACGCTAGAGGATACAAGCATTAAACCGGATATAAAAAATAAATAAATAACACACCTGGGCAAACAATCTAAAAGGGTTCCCAAACAACACCCCAAAATATGCTAAATTAAAACCTTCGCCAAAAAGTAGATTATACCAAACCAGAAGGGGATGCCACACAACGTATCTCGTTGAAGATGGTATAAGAGATATTAATTGAAAAAAGTAAAAGATAAGCATAGATTTCAACTGAACTTTGGGTAATATGACTTTTTTTTTTTATATATAAACCATAAATGAGTAAAAATAGGCACAACCAACTTAGGTGTTAGTTATTGTGTTGTGTGACATCATGTGACTTAACATTATGGAAACATCACTCCATGAATGTATGTAAATATATATGGCTAAAATTAGAGAAAAATAATTTTAGGTTTTAGTTTAACAAAAAAGATTTAATTGATATGTTTGTCCAAGAATATGTTATTGATTAATTGTTTGATTACGTATGTATAAGCCATAGGATAATGCAATGGCCATTTTTCTGTAAGATTGAGAGGACAATTGAGCTTGACAATTGACTAATCAATCTATTTTTGCATCGATTTCATTTTATGTCCACATAAATTAATTTTCTAACTTTTCATGTAAGTTCGAATAAGTAGACTTTATGAGTTTACTTTGACTTATAAGAGACATATTCAATCAAAATAGAATTATTAAACAAGAAAATTATTTTTTAAAACAGCTAAAGTCATGTAAGTTTAAAAAAAACCTCCCAGCCCACTAGAAGATACAATCACTAAACATGGATAAAAACAAGACACTAAACAACCTAGAACGACCCCACACGCCACCTTCAAGTCCCCAACATATGAAAAAATTAGATTACAAGAAGGAAACTAACATAATAGAATGTTTGGATATATAATACAATTGCACCAGGACACCCAACCCCAACCCCCAACCCCATTTTCTATCCCTAAATCTGCTAGTAATACTTCGAGGAGATTCTGGCAGTATTCTGGTAACGGGTTATCAGTTCTAAGCACCGATCTTCTTACTCGTGAGTGAACATCAAGGACTAAAGATCTAATGATCAAGAAGTAGAGATCAAAACCATAATACACACATAGATAAACACCGTCTGTGTCGTTATTGGTGATATTATGCACCCAATAACATTTTCCTTATCAAGTTCATTGTATACTTAATTGAAATTCCAATATGAAATCACACTATCCACTAATCACTGATAGACTCTTAATTTCACAGGTCTTGTCAAGAGAACGATAGGGAATACTCTTTATTTCGGTTGCAAAATGATCCTAAAAGAAAAGAAAAAAAAGGATAAATCATATTTTGAATTTAATATGAGACGATCGCCTAAGTTACTAAAAAACAAGCTATTATAAGTAATGTAATAATTTTGTTCATATTTGACATGTGGAGTGACTTTTGTGAAGAAAAAAAAGATAGAAAAGTATAGTTTTCTTGTATTAACCAATGATCGTTTAGCTGACTCACAACTGCGAGGGGCGGCGTAGCTTAACCATCAAGGTACATCACCCCTTGCATTTGTTTTTCTTCAAATCTTGTCTCCCTACTCTTGATTTCTTCAAGAACCCATCGAAAGCGGGAATGGGGATTCTCATTCAAATGAAACAGAAAACCCTAAAGTTAAAAATAAGCTGGTGAAATGCAAATTAGGGCTGAAATGCTGAATAGTAGTGAAAGCGGGAATGGGGATTCTCATTCAAATGAAACGGATTTGGGTATTCGACCAGTTAACATTGCAAACAAAAGGATGGGCCTTTTATTGTCCTTCAAATGGGCCAGTTATTTGTTAAACTATATGGGCCTAAACAGTTTATTCATTTAATGTTGAAAACCTATTTCAAGATTTAATAAGGTGTGAAAAAGAGAGGTTTAAAAACCCAGCCAACCCAGAGCGAGACTCAATGGCCCATTCAAGTTTGGGCTGGGTCAATAAAAATTTACCCTTAACCAAAAAAAATTAAAAGAGTTTCACTTTAAACTTTAATAATCATAATACCGAACGGAAACATAAAAGACTAAGGCTATGTTCATTGGTGACCTAGTGTTAGGTTGGTCACCAATAAGACAAAAGTTTTAGTAATTAAAAAATTAAAACAGAAAATCATATTAACCAAAGTTGACAACGAGGTTGGTGGAGCAACCTTGGTTGCAACCCAAACTACTACCCCTAATAATTTAATTAATCAAATCACTTATACTATTTAAACTTAAAAAAAAAATACACAGTAATTTTTTTTTTGTGAACATCCTGATATAATTTTTTTTAAATGGAGTTTGTTCAAAAACATATATTTTTAGGTTGGGATGGGTCGTGAATGTGTGTTAAAAATTGAGTAGGGTTGGGTTGTGTAGATGGAAGAAAGAGATATTATTTTTTAATAAAAGGTTGGGTTGGGTTGGGTCACCAATGGACATAGTCTAAGAGACTAAAAGGCGCCAAGTTCCTTTTTTTGTCAAGTGGTGTCAAATCTTGACAAATTTACAACCTAAATACGATATTAAATGAATAGATAGGCGAGGAATGAGTTACTGACATCCACTATTTACGTAGTTTTCCAGTTAAAGCTAATTAAATCAAATCTAATCATACTTATATGCATGTAACTTCTTGTGGCTCAAAAGTTATGTTCATGGTAAGTTGTACATTTTTTCTAGCTCACTTGCTTCTCTTCACTTGGTTCAAATAGGAGTCCGCTAAATTTTGGATGAGCTCTTTATCAACAACCATCAAGATGAACTAAAAAAACCTAGATGAACTCACGAATTTCTTCTTTTTTTTTTTTTTTGTGAGAAAACTTGGTTGCATCACAAATTTTGGTTACGGGTACTCGGGTACAAAAATAACCGATGGCAGTTTTTTTTCTTGGGTCTACTTCCGGATACGAGTTTTTTATGCACCAGTCCTCATGACTTTCGTTTTGGGTTGCTTTTAGTATAATATTAAGGGTTTATAGTTTAAAGTGTTTGGGCTTTTAAACATCTCTTTTACATACCTTATTAAATGTTAAAACAAGTTTCCAAATTAAATGGATAATCTTTTAGGCCCATCCATATGGTTTGACATATAACTGGCCCATTTGAAGGACAATAGGTAACAGATTTAGACCAAAAGTCAAGGATCATCATCATCAGTAGTTAGATTTGTTCTATTAAGTTTTATCATTTATTACTATGTCAAGTGTGCGTTTCCTGCCTCGATAAACAGACTTTTCATTACAATTTTTTAAAAATCTTAATATGTCTAATCCAAGCTCAATATAAAATATGTGTGACTTTGTAATTTTCATGGATTTTACGTTGAAAAAATTTCAGGGGTGTTTCAATTTCAATGTTTAATGCGTTAATATAATTAGGCAAACATCACAAGGCTTGGACACTGGTGCAAGGTGTGAAATGTAATTTGATTAGGTGAAAGCCCACTGTTGCAATAATCTGCAGGCGCTAGTCGGTTGGTGAGGTACCGACTAGCGATTAGTCAGGATTAATATGGATTAATCGGATTGGTATTTTGTATTTTTATAGTTTTATATATACACACCTTTTTACCGGTAAATGGCCAAAATACTGATACTGTACCGAAAAAACAGAAAAAATGGGTACAATGCCACTACCGAATATAACCGGTGCGGTACCAATTCGGCACCAATACCCGGTATCAAACGCTAGCTTATCCCAAGATAGGAGATAAGAAAACATAAATCTAAACATTGGAAAGATAAATAAGAACTCTAATGTCTCTAAAATAATACAAAGTACCATCATGATCCCAAAAAAAAAAAAAAAAAAATTTGAACCATTTTCCATCTAGCGAATGTATAAAAACCGTCTACAAATAGAGTGTAATTGTCAATCTCACGGATCTACACCGTATTCATGGGGCAATAACTCACTAAGTCCATGAATTTTGGCATGCTAAGTGATTAGACCATATAAAATCCATTGTTTTATTGTCTGATGGATCTCTAAATCTCTTCCAATCATGAACAACGTTGATCAAATCAGTGACTTTTGCTCTAATAGTCCGGCAACAATTTGCATGAACAGTTGAAACAACGTTCACATCTCTACTATCTTGACAAAATCCACTGAAATATATGGTGTCCAAAAATCTTACCCCAAGTCCCAACCTTTTAAAAACTCCTTCATGCATTAGTTCAACAAGAACATCTTGTTCTTTCATTCCAACTGAGGTGTTTCTTTGCATATACCACTCATCGAACAATGCAATTGTCTTGTTGTTGGATTTGATCATGTAGAAACCAGTGTTTAACGGATTTGTTTGTGACCATTGATCGCCATCAAACCGATCAACACTTATTTGAAGATCATCAGTTTGGTTTAGGGTTAGCCTTGGAAATGGATTCCTGAGCCACAAAACATCCGTATCCTGTACATTAATTGATTTCACATATATGTTATTAAGAATTACAAGATATCTTATGTCTTTTAGTAAATTATTTAGCTACCCTTCTAAGAAATTTGTAACCTTTCTTATTTCTTTTTATTTAGAGTGTTTACATAACTATAATAATTTATATTTAATGTTCATTTATTGTATTATTTGAATTTTATAACATGCCTAACTTTATAGTTATTTATTGAATTTTATTTTGAAATGTTTATTAAATGTAACAACATATAACAAAATTGAAATGATTATACAAAAACTATTTTTTTGTGTATACTTATATAACATATATAAAATTAAAAAATAAATGGTACTTATAACTTAATGATACAAAATGTTATTTTTAAGTAACAAAATCGATGGTTTGAGAATTTTTATACTTCTATGCATCTTTGAAATATAAGTTGTTTTCTTTTCCTTCAATTTAATTTATGAGTCTATGCATTTCTTGAAAAACGTTAGCATCACAACGATCAAACTAAAACTGACTTACTGTAAAAATAAAGTTGTATCCACGTCGAAGAACATCTCCAAGAAAACGGGTTCTTAGCCACATCATCTTTATGAAATCTTCTGACATGTAAACCTTCTCATCCACAAAGTCATCGCCATCGGTTTTCAGCCAGTAACAATGTAATCTAAGAAACATGCACCGTTCAAACGCGGTTTGATCAACTGCCACGATTAAAAGATGGTTAGTCAATTGCCTTGTATCTTCTCCTAGCCAAAACCCGTCTAAGAATATATCAAACATAGGTTTGTCCCCCTTGGTGTAAGCTCGGTTCACAACCGCGATGATCACTGTTTTGTTCGCCATGGAAGCTCCCTCCAAGGCTGCTTCCAACTCATCTCTAGACTCATGCTACAATCACACAAAACTCAAAACTTTATCACAATTTTATTCATACAAATTTGGAAAACTAATAGAATGTAACTCATTGCCATATATCAGATCTTTTAATGCAACATTTATGTTAAGCGAAGTTGAATTATACTTGAATGCAACTCATGTTAAAGTGATTAAGTTGCTTTGCTTCTAAAAGGTCACATTAGCCTCATTTTCTAATAGTGAGATGATTATCCAAGTATGATGAAGCTTACGATGGCTGATGGCGGTTTGGAACAATACAACTTGTCAGTTATGTTGGTTATGGATGCCGATGAGTTTTGTTCTGGTAAAAAATAAATAAGAAGAAAGGATATAAGCAGTAAAGTGCAAAGGGCAAGAGTGGCTCCAGGTTTGAGTGAACCATACATTGTGATGATGAATATATTAGGAAGGATTTGTGTTAAATTTGGAGAGGAATGGTGATTTGTAATGGTTGGATGGGAGTTCATATATATAGTGTTGGCGTCGTGATTGGTTTCTTTTATGGCTTTTACTTGACGTGTGCCATGTGTGGTTGTGAATATCACATAATACGTACACCCATCCATGGAATGAGGATCGTTTCCACATGAGTTAATTTGTTTTGGTTTTCCGATATCTATTAACTTTTTTGGTTTTCGGATTTCCATTAACTCAATGTCTTAAATTTATTTCATGTTCAAAAAGAACACGGCTCGTAGCTCGTTTTAATCGCTGGAAAAAATTTCCGCTTAAAAAAATAATCAGTTTTAAATGAGCTGAACCAGCTCGGTTAGGTTTGTAAATGAGGCGAGCCTAAACCAAGTATATTCAGTTTGTGGCTCGCTCGTTTACAACCCAAAATTTGTGTTTCGTCAGCTTAAATAGCCGTTTATTTATTTATTTATTTTTGTTTTATGTAAATCATTATCATAATGTGTAAAATAAATAAAAAAATAGAAAACATTTTCTAAGAAAATAATAAACGAGCCGGCTCGATGAGCCATTAGCTAGCTCGAGCTTTTTACAAGCCGAGCCTGAGCCGGGCAATTAAACTCGTTAAGATATATGAGCCAGCTCGACTTGACTTGGTTTTTAAACAAGCTAAGCCTAAGCCTGAGCCCACCCTAGCTTGGATTGACTTGGCTCAACTACAGCCCTTGTTTTAATGTGGAGGCTCGATTGTTTTGGGCCCGGTTCTAGGAAACTATAGAGCATACGATCAGAAGATCAAATGGGTTGGCCCATTTTGTTTTAAATATGGTCCATATTAGTTTTCTTGGTGAATAAAGTAGTAAACCCAAATATTGTATTCATTTATATTTAGCATGTAATTCCTCACGAGTAAAGGAGAAAGCAATATGATAATATCCTGGTTGCAGCAAGTGGGCGTAGATTAGTCGACCGAATCACGTAAAACTTGTGTGTTTCTTTGTTTGTTTATTAATTCCTACAATTTTGTTTGGGTTTGTATGTGTTTGCAATACCCAAATCCTTAACAAATGGTATCGGAGCTTTTATTTATTACAAGGAAGGTCGTGTTCTTTGTGCGCCATTCAAAGAAAGAAAAGTCTTGTTCTTTGTGCGCCATTCAAAGAAAGAAAAGGACAAATATATGTATCTTTGTTTTGTTGCAACGTCAAACAATTTAGTGGTCTTGCGTGGATTGGTACCCAAGAAATTTGTCCTAAAGTGGTAATGTGGTACGTGGCGCCACCCCAATACGCAGTCTAAAAGTATAATTTATGGTATTTGTGTTAATCATCTGCCACCAGGCATCATATGAAACTTTGTCATCCTCATAGCGGAACCAGAGGGGGATCAAGAGGGTCCGCTGACCCCCCGGACATAGAAATTTGTAAAATTTTTATATGTACAATCTTAGATTTTTCTAGGAAAAAACATGTTTTTGACTCTCTAGTTGTAGCCGGTAAAAAATGAGTCTTATGATGACCCCCTGACAAAGAAGTTCTGATTCCGCCACTGCCTTGACCCGAATCAACAAGGAGATGGTTGCAGCCCCGTCACCCCGAATCCACCTTTTGCATGTGTAGGTCCCTCGGAGGATGAGGTCAAACCTTATCCTTGTTATGTCTAACACACTAGCAAGTGCGGAATCCAAGCTAGCATGCAAACCGGTTGTTTATACGAGAACACAAGCCACAAAGAGAAAGGGTAGACACACGAGATATCAAAGTTTACGCTTGTATTCCAGTGGACACGGTTACAGCAGTTCACTCCAATCTCACACACTTATGTTCTCTGCTCTCTCATGTCCTCTAATGAAATGAACACATTACATGGATATTTATATCCATCACAGATTGTCTGGTCGAAGGATCAGATAGACTGATCGAAAGATCATCTATCGATCACAAGCCTATCGAAGGATCCACATATACCTCGAAGGATGATATCCTTCGAGGTCCATCTATATCCTTCGAAGGTTTATCCTTCGAGCTCATCGAAGGATATAACCAATCCTTCGATGACCTAACCTTCGACACAACATCTTACAAAACAAAGTGCTAACTGTTTGGCCAAGTCAAACCGGAGGATGGTTGACTTGGTCAAACTTACATCGAGCACACATAAGACGTAACTCAGACTAACACAAGACGTCTGAAGGTCCCTCGGAGGTTGAGGTTCAACCTATTCCTTGTTATATCTAACACACTAGCGAGTGCGGAATCCAAGCTAGCATGCAAACCGAGAAAGAACAAGCATAAACACAACACACAAGGTTCACCGATTAACACCACTTGTATTAATACGTATGAAAGGTTCGATTACAAAGCAATGTTTGCAAATCAGTTTTGCAAACTCTCTCAGTGTGTGTGTTCTCTCTGTCTAACTTTCGAACTCTCTATCTCTCCTGTCTACTACTGAAAGTGAACACAACACATGGGTATTTATACCCGACACAGCATGTCTGGTCGAAGGATCAGATAGAATGATCGAAAGATCATCTATCGATCTGAAACAGCTCGAAGGATCAACATGGACCTCGAAGGATGACATCCTTCGTGGTCCATCTATCGAATGCTTATCTTTCGAGCTCATCGAAGGATCTGAACTATCCTTCGATAACCCATCTTTCGACCCAGCCATATTACAACCATTGTTCGAACTGTTTGGCCAAGTCAAACCGGAGGATGGTTGACTTGGTCAAACTTACATCAAAGACATCGTATTGTATCAAGACGAAATACAGACAAAGTACAGACACAAGTGCACCAACAAACTCCCCCTTGGCTGTAGCTTTGTCTGGCTGTAGCTTTGTCTCGATCTTTGTGACTTCAATTCTTTGACGTCTTTTCAAGTCTTCAATGTCGGAGGATCTTTAAAGTCTTCACGTCTTGAAAGCAGAAAGTGTATCAACAAACTCCCCGTTTCATGTAGGAAGTGTGTTGACAAACTCCCCCTTAACATAAGCTCCCCCTTGAGTTATGCTCGTGAAATACTCGTTCTTTATGAATTGAGATCCTTGTGGTGTTGATGATGGTCAGCGGCAACTCGATCATCTTCATCATTTGAGTTCCTTCACGTCGTGTCTTCATTCCAAAGCTTGTCATCGACCATGTTCTCCTTGCCTTTAGAATCTGCACATGCAAGAAATCTAAACGCGTAATGAGAACAACTGCTAGGAATATCATAAGTAAGCGACACACCTGTGACCATTTGTTCAAACAAACACCGTCCGACAGTTTGAAAGTTTAAAATACTTCATCCATTTCAAATTTTAACTTTCAACACTTTGCAAATTTCGACCGTTTATGAAGATTTATTCGTTTCGGTTTTCAATCAGGTTTCAGGTAACTAAGACTCGAGATCCAACATCGTACGATCGAAAATAAGATAGAAATAAAATCTTTTTGTATTTTATAAAGTTTATATTAAAACACTCCTAAAATCTTTTTGGAATTTTGAATATTTCAAATTTAAAGACTGAAAGCAGTAAATAAATATATACAAAAAATGCAGAAACTGAAAGCATTAAATAAATATTTACAGACATTCTTTTTGTGAGTTTCGAGGGTAAGAGAATCATATCAGTGTACGGTCATGCCAAAACGCTCTTGTTGTTCAATTAGTTAACATTAAGACAAGCATTCTATAACAATTATCGGTATTGTTGTCCACATAAGCTCAACTTATCAGATGTAATCATGGCGAGGGGATACGTTAAGATATGATTTATACTTACCGACCGATGTTCATCCACATCACGACACATTCCCGTATCAAGGTATGCACGAGGATTCATCTTACCGGTGAGTATACCGATTATCATCTGTTTGACCGTATATGATGTGAGATCCTCACTTATTTTGATTTGAAAACAAGCCCTATGTGATAGAATCACTTATTGATGAGGAACTTGATTTTCGATGCATGAGGGCACAGGAGCAAGTCCGTGAACAGGTCAGTACTTTCGTACAACAGAGAGACGAACTTGACTCCCGGAAAGAATTTGTGATATATTATCACTTATTTGTGTGGACATGTGATTGTTGATCACTTATTGAGGTCGTATGCAGTATGTACACGTATGTATGGTATCATGGAAGATCTAGACTTGCGTCCCCGTTATTTTCCGGTAAAAGATACAACCATGATACCCAGATGATAAGCAGCATAAAGACCGAATATCTCAGAACCTCGGCAATCTCTCAAACGAAATTTCGGTATTAAGACCATATGCCAATGAATGGTTCCCACCTGGTCTTTAGTCGATTTAAGTTTATATCACCCTGCACACTTTAAAATGATTGTGAGCCTACCGATACATCTTATATAGAGCTGCTTATCGTTTTGCATTTAAGGTTTAAAGAGGTTTGGACAGACCACTGATGTACTATCATTTTCTCTTTTGCTCGCCAGGAAACTCATTTTCGTTTTTCTATTGTTTTTGTGTTTTTGAAATTTTTCGATGTTTTAGGATTTTCAAATTTGGATTTACTCCCCCTAAAATCAATAAACTAAGACAAATTTAAAACACAAAGGTATTTACAAAAATGATTTTCCGATGTTGGTTTTACCCTTGCTTGACCTTAATGCCGTTTACCAATAATAAATAGTCAAATCTTGATTTGTCAAAAGCTTTGGTAAAAAGGTCGGCACGTTGGTCATCGGTGTGGACGTAAGCAACATCGATTAGCCTTTTCTCAAAGCAATCACGTATGAAGTGATACTTAATTTCGATGTGCTTAGTCTTTGAATGCTGCACAGGATTTTTAGTGATCTGTAATGCAGCAGAATTATCAACGTAAATAGGAGTAGTTAGGAATTCAAAACCGTAGTCTCGCATTTGTTGTTGGATCCATAGGACTTGGGAGCAACAACTTGAGGCAGCAATGTATTCAGCTTCGCATGTTGATGTAGCGACGCACGTCTGCTTCTTGCACTGCCATGTGACTAGGCGATTTCCTAAAACTGACATCCAGCCGTTGTGGATTTGCCGTCGATTTTGCATCCGCCAAAATCAGAATCACTGAATGCGATCAAGTCAAAGTTATTATCCCTAGGGTACCACAGACCGGTGTCAGGGTAACCCTTCAAATAACGAAAAATCCTTTTTACAGCTGCAAGATGTGAGGCCTTCGGGTTGACTTGATATCTGGCAAGCAGGCACGTTGGGTACATTATATCTGGTCTTGATGCTGTGAGGTACATAAGGGATCCGATCATCGCGCGGTAGTATGAGGGGCTAGTAGCTTCACCCTTCAAGTCTGGAGTAATTCCATGATTTTGCGGCAATGGGGTACCGATGGGCGTTGCATCAGACATCTGGAACCAGCTCAAGATGTCACCAACATATTTAGTCTGATGGATGAATATCCCCGACTCAGTTTGTTGTACTTGTAGGCCCAAAAAGAAGGTCATTTCCCCCATAGCACTCATCTCGAATTTATCCTGCATTACACGCTCAAAATCCCTACACAAAACATCATTAGTAGAACCAAAAATAATATCATCAACGTATACCTGTACCAGTAGAAGATCTCCATCTTGTTCTTTGATGAAAAGAGTACAATCGATAAGACCTCTGCGAAATCCATTCTCCAGCAAATAATTGGATAAGGTTGCGTACCAAGCTCGCGGTGCTTGATGTAGACCATAGAGAGCTTTGTTGAGCAACCAAACCCGATCGGGATGGATAGGATCTTCAAAACCTGGAGGCTGTTCGACGTACACCTCTTCTTCCACCACACCATGTAAGAATGCACTTTTCACGTCCATCTGGTATACCTTGAAACCTTTGAATGAGGCATAAGCCAGAAAAATCCGAATTGCTTCTAGACGCGCAACAGGTGCATACACTTCGTTGTAGTCGATCCCTTCAATCTGACGAAAACCTTGAACGACTAGCCTTGCTTTGTTTCGAATAACGACTCCACGGTCATCCTTTTTGCATTTAAACACCCAACGGGTACCAATCTTCTTGTAACCAGCAGGTTTCTCTACGAGTTTCCAGACACCAAGCTTCTGGAATTGTTGCAGTTCTTCCTGCATTGCTTCAACCCAAGAGCTATCTTTCAAAGCATCTTTCCAAGTTCTTGGCTCTTCCTGTGAGACATAACACGCGAAAGACCAATCATTTTGTTGACCAGATTCTCGGATAGTTGCATACAAGCCTGCATTGTTGTTATTTCGCAACATGTTTCTTGTTTGAACGCCACTTTGTACATTTCCGATGATGTTTTGTTGAGGATGGGTATTGTGAATCCTTGTTACTGGATTATCTTGAACTGGAATATTTGTACCCAGATTGTTGAGATTGAGATCAACAATCAATTCAAGGCCCGAAATTGACGAAGAGGATGATGCAGTAGCTTCAGCTGTTCTAGGGACATCCACTGGAGGTGTACCTTCTGAAGTACCATGTACTGCTGTTGTTGGAGCTTCTTGATCTGCATCGAGAAATTCATCATCCTCTGAAGATTCGTTCAATTCGGTAGCATCATGAAAATCCTCATTGTCGAAAGCATTATTGTTCACCGAAGATGGTTCTTGATTGACAAGAATTGGACGAACCAACGGTGAATCTGTTGCATTATCACTCTCGAAAAACATCCTTGCCGCAGCATTTTCTTCAACGGCTTCAACATTGATCGAATTGAAAAAGTCATCGTACTCAAACATCCAAGGCTGACCAGGACATTTGACTGGTAAAGTGTGCCTTTGTACTCTGACTTCAGACCATTCCTCGACCCTTTTAGTCTCTAGATTCCAGACTCTTAAGTTCGGGGTGGAATACCCAAGAAAGTATCCCTCAATTGCTCTTGCCCCAAACTTTCCATTAGGATCGATTATTGTACACGGAGCTCCAAACGGTTCAAGATATGACAAATCTGGTTTCCGTTTGTTAATAAGCTCAAAGCAGGTCTTGTTGTGCCTTTTGACTGTAAGGACTCGGTTCAACGTATAACATGCAGAGGACACAGCTTCAGTCCAGAATGGAATGGGCAACTGCGACTCTACCAACATTGTCCTAGCAGTCTCGATCAATGTGCGGTTTTTACGTTCAGCGACGCCATTTTGTTGAGGAGTATAAGCTGCACTAAATTCGTGAAGAATACCTTTTGAAGTGCAAAACTCCGCCATGGCATGATTTTTGAATTCAGTACCATTGTCGCTACGTATCCGCCTAACCTTCAAATTATAGAGATTCTCAATCTGAATGATCAAATTTTTGATAATACCGAAGGTTTCACTCTTATGTGCCATGAACGCCACCCAAGAAAATCTTGAATAATCATCAGTTATCACGAGGCAATATTGATCATTCCTAATGCTTTTGTGCTTGACAGGACCGAACAAATCCATGTGCAAACGTTCAAGAGGAACAGCCACCGTGTTGATCTTCTTTGTAGGGTGTCGCTTCTTCGTTTGTTTTCCTTTCTGGCACGAGACACAGACGTCTTGAAGATGGAAGTTTTTAAGAGGAACACCATTCACCAATTCATTTGACACCAAATGATTCATTTTGCGTAAGTGAATGTGACCCATTCGTCTGTGCCAAGAGATTGTGTCTTTTTCTGTGGCTTTGGAAACGAAACAAGTTGCTTGTGCAGACGTTGTGATAGCTTGGCTCATATCAAGGACATACAAATCATTTATCCTTGGAGCCGACAAGAGAATCCATTCTTTTGGAATTTTGAATCCGGGTTTCAGCACATAACATCCATTTGCATCAAAGTGTACTGAGAACTGCTTATCACAAATTTGAGAAACACTAAGAAGATTGTGATCAAGTTGTTGTACGAAGTTGATCTTATCAAAACTAACAACCCCGTTGGAAATCATTCCTTCACCCGTAATATATCCGCCTTTATCTCCAGCAAAAGCAACATAACCTCCTCTAATAGATTTGACGTCGTAGAGAAGCTTCATGTCGCCTGTCATGTGCCTAGATGCCCCACTATCAACAATCCAATGACTACTGACAGTTCCTCCTGGAACACCCTGCACATGAACTCACATAATTAGTTGGAGATGGGGACCCAAGCCATTGTGGTCTTGGGTCTTCCATTTTCATCAACAACAATAACCTCTATTCTTTGATGATTTGAAAATTGTGATGGTCCCCCTGATTCAATAACCGTTTTTGGTTTCCAGGTCTGTTTTGTTATACCAGTGTTATTCTTTAAAACCTTAACTTCATGGTTGTCTGAAGTTTTTAAATTGTTTGGTTTGACAGAAACAGATGTTTTGTTAACCACATCGGTCTTAATCGCCTTTTCAATTACCTTGACTTGTTGGCGTTTCTGTTTCTTTTCCCTTTCTCTTACAAGTCGGGGATCTTGTTTTACAGACACAGATCGCTTTTGGTGATTGCGTTCACGGGGATCATCAACCTTAGCTTTCAACTTATGAAGATACGGACAGTTTCGAATTATGTGTCCAATGGTACCACATTCAAAACATGATCTTCGTTCAACAAACCCCGAAGTATCATGTGATCGTCTTGCCGATGATGATGAACTTTATGATCCCGAGGTACTAGGTTTCGAACTGTTTGGTTCATTTCTTTTCAACACTGTTGCTTGTTTAACAAAATCTAAGTTAGATTGATTTTCAAACTTTGCAATTTTGTCCGTTCCCTTAGATTTCACAAAGTTCACATTCTTTTTCTTCTTCTGATTCGGCTTCCTTTGACCTTGAGCCGGTAATTTTCCTTTTGGCTTGGTATGGTTTTGCTGTTTTTGCACTGTTGGTAATTTCTGATTGCCAAATTGTTTTCTATCTTCAGCCTTTGGGATAAGAGGGCACTGTGTTACTGTAACACGTGATACTGTCTTTCCCAAAAACTTACTTGTTGAATTTTCAAAGACTTTACTGATTAATGATTGATTAACATTCTTAATAGGAAAATCTTTGTCAGAATAAATTTTATCATCACCAACAAGAGTGTACAGCAAATCCACACTCTCCGACTCTTGTGCAGACAAGGACTTAATTGCAACAGTCTTAGCGGGTTTTGCAGGAGGATCACACAGAATATGATTCTCAAGAGGTATGTCCTCTTCTTTTATCACCGCATCAGACTTTGCTGAATCAGTATCATCAGACTCATCATCAGAAGAATCAGCATCCTCAATCACAACTGGAGGATCCTGATTCTGTTCAGCAGTTACAAATGTATCTGCTGACACATCCGAATCTGATGATACTTCTTTCTTGTATCCGAGTCCTGCTGCAAATTCCTCAACGTCCAAAGGAACAGATGGTTCAAAATGAGTTCTATACTCCTCATCAGGTAGTGCATCAAAATTGTTTCTCACGGGTGGTGGACATTTCTTGTAACCTATGCATGTGACATCCCGTTTCTCTTTCTGAACGTCAATGATGTGATCCAACACATAGCTAGAGCTCAAATAACTGTCTAACTTGAGTCGGATCGCCTCACTTTCAGTTTTAACACAAGCCATTTCCTTTTGCATTACCTCAAGACGAGTTATATACAAATTAATGTCAGTTTGTTTTCTGGAAACCATTTTTGTCAGTTCTGTTTTATCTTTCTTCAATGTTTCAATCATTGATTTAAATTCCTTTTCATGGTTTTCATAAAACATGTTGGCTTCTGTGCACTTGGAAAGATCAACGGTCAACTTCTGGTTGTGGATGAATGTCACATCATATTTCTCTTGCAAAGCCTCGTGTTTGCTTTGCAATTCACACCACTTATCGTTCAACGAAACATGTTTGTCTTGCAAGTCAAACAAACTAGCTTGTAAAGCATCATGTTTGCCTTGCAACTCAGACATGTTTGCAACCAAATCAGCACATTTAACATGCAATCTATCACAATTATCACAGATATCAGCAGTGGGTTCATCGACACATACCTGACTTGATGAACTGTCGACATTAGCCATAAAGGCTGAATGGAGAGAAGACGAAGAATAGGCAGCTTGATCCACCAAAATAGATCTTCTTTGAATTTCTGCTGTAGCTTCTTCCAATAGTTCATCAATATCTGCATTAACTGACGCACTCGATGTCTCATCCACCTGATCATTGCCTGAAGTGGAAGATTCTTCATCTGAACTTCCACTGTAACCGGAGCTGTCTTCATCTTCAGAAGATTCACTACCATTGGTGGAAGATTCTCCACCACTGGCGTGTTTAAGATCCTTGACAACTTCAGCAAAGCACGCTGTTCCATCTGGAGCATCATTTCCCAACTGGATTGACCAATCACAGCCTTCATCTACTTGAACCACAAGTGCCTGGTTGGCATTTGATGGTCCTGCTTGGCTTTGGTTGTTGACAGGTACCAACGTACGAACATTGTTCCTGTTCTAATTCTGCTGGTTGCCTTGACCTCTGAAAGGATTTTGGTTCCCATGTTGAGATGGCCTTGTACATTCACGCTTGAAATGACCACGTTCACCACAATTGAAACACTTAACAGCCTGCTTATCAAACCCATACTTGGTGTCTTTCTTGCTTTCCAAGCTGGTTCTGCCAGTTCTTTCCATGAAATCCTTTGCTCGCCTAACAGCACTTGCAAAGGCCCACTTGATGTCCATCATCTCCATCTCCTCTTTATCAATCTGCTGATAGTCTTCTTGTGTCAGATTAATATTACCAATCTGACCTTTCACTAATCCACAGTATGCGCTCACCAAGGTGTTTAGCAGCTCCATGTGTTCCTTTGCTACTTCCACACTGACTTTAGAAAAGCTTGAGGTATCGAGCCGTACTGTATTTGGCTTTGATTGTTGACCAGCAGATGATGTGCTTCCAGAACATGCTTGCTGTTGAGGAGGAAGAGGATTCCCATACATGTCTGTTGGTCCGGTAGATTGAGGAGGAAGTGGATTCCCATACATGTCTGTTGATCCGGTAGATCGAACAGGTAATGGATTTCCGAACATATCAGTTGGTCTGAGAGGTCATTGGCTTTGTTGTTGTTGTGGTACTGATTGAGTGACTGGTTCCAGGAGATTTCCATACATGTCTGTCTTTGGAGGGACCGGAACTTGGATAGCATTGCCATACATGTCAGTGCTAGTCACAAACGCTGTTTGAATTGGAGCATGCGAAGAAGGTTTTGTAGAAGTGTTAGAAGTTCCATAATACATTTCAGGATTTTGTGGCACTGGAACTCTTTTTGCCTTGAGAGTTTCTTCCTGATTCTTGTTTTCCAGGATTTGAACAAAATCGTTGAAGCTTGTTGTAGCTAAAGTACCATTGTACTTCATGATTTCCAAGAAAGTATTCCATTGAGGTGGCAACGCATCTGCAAACCTTTTTACAATCTCTGCAGAAGTTGTAACAACCCCAAAATTTGCTAATTCAGTCAGCAAATGATTAAATCGACTTATCAAATCACCTAACGACTCATTCTCCATACAAGTAAAACCATCAAACTCTTTCTTTAGCAGTTCTTTTCTCAATTGACGTGTCGCTTCATTTCCTACGCCTCTTGTCTTCAAAGCATCCCACAACCTTTTCATTGTCTTGTAACTGACAAATTGATGATAAATGTCTTTACTTAACGCCTGAGTAAGGATGGCATATGCTTTCTTTTCCAAATCGTAGACCTTCTTCTGATCTTCCGTTAGATCTGCAAATGTAGCAGCAGATGATGCGGCAACCTCTATTGTTTGATCGAAATCTGTGATGAACCGCAACCATAATTCTGTATTTTGACCAAGAACGTATGTATGAAATCTATCAATCCATCCTGGATATTCGTATAAGTGCATCAACTTTGGAGGCCGATTCAAACTTCCAGTTTCGCTCTCGCTTAAGAGAATGCTTTGAACACTTGGAATTTGATTTGATACAAATGCCCATTGACCGGTAGAAATTGCATTAGCTTGAGAAGATACCGGTGTGGAAGATGACGGAGTACCAAAATACATATCTGTATTTACCAGAGTATTCCACCTTGGATTCATTTTTGATCAAGAAAAATAAGAACCTGAAAATCACAAACTTGTTTAAGCATAAACAGACTAAGGATCGAAAGATCAAAGCTTGTTCTAAGGATCAACAGTGTTCGAAAGATCACTGTTGAGTTTCGAACAAAGATTTCGAAAGATTCTCCAACCGAAGGATCCTTATCTTTCGAAAAAGAACTTATCTTTCGAAAAAGAACTGTAGACCGAAAGATGTATGCTTCGAAATGATTCCTTGGTTCGAAGGATGATGATCTATCGAACCTCCACTGATCGAAAGATGATCTTTCGACTTCGAAGGATATCCTTCGATCGGTTCTGACACAGTTGACAAAGGATGACAGGTTGGTGAAAAAGTTGATGGGTTTGTTAGTGCACTATGTCTATTGACTTCGTCTTCGTATCATGTAATAGGTTGTTCAGTGCATTAGGTTATTTAGCTTGAAAGTGATGATTTAGCTTGAAGGTGTCACATATCATTTCAAGGGAAATCATGATTTAGCTTGAACTTGTTCAAGGGAAATCATGATTTAGCTTCAAGCTAAACCTCAACACTATATAAGCTTCAAGCTAAATCAAGATTTAGCTTGAAGAACACATTTTGCACATTTGACTTTTGGAGAGCTCTAGTTCTAGAGAGAGAAACTAGAGAGAGAAAGTCATCAAGTGATTCAAGGTTCATTGTACGTTTCAGATATATCAATAGAATCATAATTATATTACATCTTGTGTGTTACGGTCACGTTCGTGTACGGATTCCGCACGTTTCACGTTCGTTTAGCAATCGTATCGGAGTCAAACCAGTCCTAACAAGTGGTATCAGAGCAGGAATTCGATTGCTTTGATCAAACAACAAGATTCGTAACAGATTTCAACGTTTTCAGATCTGAATCGCAACTTTTCTTCTTCATCTACTCATTTCTTTCACGTTTTTGATGGATTTTCGACAAATTGAATGGGATTTCATGGTCCGAATTGGATGAATTTTTAGTATGATGTGCGAAAATAGTTGATAAACAATCCTACAAAGTTTCAGACTCAAATTCGGTGTCGTTTAGGAGAAATCTGAATTTTTGTGTCTGAGTTCGTAACATACAGCACTATTTCGCTTGAACCTGCTGTTTTGGTCTTGATTTCGCTTGAAGACATTGAATGTTTGAAGCGAAATAGTGAAGTTCGCTTGAAAATCCTTATTTCAGCAAGATTTCGCTTCAACAGAAACTGTTTGATTTCGCTTCAAGTCAGACTAGTTAATTTCGCTTCAAGATAAACTGTTTGATTTCGCTTCAAGTCAGAAAAGTTGATTTCGCTTCAAGACTTATTATCTGATTTCGCTTCAAGACATAGAGTGTGATTTCGCTTCAACAGAATATAGTTTGATTTCGCTTGAACAGTTAACACTTGATTTCGCTTGAAAGTTGTTAACTGATTGTTTTCGCTTGAAGTTGCTGGTCAAAAGATTTCGCTTGAAGTCTGATTTCAATTCATCTTGGGATTTCGTTTGAGTTCGATTTTTTGCTTGAAAAGTGAAATTTCGTGTCGAGAACATTTCACGACAACCGAGTGTCAGTCTATTTTCAGTTTATTAGATATTTGATTGTACTGATTGGGTTTGTTTGATTGTTTGACAGGTTTGCATAATGGCTGAGGAATTTTTCAACACGTTTTACAACGCGTTCGCAACCGAATCGTCTGATGCTACAAATGTTACACCAAAAACTATCACAAAGGCGTTAAATGAAAATATCAAGCATGATAATTTCTACGGAACTCACTCAAAGCCACCAACTCTTGATAGTATTGATGATTATACATGGTGGAAGGAACGCTTTATCAACTGGGCGAAGGCGTATGCTCATGAAAGTTGGTTTTGCCTGGAGTATGGGTATGAAAAACCAAAAGACGAAAAAGGCGAAGATCTTGTTTTCAAGAAGTTTACTAGAGAAGATAAAGCTGAATTTGGAGCTGAACAGAGAATGATAGCATTGATCCAGTCCGCAATCAGAAACGATATTTTTGCTTTACTAACTCATGACGGGTCATCTAAGTCTGTCTGGGAAGCTTTACGCGTTAAAGCTGAAGGGGGTAAACAGATTAAAAAGAACAAAATCGCTTTATTAAAGAAAGAATTTGATCTGTTTGATAACATAAAAGGAGAGTCGGTGAGGCAAATGATTGAGAGATTCTGTCATCTTAAAATTGAATTGGAAAGATTAGAGATAAACAAATCAAGAGAGGAACTTATTGACAAAGTGATTGAAGCGTTACCACGAGCTGATCAGTGGCAAACGTTTGTTTTTATTTTGAAAAATGATGCTGTGTATGATAATATTACTCTTGATGCTTTGTTTGAAAAGATTGAAAGTCATGATCTGGAGCTACAAAAGCAAAACAAGATGACTGATTCTTCACATCAACAGAACGTTGGTTTGTATTACAAAAGCAGTGTGCTTTCTGACAAAGGCGTTGGTTCACCAAAAACAGCATTCAGTGGTGAAAAGATGAAAGAACCACAAACAACTTCAACAAGTCATCATTCTGGATATCATTCATCTTCAAAGACAAATTCTGACGATTCTGAAGAAATTCTGTGCAACATTGCTCTTAAACTGAAGAATTCTCCTGCAATGAGCATCAATGCAGCAAAGCAGCAAATGAGTTTTCTTGCATCCGTTCTGGAGTCATATGAAGGTCTAGTAGCTGGCAAAATTGGAAACTCCGAATTGACCAAAGAAGACTATGACCAGATTGATCCAGAAGAGATGGAGCTCATTGACATTCGTTGGTGTTTAGCTAGTTGTATTCGCAGAGCTCAGAGGTATATGGAGATTACCGGGAAACAATCTCTTGGAGGTGCGTCAACAAAGCTTGGATTTGACAAATCCAAAGTGACCTGCTTCAAATGCAAGCAAAAGGGTCATTTCAAAAGAGAATGCAGAAATTCTGAAGTTGGTGAAGGAAGTGAACGTCCTTTCAACGATGATTATTATCGAAAGGCGATTTACCATCGAAGCAGAGAAGAACCAAAGTTGATTGAAGATAAGCCGAGAGAAAAATCAAGAGCTTATGCTGTAATTTACGAGGATGAAGGATATGATTGGAGTGAGGTTCTTCCAATAGATGACATTGTTGATGAAAAGTTCAAAGCTAAAGCCAAACAGGAAGAATTAAGTAAACATTATGCTCTTGTTGCTGAGATTCAAGATGAAAACAAAGACAAAGACATTGCTGAAGTCCATGAAGGAAAAGTTGAGATCAAAGAGAAAACTCGGGAAGAGATCTTAAGTGAGAAGACCTACAGAGAAAGAAACGTCGTTTTAAACAGAATGGATGATATGCAAGAGGAGTATGAGATGGCTGTTGGTAGCAAACGATGGGATAAAAAGAGAGAATGTTACTATAACAGAGAAGGAGAACCGGTTGTTCCCAGGAAAGACATAATCTTCGATGATGTTCTTCTTGCTGTCCCGTTAAGAGCTGAATACTATAGAAGAGTATTGAAAGATGACAAATACGCTAAGCAATATGAAAAGGATATCAGATATGCTATGTTATCATGTTTAAGAAAAAGGGATGAAGAGAGGATGAAGAAGAATGTTGAAGAAATGGTGAACAATCTGAAGAAAGATGCTGAAAAGGTTGAAGTTGAAGATGTGAAGAAATGTGAAGAAGTTGCTGTGAATGAAGAGGATAAGAAAGCTGTTATTGAAGAACAGCAGATTGAAGAAGAGATGAAGAAAGAAGCGAAAGAAGAAAAGAATGAGATTTTGGAAGTTGGTGATGTTGGTGATGAAGTAAGTGTTGAAAAGAAGCAAGATGATGCTGATCTGAAGCAGACAGAGGTTGCTGAAAACACCGAAGTGCCAATCACTGAGGTAAATTCTAACTCTGAAATTTTGAAAACTATTGAACAGTGCAAGAAATGCATGGAACCGTGCAGAGCTTGTACTGAAAAAGATGAGCAATTTAGAACAAGAGATCTTGAGTTCACAAAAATAGAAAATATTTTCAAAGAAAAATGCAAAGAAATGCTAGAAAAAGAAAAAGTTTTTAAAGAAAATGATGAAAAACTTTCAGAAAAATGTAACAAATTAGAGAAAGAAAATGAAGTTTTGAAAATGACAAATGAATGTGAACAAAAAGAAATTGCTTGTCAAGAAATGAAAAAGGAATATGACTCAATGAAATTAGCACATGATATTATGAAAGAATCATATGACAAAGTGAAAGACGAAATGAAATATGCTCAATCTAGAATGAATTATATGTCTGAAACAACCAAAGAGCTTAAACGAATGTATTCTATAAAACAAGATGTTGTTAATTCCTATATTGAGGATGTTGCTAAGCTAAAGCGACAGATTGCTGATTTAGAACAGGATAACAACAAGTTAAAGAGTTATCACGTGTCGTCATATGTGCTTGAAAGAATTTTCAATATAAAACCGGATGATGGTGAGTCTGAGCAGAACAAGAAAGGCATTGGCTCAGAGTTTCATCAAGTTCCACCACCGGGAAAATTTGCATTTTATGATGAAGAAAAGGTCGAAAAAGCTTTCAACATGGTAGATCAATTGCCAGACAACATTGACATAACCTATTCCAAATCTGATGATTCTCATGATTCAGAGGTGGTAGGTAAAGTCGTTGAAAGTGTGTTGAAAGAAGAGTCGGTTGATACAGGTAAATCTGAATCACAGGATGAAAATGAAGGAAATCTTCATGATGGTTATCTGAAAAACACAAAATCCGAGAAAAGTTTGAATGATGATTCAAAAGGATTGGTTTATACCATGATTGGATCGGACAAATTGTTCTTAGATGTTGTATTCCCGATTCAGAATGTGATTTCAGAAAAGGTTGACAAAGTTTTCAAAATGGTTGAGATTGAGAAGTCTGAGATTTCAAAGTTTGTTGGTAAGAGTCATACAGGTTCGTATACCAAACCTGGGTTCAAAAAGAAGAAAATGAAGGCTGGGTTGGGTTATAAGAAGAAACAAAGTTGGAAAAGAAATGAAACTCCGAATTTTCAAACAAAAATGAGTTTTGTTGATGGAGGCAGTTTAGAAAAAGAAAAAGAACTTAAAATGAAACAGTCTAATGATGAATTCTTTGCTAAAAAGAAAAAGCAACAACCACAAGTCAAAGATGTGTCCATGAGAACATGTTTCAAATGTGATCAAAAAGGACATCTTGCACGCAAGTGTCCTAATCTAAAACCTGTGGAGGTTGACAAAAAGAAGTTTGATGCTGAGAAACAAAAATCTGGGAATTTGAGACAAAGGTCAACTAAATTTGATTCGAAACAAACTTGGAGGTTCAATACAAACAAGTTTGCTTCAAATCATAATTGGAAATCAAACCCGAACAGAGTCGATTCAAGACAGACCTGGAAGTCTCACACACCCAGATTCAGAACAACTCAAAGTTGGAAAACAACTGTTGATATGACAAAACCACAAGAGTTTTGGAAACCAAAAATTGTTGTTCAAAATCAAAGTGTTCAAAAAGATTCACATTTTTACAAACGAGGAACACCAAAAGGTCAAACATGGAGTGTTAAGAAACATGTTGAATTGGTAAAAAATGAGACAGTTGAAGTTAAAATTGAGAAAGTTTTTGTGAAAAATGACAAAGAATTTCCAGCATTGAATGAAAATTATTGTGTTGAAATGCCTAAGGTTCAACAGACCTGGGCTAAATTGTTCAAGTAATTCAGTTAGCTGAATGTGCAGGTGCTCAAAAATTCTGAAGATTGTGAGAATGGAGGTTGGAGCAGCCTGGCACAACGAGTAGAGGAGGCTGCTAGATCCTGTGTTGGTTGAAACAGGAAGTTTATATGTTTTCTGTAAATAAATAAACAATATTTCAAAAACCCTAAAAATTGAAAAATTTTGAAAAACCAAAAATATGTTTTTTTTATTTTTTTAATTTTTTGTCAAATATTCAAAAATTACAAAAATATGTGTTGATTGAATATGCCGAAACCCTCACGGCTGAACAAACATGATTACTTTCATCAGATTGAAAAACGGTTTTCAAACTGTTAAGATCAATGGGTTGTAAATCATGGGGGTACGTTATATTTTCTGCAAAACAGAGCATGAGAAGCAGAAAATGGATGGCGAGACAAAGCTATCAGTGTTGGTTGTCAAATTTTCTTTATATGATTTTGCATTTTAGGGGGAGTAATATTGTTAGAAAATACAAAAACATTTGAAATTTTGAAAAAGTCAAAAACATGATAAAATTAAAAAAATTGAGTTTTTGCGTAAAAAGAGGAAATGATAGTACATCAGTAGACAGTTACTGTATGCTAATGAAATGGAAAGTTTAAATGTGTTAAACGATCTCACCGTGGATGTGTCGGTAGGTTTTTATACATTTAGTAAACTATTTCGGGATATAAACCTAAATTCAAACTTACTTATTTCGTGGGGAACACTACTTGGATATATAGGTAACCCCTGAAATCTCGTTTGAATGGTCTCTTAATCTGATATACTAGGTCTTTATACTCTATGATATCTGGGGTATTATTCCAGGACTTCTGCTGAACGGTAGTTCTGACCTAGTCCCTGGCTAATACTTGCTTAAATGCTTGAAACACAGCATTACACCCTCAGCATGCTGAAACAATAAAATTGATATATGCTGCTGTTGTAAGCAAAAAGATCCTCTAAAGGGGACATACCTTAAAGTCGAAGCTGATATCTCTCTGCGTATACGGAAGTATCGATCTGAGATCCCTTGGCCCTCGCATACCTAATTTATATACAGATATTATTGTAGTATTCTCACCTGTAAGACTGATTATTGGGATTCTGGATACGGGAGTATATTCAAGAGGTGGGACACATGAATAGGTTTAAGTTCTTAATACACCTAATTCGTATCCTGAATCAGTTGAAATTTGTATGAAAATTTAAGTGGACAAATATATTGACAATCTAAGTGAATTGTTTAATGCATAATGTGATTTTAAGCTCAACGGTACTTGTGACTTGTCAAAAACTGATATGATCCTCTGACGCATACTCAAAACAAAAATATGGTTTGTAAATATGTTTGTACATATTTCGTTATTGCTTTATATTTTCTGAAAATACAAAAAGATTTTGATTTTTGCTTTATTTTCGACAACTGATGTCTGAGTGCTGAGTTTCAAAATCTAAGTAAGCTGATTGTGTTTCTGAAAATAAAACAAGTTCATTAATTTGAAACTTGAATTAAAATCAAAATTTTCAAAAACAGTTTGTGATATCTCCAAGGTCATTAGTTTGGACTTGGATGATTAACTGTGAGGGAGTTGGATTCTTTAATATTGCTAAATCTATACAGTTTGTTGATAGGGGAGTGGTTTAAAGAATTTGATTGAAATTGCCAGATTACGATTCCTGGATAGTCTAAAATGTTGTTACTTATAAACGTATGAGTGATTGCAGATAGTCCAGACTACGATCCCGAGAGCTGAGTCTAAGGGGGAGTCTGAAGACAAGCTAAAAGCTAGGAGCTTGTAGATGGAAAGCTAGGTGTCGATCCCAAAGCACGGAAGCTTGATGAAAGGGGGAGCCTGAAGCTGTTAGAAGAAGAGAGTGATGGATGCGTACAATGTTACAATCTGAACGAAAGAAAAGGCAGAATGATCAAGACTGAAGAAGGTGTCATATTGCAAAAATAGTCACTGAAGACTGCGTCAATATCCAAGGGGGAGTCTGTTAGTGCACTATGTCTATTGACTTCGTCTTCGTATCATGTAATAGGTTGTTCAGTGCATTAGGTTATTTAGCTTGAAAGTGATGATTTAGCTTGAAGGTGTCACATATCATTTCAAGGGAAATCATGATTTAGCTTGAACTTGTTCAAGGGAAATCATGATTTAGCTTCAAGCTAAACCTCAACACTATATAAGCTTCAAGCTAAATCAAGATTTAGCTTGAAGAACACATTTTGCACATTTGACTTTTGGAGAGCTCTAGTTCTAGAGAGAGAAACTAGAGAGAGAAAGTCATCAAGTGATTCAAGGTTCATTGTACGTTTCAGATATATCAATAGAATCACAATTATATTACATCTTGTGTGTTACGGTCACGTTCGTGTACGGATTCCGCACGTTTCACGTTCGTTTAGCAATCGTATCGGAGTCAAACCGGTCCTAACAGGGTTGGTGAAATCTTTCGGCAGAGGTATGGTCAGACCATGATTTTCTGCCAAAATCAGATTTTGAACCAATAAAATATTACCAAATATTACCAAAAATCGAATGATCAACCCAGAAACCGATACCGGAGTATGCCGGAATTTTGGCCAGAAATGACCAAACAACTTAAAAACAAGTTTTCAAGTTACCCAACCGGTCTTTTAACACACCCGGTAAGTTTAGACACGTTTTTACGACAAGAAATACGAGAAAATCAGTAAAAACGGATGCTAAAAACAGTGAGTTTTGTCCAAACACTCCAAAGTCTTGTAAAAACCCGGTTTTTAACAAGGAAAAGAGCCACGGCTCTGATACCACTTGAAGGTCCCTCGGAGGTTGAGGTTCAACCTATTCCTTGTTATATCTAACACACTAGCGAGTGCGGAATCCAAGCTAGCATGCAAACCGAGAAAGAACAAGCATAAACACAACACACAAGGTTCACCGATTAACACCACTTGTATTAATACGTATGAAAGGTTCGATTACAAAGCAATGTTTGCAAATCAGTTTTGCAAACTCTCTCAGTGTGTGTGTTCTCTCTGTCTAACTTTCGAACTCTCTATCTCTCCTGTCTACTACTGAAAGTGAACACAACACATGGGTATTTATACCCGACACAGCATGTCTGGTCGAAGGATCAGACAGAATGATCGAAAGATCATCTATCGATCTGAAACAGCTCGAAGGATCAACATGGACCTCGAAGGATGACATCCTTCGTGGTCCATCTATCGAATGCTTATCTTTCGAGCTCATCGAAGGATCTGAACTATCCTTCGATAACCCATCTTTCGACCCAGCCATATTACAACCATTGTTCGAACTGTTTGGCCAAGTCAAACCGGAGGATGGTTGACTTGGTCAAACTTACATCAAAGACATCGTATTGTATCAAGACGAAATACAGACAAAGTACAGACACAAGTGCACCAACAACGTCGTTTTTCTATCAAAAACAAAAAATACAGACAAAGTACAGACACAAGTGCACCAACAAACTCCCCCTTAGCTGTAGCTTTGTCTCGATCTTCGTGTCTTCAAGTCTTTGACGTCCTTTCAAGTCTTCAATGTCGGAGGATCTTTAAAGTCTTCACGTCTTGAAAGCAGAAAGTGTACCAACAAACTCCCGGTTTCATGTAGGAAGTGTGTTGACAAACTCCCCCTTAACATAAGCTCCCCCTTGAGTTATGCTCGTGAAAGTCTTGATCTTTACAAGTTGAGATCCTTGTGGTGTTGATGATGGTCAGCGGCAACTCGATCATCTTCATCACTTGAGTGCCTTCACGTCGTGTCGTCATTCCGAAGCTTGTCATCGACCATGTTCTCCTTGCCTTTATAATCTGCACATGCAAGAAATCTAAACGCGTAATGAGAACAACTGCCTGGAATATAGTACCATAAACAAATGACACACACGTGACCATTGTTCAATTAATCACCGTCCGACAGTTTGAAAGTTTAACAAATTTATCAATTTTAAGTTTTATCTTTTAAAAAAAACTTTGCAAATTCTGACCGTTTATGAAGTTTCAGTCGTTTTGGTTTTCAATCAGGTTTCAGGTAACGAAGACTCGAGATCCAACATCGTACGATCGAAAATAAAATAGAAATAAAATCTTTTTGGCTTTTATAAAGTTTATATTAAAACACACCTAAAATCTTTTTGGACTTTTTGAATATTTCAAATGTGAAGACAGAAAGCAGTAAATAAATATATACACGGGTGCAGAAACTGAAAGCATTAAATAAATATTTACAGACATTCTTTTTGTGAGTTTCGAGGGTAAGAGAATCATATCAGTGTACGGTCATGTCCAAAACGCTCTTGTTGTTCAATTAGTTAACATTAAGATAAGCATCCTATAACAATTATCGGTATTGTTGTCCACATAAGCTCAACTTATCAGATGTAATCATGGCGAGGGGATACGTTAAGGTATGATTTATACTTACCGACCGGTATTCATCCACATCACGACACATTCCCGTATCAAGGTATGCACGAGGGTTCATCTTACCGGTGAGTATACCGATTATCATCTGTTTGACCGTATATGATGTGAGATTCTCACTTATTTTGATTTGAAAACAAGCCCTATGTGATATAATCACTTATTGATGAGGAACTTGATTTTCGATGCATGAGGGCACAGGAGCAAGTCCGTGAACAGGTCAGTACTTTCGTACAGCAGAGAGACGAACTTGACTCCCGGATAAATGTGATATTTTATCACTTATTTTGAGGGACATGTGATTGTTGATCACTTATTGAGGTCAAATGCAATATGTACACGTATGTATGGTATCATGGAAGATCTAGACTTACGTCCCCGTTATTTTTCGGTAAAAGATACAACCATGATACCCAGATGATAAGCAGCATAAAGACCGAATATCTCAGAACCTCGGCAATCTTTCAAACGAAATTTCGGTACTAAGACCATATGCCAATGAATGGTTCCCACCTGGTCTTCAGTCGATTTAAGTTTATATCACCCTGCACACTTTAAAATGATTGTGAGCCTACCGATACATCTTATATAGAGCTGCTTATCATTTTTCATTTAAGGTTTAAAGAGGTTTAGACAGACCACTGATGTACTATCATTTTCTCTTTTGCTCGCCAGGAAACTCATTTTTGTTTTTCTATTGTTTTTGTGTTTTTGAAATTTTTCAATGTTTTTGGATTTTCAAATTTTGGATTTACTCCCCCTAAAATCAATAAACTAAGATAAATTTAAAACACAAAGGTATTTACAAAGATGATTTTCCGATGTTGGTTTTACTCTTGCTTGACCTTAACGCCGTTTACCAATAATAAATAGTCAAATCTTGATTTGTCAAATGCTTTGGTAAAAAGGTCGGCACGTTGGTCATCGGTGTGAACGTAAGCAACATCGATTAGCCTTTTCTCAAAGCAATCACGTATGAAGTGATACTTAATTTCGATGTGCTTAGTCTTTGAATGCTGCACAGGATTTCTAGTGATCTGTAATGCAGCAGAATTATCAACGTAAATAGGAGTAGTTAGGAATTCAAAACCGTAGTCACGCATTTGTTGTTGGATCCATAGGACTTGGGAGCAACAACTTGAGGCAGCAATGTATTCAGCGTCGCATGTTGATGTAGCGACGCACGTCTGCTTCTTGCACTGCCATGTGACTAGGCGATTTCCCAAAAACTGACATCCAGCCGTTGTGGATTTGCCGTCGATTTTGTATCCGCCAAAATCAGAATCACTGAATGCGATCAAGTCAAAGTTATTATCCCTAGGGTACCATAGACCGGTGTCAGGGTAACCCTTCAAATAACGAAAAATCCTTTTTATAGCTGCAAGATGTGAGGCCTTCGGGTTGACTTGATATCTGGCAAGCAGGCACGTTGGGTACATTATATCTGGTCTTGATGCTGTGAGGTACATAAGAGATCCGATCATCGCGCGGTAGTATGAGGGGCTAACAATTTCACCCTTCAAGTCTGGAGTAATTCCGTGATTTTGTGGCAATGGGGTACCAGTGGGCGTTGCATCAGACATCTGGAACCGGCTCAAGATGTCACCAACATATTTAGTCTGATGGATGAATATCCCAGACTCTGTTTGTTGTACTTGTAAGCCCAAAAGGAAAGTCATTTCCCCCATAGCACTCATCTCGAATTTATCCTGCATGATGCGCTCGAAATTCCTACACAAAACATCATTAGTAGAACCAAAAATAATATCATCAACGTATACCTGAACCAGTAGAAGATCTCCATCTTGTTCTTTGATGAAAAGAGTACAATCGATAAGACCTCTGCGAAATCCATTCTCCAGCAAATAATTAGATAAGGTTGCATACCAAGCTCGCGGTGCTTGATGTAGACCATAGAGAGCTTTGTTGAGCAACCAAACTCGATCGGGATGGATAGGATCTTCAAAACCTGGAGGCTGTTCGACGTACACCTCTTCTTCCACCACACCATGTAAGAATGCACTTTTCACGTCCATCTGGTATACCCTGAAACCTTTGAATGAGGCATAAGCCAGAAAAATCCGAATTGCTTCTAGACGTGCAACAGGTGCATACACTTCGTTGTAGTCGATCCCTTCTATCTGACGAAAACCTTGAACGACTAGCCTTGCTTTGTTTCGAATAACGACTCCACGGTCATCCTTTTTGCATTTAAACACCCAACGGGTACCAATCTTCTTGTAACCAGCAGGTTTCTCTACGAGTTTCCAGACACCAAGCTTCTGGAATTGTTGCAGCTCTTCCTGCATTGCTTCAACCCATGAGTTGTCTTTCAAAGCTTCTTTCCAAGTTCTTGGCTCTTCCTGTGAGACATAACACGCGAAAGACCAATCATTTTGTTGACCAGATTCTCGGATAGTTGCATACAAGCCTGCATTGTTGTTGTTTCGCAACATGTTTCTCGTTTGAACGCCACTCTGTACATTTCCGATGATGTTTTGTTGAGGATGGGTATTGTGAATCCTTGTTTCTGGATTATCTTGAACTGGAATATTTGTACCCAGATTGTTGAGATTGAGATCAACAATCAATTCAAGGCCCGGAATTGACGAAGAGGATGATGCAGTAGCTTCAGCTGTTTTAGGGACATCCACTGGAGGTGTACCCTCTGAAGTACCATGTACTGCTGTTGTTGGAGCCTCTTGATCTGCATCTAGAAATTCATCATCCTCTAAAGATTCGTTCAATTCGGTAGCATCGTGAAAATCCTCATTGTCAAGAGCATTATTGTTCACCGAATATGGTTCTTGATTGACAATAATTGGACGAACCAACGGTGAATCTGTTGCATTGTCACTCTCGAAAAACATCCTTGCTGCAGCATTTTCTTCAACTGCTTTAACATTGATCGAATTGAAAAAGTCATCGTACTCAAACATCCAAGGCTGACCAGGACATTTGACTGGTAAAGTGTGCCTTTGTACTCTGACTTCAGACCATTCCTCGACCCTTTTAGTCTCTAGATTCCAGACTCTTAAGTTCGGGGTGGCATACCCAAGAAAGTATCCATCAATGGCTTTTGCCCCAAACTTTCCATTAGGATCGATCATTGTACACGGAGCTCCAAACGGTTCAAGATATGAAAAATCTGGTTTCCGTTTGTTAATAAGCTCAAAGCAGGTCTTGTTGTGCCTTTTGACTGTAAGGACTCGGTTCAACGTATAACATGCAGAGGCCACAGCTTCACTCCAGAATGGAATGGGCAACTGCGACTCTACCAACATAGTCCTAGCAGTCTCGATCATTGTGCGGTTCTTACGTTCAGCGACACCATTCTGTTGAGGAGTGTAAGCTGCACTAAATTCGTGAAGAGTACCTTTTGAAGTGCAAAACTCCGCCATGGCATGATTTTTAAATTCTGTACCATTGTCGCTACGTATCCGCCTAACCTTCAACTTATATAGATTCTCAATCTGAATGATCAAGTTTTTGATAATACAGAAGGTTTCGCTCTTATGTGCCATGAACGCCACCCAAGAAAATCTTGAATAATCATCAGTTATCACGAGGCAATATTGATCATTCCTAATGCTTTTGTGCTTGACAGGACCGAACAAATCCATGTGCAAACGTTCAAGAGGAACAGCCACCGTGTTGATTTTCTTTGTAGGGTGCCGCTTCTTCGTTTGTTTTCCTTTCTGGCACGAGACACAGACGTCTTGAAGATGGAAGTTTTTAAGGGGAACACCATTCACTAATTCATTTGACACCAAATGATTCATTTTGCGTAAGTGAATGTGACCCATTCGTCTGTGCCAAGAGATTGAGTCTTTTTCTGTGGCTTTGGAAACGAAACAAGTTGCTTGTGCAGACGTTGTGATAGCTTGGCTCATATCAAGGACATACAGATCATTTATCCTTGGAGCCGACAAGAGAATCCATTCTTTTGGAATTTTGAAGCCGGGTTTCAGCACATAACATCCATTTGCATCAAAGTGTACTGAGAACTGCTTATCACAAATTTGAGAAACACTAAGAAGATTGTGATCAAGTTGTTGTACAAAGTTGATCTTATCAAAACTAACAACCCTGTTGGAAATCATTCCTTCACCCGTAATATATCCGCCTTTATCTCCAGCAAAAGCAACATAACCTCCTCTAATAGATTTGACGTCGTAGAGAAGCTTCATGTCGCCTGTCATGTGCCTGGATGCCCCACTATCAACAATCCAATGACTACTGATAGTTCCTCCTGGAACACCCTGCACATGAACTCACTTGATTAGTTGGAGATGGGGACCCAAGCCATTGTGGTCTTGGGTCTTCCATTTTCATCAACAACAATAACTTCTATTCTTTGATGATTCATAAATTGTGATGGTCCCCCTGATTCAATAACCGTTTTTGGTTTCCAAGTCTGTTTTGTTATACCAGTTTGATTGTTTAAAAATTTAACTTCGTGATTGTTTGAAGTTTTTGAAAATTTTGAGTTTTCTGGCTTAACTGAAACAGATTGTTTTTGAACCGCATCAGTTTTAAGTGCCTTTTCAATCACCTTGACTTGTTGACGTTTCTGTTTCTTTTCCCTTTCTCTTACAAGTCGGGGATCTTGTTTTACAGAAACAGATCGCTTTTGGTGATTGTGTTCACGGGGATCATCTTCTTTGGCTTTTAATTTATGAAGATACGGACAATTTCGAATTATGTGTCCAATTGTGCCACATTCAAAACATGATCTTCGTTCAACAAACCCCGAAGTATCATGTGATCGTCTTGCCGATGATGAACTTTGTGATCCCGAGGTACTAGGTTTTGAACAGTTTGGGTCATTTCGTTTCAACACTGTTGCTTTCTTGACAAAATCTAAGTTAGATTGATTTTCATATGTTTCAATTTTGTCTGTACCCTTTGATTTCACAAAGTTCACATTCTTGTTCTTCTTTTGATTCGGCTTCCTTTGACCTTGAGCCGGCAATTTTCCTTTTTGTTTGTTATGATTTTGCTGCCTTTTCTTTGTTGGTAATTTCTGATTGCCAAATTGTTTTCTAACTTCAGCCTTTGGGATAGGAGGGCACTGTGTTACCACAACGTGTGATCCTTTCTTACCCAGAAATTTACTTGTCGAATTTTCAAAAACTTTACTGATTAAGGATTGATTTACATTCTTAATCGGAAAATCTTTGTCAGAATAAATTTTATTATCACCAACAAGAGTATACAGCAAATCCACACTCTCCGACTCTTGTGCAGACAAGGACTCGATTGCAACAGTCTTAGCGGGTTTTGCAGGAGGATCACACAGAATATGATTCTCAAGAGGTATGTCCTCTTCTTTTATCACCGCATCAGACTTTGCTGAATCAGTATCATCAGATTCATCATCAGAAGAATCAGCATCCTCAACAACAACTGGAGGATCCTGATTCTGTTCAGCAGAAGACACACATGTATCTGCTGACACATCCGAATCTGATGAAACTTCTTTCTTGTATCCAAGCCCTGTTGCAAATTCCTCAACGTCCAAAGGAACAGATGGTTCAAAGTGAGTTCTATACTCCTCATCAGGCATGGCATCATAATTGTTTCTCACGGGTGGTGGACATTTCTTGTAACCTATGCATGTGACATCCCGTTTCTCTTTCTGAACGTCAATGATGTGATCCAACACATAGCTAGAGGTCAAATAACTGTCTAACTTGAGTCGGATCGCCTCACTTTCAGTTTTAACACAAGCCATTTCCTTTTGCATTACCTCAAGACGAGTTATATACAAATTAATGTCAGTTTGTTTTCTGGAAACCATTTTAGTGAACTCGGTTTTATCTTTCTTTAATTTTTCAATTACCGATTTAAACTCCTTTTCATGGTTTTCATAAAACATGTTGGCTTCAGTGCACTTCGAGAGATCCACGGTTAACTTCTGATTGTGGATGAATGTCACATCATATTTTTCTTGCAAAGCCTCGTGTTTGCTTTGCAACTCACACCACTTATCATTCAATGAAGCATGTTTGTCTTGCAAGTCAAACAAACTAGCTTGTAAAGCATCATGTTTGCCTTGCAACTCAGACATGTTTGTCTCTAAATCAGCACATTTAACATTTAAACTATCACAATTTTCACAGCTAACTACAGTGGGTTCATCGACACATACCTGACTTGATGAACTGTCGACATTAGCCATAAAGGCTGAATGGAGAGAAGACGAAGAGTAAGCAGCTTGATCCACCAAAATAGATCTTCTTTCAGTTCCTGCTGCAGCTTCTTCCAAAAGCTCATCAATATCTGCATCGACTGACGCACTTGATGTCTCATCCACATGATCATTACCTGAAGTGGAGGATTCTTCATCTGGGCTTCCACTATAACCAGAACTGTCTTCATCTTCAGAAGATTCATCACCATTGGTGGAAGATTCTCCACCACTGGTGTGATTTAAATCCTTTACGACTTCAGCAAAACACGCTGTTCCATCTGGAGCATCATTTCCCAACTGAATTGACCAATCACAACCTTCATCTACTTGAACCACAAGTGCCTGGTTGGCATTTGATGGTCCTGCTTGGCTTTGGTTGTTGACAGGTACCAACGTACGAACATTGTTCCTGTTCTGGTTCTGCTGGTTGCCTTGATTTCTGAAGGGATTCTGGTTTCCATGCTGAGATGGCCTCGTACATTCACGTTTGAAATGACCACGTTCACCACAATTGAAGCACTTAACAGCCTGCTTATCAAACCCATACTTGGTGTCTTTCTTGCTTTCCAAGCTGGTTCTGCCAGTTCTTTCCATGAAATCCTTTGCTCGCCTAACAGCACTGGCAAAGGCCCACTTGATGTCCATCATCTCCATCTCCTCTTTATCGATCTGCTGATAGTCTTCTTGAGTCAGATTAATGTTACCAATCTGACCTTCCACTAATCCACAGTATGCGCTCACCAAAGTGTTTAGAAGCTCCATATGTTCTTTTGCTACTTCAACACTGACTTTAGAGAAACTTGAGGTGTCGAGCCGTACGATGACCCAACCTTCGACACAACATCTTACAAAACAAAGTGCTAACTGTTTGGCCAAGTCAAACCGGAGGATGGTTGACTTGGTCAAACTTACATCGAGCACACATAAGACGTAACTCAGACTAACACAAGACATCGTTTTTGTATCAAAAACAAAAAATACAGACAAAGTACAGACACAAGTGCACCAACAGCATGTTTATTTTTATTTTTATTTTAGGGAGGGAAAGGACATTAAGGACCATAACACATAACTATCATCTACCTGTGTTATTTGCTTAAAAAATACATTTTTATGCACATATTTGATAAACATCTTTAGTGTAGAGTTTAATTCACATGTTGAATGTATAGGTTGAAAATGTTTAAATGCATGTGTTATTGGATTTTAATAATCCTAAGTTTCACCTGTTGGCCGATAATAATCCCAACTTGAAAAATTCCCTCAAATAATCCCAACTTGTAAAAGTTTGGCCGCCATTCTCTAGGCGTAATTGAATCTATTGAGTATACCAAATTATTATATGTTTGAAAAGGATCAATGGCGGCCAAACTTTTACTAGTTGGGATTATTGGAGTGAATTTTTAAAGTTGGGATTATTATCGGCCAACAGGTGAAACTTAGGATTATTAAAATCCAATAACCCTAAATGCAAAGATAACTGCTGTTAAAATGTTTGGCTGCATAAATTTGAGCAAATCGCCTAGAAATTGATGCCGATATTTGATTTACAACCTCTAAATCCAACTTAAGCATCAAACCTATGATGAGTAATGGTGGCAAAGGTGGATGAACATGGTAGTGTTCAATGGCGAAGCTTGAGATTTCCGACCGGATGGTCGAAAACGTATATACCTAAAAATTCTATACGAAAACTGCATACCGGACACTATTGAGCGAAAAGTTCGGGGGGGGGGAGGGGGGGCTGGTTAACCATACCAAATCCTAATTAACTGGCAAAACATCACTGAGATAACCTGCACGAACTAATAACCGACGGTTCGGTTTTGTGTTTTTGACCTACAGTTACAGATTGGTTTCGGTTATACCTCGTTCGAAAACTAAGGGGTTGTTTGTTTACCTCTTAATGAGGCTCTTAATGGTTCAGACCTCTTACTGGTTTAGCACTTAATGGTTCAGACTGTTTGTTTCATGAGCAGATGTCTGAATGGTTCAGACATTTGCCTATGAATGGTTAAGATTTAAACAAAGTCTGAATGGTTAAGACCTTTAGTCTGAATTGGTCAAACATTTGCCTCTGAACGATTAAGCATTATACAGGCTCTTAATGGTTCAGACCTCTTACTGGTTCAGCACTTAATGGTTCAGACCTCTTACTAGTTCAGCACTTAATGGTTCAGACATCTTACTAGTTCAGCACTTAACCATTTAGATGTTGCCAAACAGCCCCTAAACTTAACCAAACTTGGCAACTGACTTAACCGGTGAACCGCAGGAACTTATTTAAATATTTGTAATTGAATTTTTGGCCAAAGCGGGCCAAAAGTTTTATGCACAAAGAAGTTGATAGAAAACAAGTTTTACTCAAAAGTTTGTCTGAAACCCAAAATTATTATCTTGGGCCTTTTTTTCATACCCAACCTTTCAAGACCAAACATAAAACCAACAATAACCAAGTATTGCTTTGTAGTTTTCCTTACGTCCAGTTAACCCCTTTCAATTCAAATATTTTCAGCCTGAGTCCTTGAACTTTTGTATGTTCAAATAAAGCATATTAGTAATTTGACACTTATGTTATCACCCCCAAGAGGCCAAGATTGCACCACGAACTTATAGTTTTTTTTTGGTAAAGGGTTACCGCGGTGATTCTATTAAAAACAACCGCAAATAAGTACTAGTAGTGAGGATGAATTCCACACTAGTTCATATACAGGACATGCCCCATATGTGTAAGCTAAAAACAAATTACCTATGACATCACGTAACCTAGTCTACTTTACATCATGAAAAAATGTCCAGTAGACCACGAACTTATAGTTTTAACAGGCCCTAGCTACCTTTCACGTAGGCTGATGTTGAAAATCTACAGAGATAAGAGGTTACTGTTGGTGCATATGTCTGTCGACTTCGTCTTGTATCGAGCCTTGTACTAGATTAGAAAGATCAGGGCACGAAAAACGAGAAACGGGTGTTAGTGATCATTTCGCACGAAGCGAAACAAGGTCATTTCGCACGAAATGGACATAGTCCATTTCGCACGAAATGAGCTTTACCCATTTCGTACGAAACAAGTGGTCTATATATAGTTGCCTTGTTTGTTTCATTTGTAACTTTCCGATTCCAGAGCCGAAGTGCTGCTAAAGTGTCTACTCGCTGTAAAACGTTGTTATATCAATCAAAAGACAATTAGAGTGAATATCAAGCTGTATCGAACTCAATACGTTAGTTTCCGCCTCTCGTATTGAAAAGAACACCTCTGAACGACTCGTTTCGGTCGTGAAAACGATCCTACAAGTAGTATCAGAGCTCAGGAGGAGGAGTTCTTACCGAATTTAGCTTGATTTCGTCATATTTCTGGCTTCTACACCTTCTTTTCAAAATTAAACAAGATTTCACGATTAAAATGGATTGAATTTCTCACATTATAAGCGAAATTCTGTTTTAACAAAGCCTTGAAAGAATTGGACCAAAATTCGAACTAAAACCTGATCAAATTGACAAAAATATGGCCGAAATGATGACATCAGCAGCATTTCGCACGAAATAGATCTTTCATTTCGCACAAAATCACAGTTGTGAGCTATTTCGTTTGAATCTGATTAGTTCATTTCGTACGAATTGACAAGCATTTGTTCCATTTCGCACGAAATAGTTCATTTCGTGTGAAATCATCTTTATTTCGTACGAAATCACCTATTTCGTACCAAAGAGGCTTCAGTTCGTTTGAACTGTCATTTCGCTTGAAACGTGATTTCATTTCGTGCAAAATCACTCATTTCGCACCAAAGGGATTTATTTCGTACGAAATCACTCTTTTCGTACCAAAGGGTTCATTCCGTTTGAAGAGGTCATTTCGTGTGAAATCTCATATCGTTTGAACTTACCATTTCGTTTGAGTTTGTGCTTTGTCAGGTTGTGTGAGATTTTAGTTTGTTTGAAAAGCTGATTTTGTGAAAACTTGTTACCAAATCATGGAAGAGGAATTCTACAACGCATTTGCTACTGCCCCGACTACTCCTGCTACCATTGCCCAGAGTATGAACATTGTAACACCTCGAAAATTTATGTCCAATAATGTATCGACACGTGTCATAAGCTTTAAACGTGTAAAAGATTACTTTAGAGGGACTAAAGTTGACATACAGAGAAAGTATGTGAATATAAGGGTTCAAAGTGTCAACAATGGATAAATATACTTTACAATAACCCTACACGATGTTTATACCCTTAAACGAATAAATCATGGATCATACGAAGCTAAGTGTGGAAGAAAGTGAGAGATTACAAACTACAGGGGTTAAATGTGTCAACATGTGTAAAGTATACCTCAGAGTGACCTTTTAGCAAACCCGAAGCTTTGTAACGATAAATTATACTCATTAGAATATGTGGTAAAATTTTCACCAAGTTTCGTTATCATATGAGAAAGTTATGGCAATATTCGTATACGAGGGGTTAAAAGCGTCAACTTCAAAATTTATGACTTTTCGGGTGATCACAAAGTTAACCAAGGACTTGCCAATGTTTAAACATGTCATGGAGTCCTTAAAAGTAAGGTTAGAGGGCCAAAAGTGCAAGAAAAATACTTAAAACCACGTTTGGAAGGACCAGGGACCTAAAGTGCAAATAATGAAAACTTGTTTGGCTGGTTCTAGGGGTCATACCAGGCGCGTAAACCCCCTGGGGTTTCTTACGCGGGGCGCCTAAAGATGCCAGCGACAGAATTCTTGGACAGGTGCCTGTTAAGGCTGTGTAACCTACTTATGAGCCTGTAAAATGATACCAGGGGCTAGGCAAATGGATTTTCATGCACTAGGGACAGTTGTGATAATCTGAATCCATGCATAGAGTTGCTTGGCATCATCTTGTGAGATCAAATTCCATAAATAAGCATCCCTCTAGTCGCAACATTGAACTCATTCATTTGCAAAGTTCACAAGACTCATTTCTGGAGCTCCTCAGATCAGCAACAAGCTTTCTTAAGATTCCTAGTCGTGCTTAGGACCCTTGTAAGTGTCCTTAACCCTTCCTAATTCAGTTTAGCTTAGTTATTTAGCTTAAAGTCAAACCGTTGTAATTAGAGTTTGACTTCGAGATGAATAAAAAATTGTTCAGTCAAATCTCGAATTGAAAGTACCTATGAGTTGGTAATTATGTGGGTAATAAATCCTTAAAAGGACACACTACAAAAAAACTGTCATTTAGTGACACACAAAAAGTGCCACAAAAATCCATAAAAGTGCCACCAAAGACCCCTTAAGGAATGAGTGGCACACAAAAAAAGTGTCACTAGAAGCAGTGCCACTAAAAGGCTTTAGTGGCACTTTTTAGTGTGCCTCTATAATTCTTTTAGTTATTAGTGGCACTTTTCTGTTAGCCACAATATAAAAAAACAAACTTTTTGTGGCACAATTTTTATGCCAGTAAAAACTAATCCTAGTAATATATCTATACTACTTTTAGTGACACATAATTTTTGCCACGAAATAAAATGCCACTATAAACATTTATCATATTAATTTCATTAATTTAGCTGTTATTTATTTACCATATAATATAGAAATAAAAATGAAAACATGTAGCAAAATAATAATGTCATAACTTCAACTAAAAGTTCGATCCAAAACATACTATAAGTGTTAGAAAACAAATTAATGTCTACAAAAGAAGTCAAAACGTTCTTTCGATACGAATCATACTCTAAAAAAACTTAGTGCCAAGCAATCCATTAATCTTGTTATCTCTATTCCTCCAAGGCTTCACATGTTTTCAGCTCTGTCATCAATATCGTCACTTCTTGAAGATGATAATTCGTTACTAGGTAAAGAGTTGATAGGAGCCGAAGAACCGACGCGGGGGACCTAAAAAATTTTAATGAGAATAAATGCTAATACAAAGATATATATGTGTAAAAGACCACATAGTAGTACATGTATGTAAGTACCTGTATGTTCATATTGCTAAGAACTGTAGGCAAGTTTGCATCGGGGATACGTTCTTGGATAATGTTCATCATAACGTTCACAACACTCTGAAGCTGATGAATAGTATGTGAATTAGTCGAAGAATCACCTTTACTTTTTGTGGCTGGCATTCTTCCAACTAATCGAACATACCCTCTTTTCTCCGGGCCTTTAACTTTTGAGTATTCATCATTTGTAAAATCATGCGAATCTATGGGTTTGCTTGCAGAGTCACTTGCAATAGCTTTTAGTGAAGCCTAAATACATAATAATATAGGTAAGCTTATAAAAAAGTGAACACGCACATGATATGTAAAAATATTTTAATGCATAAAAATACATTACCACAACATTAGCTGCTTTATCATCAACAAAACTTCCATCTTTACGAGTGCGAGTTGTTATATACATTTCTCCTCGGGTCGGGTATACACCATCATTCTTCGTTGCCTATAATTTATTCTTAATGATTAGTAACAGAAATGAAAAACGAAATTTTACAATAATATGTCAAAATAACTAGAATAATACCACTTCATGAGCAAGTCTAGCAAACGACTTTGTCCCGGTTACATGAGGCTCCTTCATCTTTGAGCGACTCAATCTTTTTGCAGCGCATGTAGTCTATAGTAAATGGTAATTTAACACATGATAGGATTTCTTTCATCTAGTTTCAAAATTATATATATTGCATAAGAAATCAAATTTACATATCATTGTTACCTGAAATTTCGGAGTGAACCAACGAGTAACAAGTTCTTTAAATTGAGTTGGATTCACTCTATGGTCATTATTAGTTTGTTGCGTCACAATTTCGTCAATAGTAAGGCTTGGATCATATCCACGTGACTTTAATATACCTTTCCACGTTCTCCATTTTTTCCCCATGTTTTGGAATATCCATTCTTTAATCTCACTTGTTTCAACCGGATGAATAGCAAATTTGGACTACAAAAAGTTGCAATATATTAGCGTATACCTCTTACCGTAATGAATGGATGCATATCATGTTTGATAAAAGACATACCTTAACAAGCGAATACATATCCTCTTTATTTTTCATAGGAACTTTTCTCCAGTCAGAATACTCAATTGATACATGATCAGCTATCCTCACAAGTGTCCCAAGATACTGAACAAGTTCTTTGCCTTCTTCCCCCACTGGTTGTCCATGGTCATTAAATGTGACATCTATTCTTTCAGTAGTATTCATTTTCCATATTTCGGCCTTTTGGGTATGACCTCTAACCTTTTTGGGAGCACCTAAACAAGTTTCGATAAAATAAGATATATAAAAAAACATAGTCTATGTGTATTATCATCTTCACGAAGTCACAATAATAATGGTAATTTAGTTATATATAGATAACGAGTTGCTGAAGTAAAAGGTCAATAATTTCAAGATGTCAACATAGTTTGTTGATGATGCATGCAGGACTTGCAGAAAAAGAAGGTGAATAATGCGGCACAGAGTCACCCTTTGGTGGCTCACTTACATCTGAATCAAGCATTTACATTGTGGACACATTAGGTTGCAAAGTCATGCTTTCACTATTTTTTTTCTCCGAGTTAGTTTTGCGATTTATACCGAAATAATATATGTTTTTAATACACGTAGGTGCAGAGGTTATTTTGCCAGGGAAACAACACATCTTCGACAGTGTACTGACTACACTATTGCCTGCTTACATAAGCAGCGCAACGGATTACCTTTGAAAAACTTGTAACTAATGGTAAACCGTATGCTAATGGCAGGAAGTTGTACGCATAAGCGTCTCAAATTTTGTTTGGTGCACTATAAACAACACCATGATAGATTAATGACAAACTGTTATTAACATGAGGAATGCTTGTAACCGTACCTAATTGAATCTAAATTGTGATGTTGCGCAACGAGTGAAAAGGAATACCCCTAGTTACTTTATATTTGAAAAAGCACGGCTGGAAACAATACCCTTCTTATTTTGGGTCGTCTGATTGTCAATCCACGGTTATAGTTTTAGAGTAGCTTTCTTGTAATATGTATATTGGATGATGGTGAAGGTAAAAGGTTGTAGAGAGAGAGAAAGGAGAGAAGAGAAAACTTCACGCGGTGCCATTAGTTTGTTACCATGACTTGCAAATTATAACTAAACCGAATGTTGAAAAAAAAACAAAGTTTAGAAAATGAAAAGTTGAAACAAAATGGAGATTAGGTGTGTAGGTACCGAATTTAACATAGACTAATAGTCTAAAACCATTGTTTTGTGTTCATATAGAAATACGTTGTGGCCAGTGACACATAGAGGAGCACAAACTGGGTAATTTTAATAACCGGTTTCGGTTTCACGTAGGGGTGCAAACGAGCTGAGCTACTCGAGATCGGCTCGAGAAAAAGCTCAAAATGAGCCGAGCCTTATTAAGCTCGAGCCGAGCTTGAGCCTAAAATAAAGCTCGTTTGTTTATCGAGCTCGAGCCTCACATGTGAAGTTTGTTAGGCTCGTCGAACCTTACGAGCCATAGTGTAAACGAGCCGAGTCAAGCCGAGCTTATTTAAACTTGTTTACAAGCCGACCTCGAACCTAAAAATAAGCTTATTTAGTAAACGAGCCCGAGCTTCATTTATCGAGCTCGCGAGCCTAAAAAGTCTATTTAAAATATTTTTATTTAATATATTAATTTATAGATAATAAACGAGCCGAGCCCAAGCCGAGCTCGAGCTTAAGAAAATACCAACAAGCTGAGCTCGAGCCCGAGCTCTCATAAGTTAATCTAGCTCGAGCTCGAGTCTGATCGAGCTCGGGCTCGCCTTTGCTCGTTTGCACCCCTATTTGAAACTAATATAATCACTCCTTTTTATTTTTTTTAATATATCATTTTTAATGTTTATGTGTTTAAATTATGAGTTTAAAAAATGAAAAAAATAGTATTAACTTATTTGCATGGATAAGATTGTCACAAATTGTCATGAATTATGGCTTATCATATCTATTTTTTTTTTTGATATTGATGGATTCATTAGTCAAAATGGTTCTTAACTAACTATGATGAAATTTTGTTTGTTTATTTATATATTCTTTTTGTTAGTATTGTTTTACATTTTAGAATTACAGATCAGATATGGGTTTCAATAAAGGAAATTAGAGTTGCTTGAAATTATCAATGATATACGCAAAGTGTCATTATAAACATAAATTAGTGGTATAAAAGGTAAATGCCAGTAAAAGTATGTGTTAAATAAATGTGGCATGCACAAAGTGCCATTAAAAATCTATATTAGCGGCATAAAAACTATATGCCACCAAAAGTGTGTGTTAATCAATTATGGCATACTCAAAGTGCCACTATAAACCTAAATTAGTGGCACAAAGGCTAAATGTCACTAAAAGTGTGTGCCACTAAATGACATTTTTTTTGTAGTGACACCCTCTGATTCCCAATCTAACTAGGTCAATTGTCGGGTTAAAGTTAATCTTAAAAAGTCAACAGAAAGCTTATTTTCAAATTAATACATAATTAGAAATGTAGGAGCCATGCAACCTGTTTTATCATTAATATAACTTGGTAATTAATGTAAGAACATGTCTAAACATGTTCAACCCGACAATTTTCAGTTTAGGCTCGGATCAGAACCGAAAGTCGCATAATTTGACTTTTGCTTTGACTTTCAGTTCTGACCCAATGTAGCATGTTTTAGATTTGCCTTAGAGCTTTATTTAGACCAGGTTTCATATAAGTATAACTCCCTGAGATTATACAACTTGGTTCATTAGTTATCCGATTCATATGCATGTTTCCGTTAAATGCTTAAATGTTGACTATTATGCCCATATGACCTTAAAACGTGATTTTTGAAAATGTAAAAGAATATAAGGCTTAGTTACTGATTTATAAAGTTGTCCCTAAAATTTGACATCAGTTTGAGGTCTAGATTAGGAGTTATGCTTATTAGCGTAATTAGAAAGCTTTTTATTAAATAAACGGCGTAATTAGCATATAGCCTATCTAAACCCGATTTTTGATACCAAACTTTTTACCCACTGATGTAATATAATATTTTGGGATTTTTGAAGATTTTTATTTAATTTTAGGCTGAGCATAACATAGAGTTCTATGCATGATTCGGTAATTGTCGGTTTTGCCCTTTTGGGCTATAAAATGAGTTTTACAAATTATTTTGATACCAAACCTTTTTCTACTAATATAATATGATAAATAAAACAATTTGAGCCTTCTGGAATAATAAAAATATCAGCTTTCCTTTAAAAACCCGGAAATAGCTCAAAAACGCCTTTTTAAGCGTTTTTAACGCATAGTATGTATTAAAACTATTTTAAACATATAAGGTTTGATGCCTACTGATATTTTCAGTAAATTTTTATATATTAATAGTAAGCAAAAGTTTTAAACTCAGATTTCCAGTTTTGACCTTTTAAGCCTATGTGAAATTACCAAAATACCCCTAAGGTGCATAGTTTGGTTTTAAATGATAAATTTTACATATATGTAATACCCTACTGTTATAACTTATTTAATTAAGTATTTTTACTGATTATATCAGACCTGTAACTCAGATTATTATTTAAACTCTTTTATAACCCTTAAAATGACCAAAATGCCCCTACGGGGCATAATTTGAGTTTAAATCCATTTCGGGCATAATAGAAGATATCTTACTGATGTCACAACATATTTAAGGCATATTAACTTAGGAAACCTGTATATGACTCATTTGGTTACCGGTTACGCATTATTCGCGTTTCGTACGGTTTATGTAACTAGTTTACATAAATTAGCCGAAACGGGTCAAACCTTGTCATTTTATCTCAAAATCCAGAATGTATTTTGTGAAACCCCAGGAAAACCAGGAAAACCACGCAACTTAACTAGCTTCCTCAGTAACCACGTGCTAAATTTCGGGACGAAATTCTCTTAACAGGGGGAGAATGTGACAACCCTCAAAACTTCATGTAACCGTACAAATTACTAATGATAATTAAAGTGCTTGATGACTGTGTGGAATCACTTAACTGCTTTCTGATTACTGTGTTATACTTACATGTGCTTGTTAACATACTAGTAGTGTACAGAAAAGTAACTAAATAGTCCGGTATGCTTTCCTAAGTGTTAGGAATTGAAAATGTTACAAACATATATATATATAGGACACTTTACGGATTAATTAAGCACTTTAACGGAACAGTATCAAACCGAACAACCGGACTTTACCCGGAACACAAAAATATTACCAAACGTATTGTTTTTATTTTTCTGAGCTAGTTAGGGTCCCCGAACACCCTAACACATTTTATAAATAATAGCACATCATAACACACTAACCAACCATTTGAAACCTAACTAGAATGTAACTAATACTTACAAACCAACCCTATACCCCCCCCCCTTCGAAACCGGTTGGGAAAGTGGGACACACCCACTTAATTTCTTGATTAGTTTATTAGAAATGCATGGTACTAGGGGAACATGTTAACTAATGGACCATAGTTGTTGAAGACTTCTATTTAAACCACTAGGTAATTATCATTCTAACACTCCATTCACAATCAACCAACAACACTCTCTCCTTCTCTCTTCTTACTCGGCCGAGAGCACCACCATTATCACCATCATCAAGTTCCATTCCAAGCAATCTCTAGTGATCCAAGGGTGCTAGAGACCATACAACGAAGCTTGGTGTGTTCGGAAGTAGAAGGACCACTCTCATCTTCTTTTATCCACCACTTTTCTACACTTGAACTTCCCTAGTCTTGAACTAGTGGTAAGAACTTAGATCTTTGCATTTTACATGTTGTTTTAGTGGTTAATAGATGTATTATGAAGAAAACATATGAACACCATAAGATCTTACACTTAAAACTTGAACATAAGCTTAAACAAGATGATACATGAAGAAATGATGTTAGAATGATGTTGTTTGGTGTATGATGATTATGTGCTGATATGAAGGACTCATAATCTGCTGTAAGTATCGTTGTTATCGTTAAACATGTTAACGGAATCAATCGAGCGCTGTTTAGAATGTTAAAAACTGAAAACAGAAGGCTGTTTGGTGATTACAGCCAACTTCAGTTGGCTGTAACAGGACCTTAATTAAACGAAAAATGTATTTTCTGAAGTCTAGGTTTATGCATTATGAAATACGGTTCTAATGGCACTGGAATCATAATTTTTGGACTTCGTTTGCTATTTCTAAAGGGTCGATTTGTAACAACAGCTAAAGCTGAGTTTTTACATCAGTAAATGGGTGTTATATTTTTAGTCATAACTTGAAACCTGAGTAGAACTAGGTCATGAAACTTGTACTGTAAATGACCACTGATGTATTTGTAATCCTCCCACTGGAATTTCGTAAATCGGACTTATGATGAATTTTAAATAAATTATTCCGTGGACTGCAGTCAGAAAAAGATAAATTTGAGTGCAATCCGGAAATTGATTTTTGTAAAATATTGGTGATGAATTGGATCCCGAGATTTTTACACAATAATATTTGGATCGTTTTAGACATTCTGTAAAAATTTGGGAATGTCTGGTCAATTCAGATTAGAGGCCTTAACCATTCAGACTCTATATAAATCTTAACCATTCAGAAGCAAATGTCTGAACCGTTCAGACATTTGCTCGTGAAACAAACAGTCTGAACCATTAAATGCTGAACCAGTAAGAGGTCTAAACCATTAAGAGTCTCATTAAGAGATAAACAAACAGCCCCTTAATTGTCTAAGTTGACGGAGCTTGTGTGACGGCTTTTAATTGGAAGAAACGATGGGTGATTGTTTTGGTGAAAGCGAATTTTCACATCTCTTTCCGAAATAATTTTGACATCCCTTCACCTATTTTAAGGCTTTAATGTTTATAGTTAGAAATGTTTTGGGCTTTTAGCCCTATACTTTACGTAAATGGATAAATTGTCTAGCCCATATAATTGATCCATATATGTGACCTGGGTTCTAGTCCAAATATTCGCGTGCCTTATTTGGACTTTGGAGGACAAAAGGCCCTTTTGTTTGCAATGTTAATGGGCCGGATACCCAAATCAGTTTCATCATCGTGGAATTCCCTTTCACTATTGATCGCTAATTTGCATTTGAAAGAGGAGTGGGTCTTGTCGGAAAACAAAAAAATTATTGCCGAAACTGAACTCGCCAAAGTTAAGGACCTTAAGCAAAGATCTAGGATCAGATGGGCTAAAGATGGAGACGAAAATTCTAAATTCTTCCACTCTCAGATTAATTGCAGAAAAGCGTGCAATATGATTCATGGTCTTAATGTTGGAGGTGCTTGGGTTTCAAAGCCCTCCCTTGTTAAAAAGGAGGTCTTCAATTTTTTTAAGGCCAAGTTTGAGGAGGATTGTGAGGAGAGACCTCCGCTTGTCTGTCCGGATATCAAAAGGATATCGGATGGTGACGCCGCTTGGCTGGAGTCCCAATTTTCTGTGGAGGAAAGTAGAAGTGCAGTTTTTTATTGTGGGGACGATCGGGCTCCCGGTCCGGATGGGTTCAACTTCCGTTTTTTTAAGAATTTCTAGGAGATTTTTAAGGAGGATTTCGTGAGGATTTTGTCCTACTTCTTTGACTCGGGTAGAATTAACATGGGGTGCGGATCTTGAGCTGGAGTCCCTTGGGTTTGAATGACTACAGACCAATCAGCTTAGTCGGGGTGATTAACAAAGTTATTTCGAAAATTCTACCTAACAGACTCAAAAAGGTGCTAGGGTCGGTTATTTCAACCTCTCAGTCGGCTTTCTTGAGTGGTAGACTGATTCTGGATGGGGCTTTGATTATCAACGAAGTATGTTCTTGGCTTAAAAAATGCAAAAAAAAGGCGCTTTTATTCAAAATTGACTTCGAAAAGGCCTATGATAATATCCACTGGAGTTTCGTCGTTGATGTGTTTCGACAAATGGGGTTCGGGCCAAAATGGTGCAACTGGATCTTTGGTATCCTCTCCTCCGCGCGTGCTTCGGTTCTGGTTAACGGATCCCCCACGTTTGAATTCAAATGTGGTAAAGGTATGAGGCAGGGGGATCCGATTTCACCTTTCTTATTTGTGGTAGCTATGGAGGCGTTTTCGTGCTTAATCGATAAGGCGGGTGAGGTTGGGGTATTCTCTGGGATTAACCTCCCTAACGATGGGCCTAGTTTATCTCACTTATTTTCGCCGACGATGCGCTAATCATTGGGGATTGGGATGAAGAGAACGCGAAGAATATCGTCAGAATCTTGAGGTGTTTCCACACATGCTCGGGCCTTAAAATCAATCTTGGGAAGTCTAGTTTGTTTGGTATTGGTGTAGGTAATGATGATGTAAGGGTGATGGCTAATTTGGTCGGGTGTTGCCCGGACGCTCTTCCGTTCAAGTATCTTGGTCTTAAAGTCGGGGCTAATATGAATAGGGTCAACAATTGGAGGCCGGTCTTCGATATCTTTGAATCCAGGCTTGCGTTATGGAAATCGTCCCTGTTGTCGATGGGAGGGAGAGTCACGCTTATTCGGTCAGTGCTCGAGAGTCTTCCGACATATTATTTCTCCCTTTACAAGGCTCCGCTAAAAGTGGTCTCGGAATTGGAAAAGCTAATTAAAAAATTTCTATGGGGAGGCTCTAATGAGGTGAATAAGATCAATTGGGTCGCGTGGGATAGAGTTGTTTTGCCCAAGAAAGACGGAGGTTTGGGCTTAAGTAAGTTGTTTGACGTTAAACGCGCTTTGTTGTGTAAATGGGGGTGGAGGTACAAGCGGGAAAAGAATAACTTGTGGGTTAAAGTGGTGGATGCTATTCATCATAGCGGATCGGGTTGGGCTTTTCTCCCGGTTAAAAAATCTTTTGGTGGTGTTTGGCAGAGCTTTATGTCCGTTTTTGATAAACCGTTCACTGGTAGTATGAACCTTCGGAAATTGTTTAGGGGCGTTGTGGGTAGAGGTGACTCGATTCTCTTCTGGCTCGATCCGTGGCTCTATGACTCGCCGCTCAAGATTCTTTTTCCTAACTTATTTGCTATGGAAGTGGTGAAGTCTTGCACGGTTTGGGATCGTATTCATGGGGACTGGCTATGGAGACATGATCCAGAAACGGCTGATGAAACTAGGGAGTTGTCGGATCTCCTTATGGCCTTACCTTTGTAGGTCCGACTAGGGGAGGATCTAGTCGCCTAATCCTTGTGTACATACCAACCCGGTTGTGCGGAATCCAACCGAGATAGCAAACCGAGATAGAGAGCAACAAGAACACGAGAAGGAGACCGAGACTCAACGATTAACTCCACTGTATTAATACTTGAATACGGTTACAAATCAATGTTTACAAAACAATCTTTGCAAACTCTCTCTAGTTCTCTCACACTTGTGCGCTGCCTCCTTGTCCACTCTCTCTAGTGTCCACCACCGAAATCAAGTGATTTCGGCAAATATATGAGGTCTTCACTTGTGCGATTGGGCTGGGCTTCGCTTGTGCGATTGGGTATGGGGTTCGGCCCAATGTTGGTCAAAGCCCAAAGAAAAGGCCAAACATGCATACGGTTTTGACCATGTGCATGTATTTTCTTCTACATGACATCACTAAGGTGATGTCATGGTGATGTGTTAGCGGGAAAGGGCGCGGCTCTCCGTGCTTCGCGTGTCGAACTCTGGGACGCACGACGGAGGAATGTCGTGACGTCGGGCTTGAGCCGAACCTAACCGGGTCGAACCGAATCGAGTCGAACCGAACCGAGTCGTGTCCACATAATATGTATCAACAAACTCCCCCTTGGACGCTACTCGTGAGGTTCAACTTCCATGTCTTCCACGTTGGAGGATCTTCAAAGTCTTCACGCGTCGTAAGAAGAAAGTGTATCAACAAACTCCCTTTTCATTTAGGTAGTGTGTCAATAAACTCCCCCTTAAAATAAACTCTCCATTGAGTTATGCTCGTAAATCTTTCGATCGTTAATTCTTCAGATCCTTGTGGTGTTGATGAAGGGTTAGCGGCAACTCGATCATTTTATCCTTTGAGTGCCTCCACTTCGTGTCTTCATTCCAAAGCTTGTCATTGAACATGTTCTCCTCGCCTTTAGCATCTGCACATGCAAGAAAGCTAAACGCATAATGAGAACAACCGCTTGGAATATAGTTAACATTTAAACAAATGACACATATGAGATCAAATCTCAATCAACTACCGACCGACAACAGTTTGAAAGTTTAAACAAATTTGTTCAATTTTAGTTCTTAACTTTCAAAACTTGTTAACTTCGACTGTTTATGAAGATGCAATTGTTTTCCGGCTTACGATCAGGATTTTGGGTAGGATAGACTCGAGTTCCAACATCAGTCAATCAAAATTAACTAGAAGCAAAATCTTTTTGGTTTTCATAAAGTTTATATTAAAACACACCTAAAATCTTTTTGGAATTTTTCATTTTTTCAAATGTAAAGACGGAAAGCAATAAATAAATATATACAAAGATGCAGAAACGAAAAGCAGTAAATAAATATTTACAGACATTCTTTTTGCGAGTTTCGAGGGTAAGAGAATCACATCAGTGTACGGTCATGTCAAAACGCTCTTGTTGTTCTTTTTGTTAACAATTAGATAAACATCCTATAAAAATTATCGTTATTGTTGTCCACATAAGCTCAACTTATCAGATGTAATCATGGCGAGGGGATACGTTAAGGTATGATTTATACTTACCGACCGGTGTTCATCCACATCACGACACATTCCCGTATCAAGGTATGCACGAGAGTTCATCTTACCGGTGAGTATACCGATTATCATCTGTTTGACCGTATATGAAAATGTGAGTAACTCACTTATTTTGATTGAAAACAAGCCCTATGTGATAGAATCACTTATTGATGAGGAACTTGATTTTCAGATGCATGAAGGGCACAAGAGCAAGTCCGTGAACAGGTCAGTACTTTCGTACAGCAGAGAGACGAACTTGACTCCCGGATAAATGTGATATATTATCACTTATTTTTTTGGACATGTGATTGTTGATCACTTATTGAGGTCGAATGCAATATGTACACGTATGTATGGTATCATGTAAGATCTAGACTTGCGTCCCCGTTATTTTTCGGTAAAAGAAACAACCATGATACCCAGATGATAAGCAGCATAAAGACCGAATATCTCAAAACCTCGGCAATCTCTCAAACGAAATTTCGGTACTAAGACCATATGCCAATGAATGGTTCCCACCTGGTCTTCAGTCGATTTAAGATTTATATCACCCTGCACACTTTAAAATGATTGTGAGCCTACCGATACATCTTATATAGAGCTGCTTAACATTTTTTCATTTTGCATTTCAGTTCGAGAAGGTTTCGACAGACCACTGATTTACTATCATTTTCTCTTTTTCTCGCCAGGAAACTCATTTTTGTTTTTCCAATGTTTTTGGGTTTTGAAATTTTTCGATGTTTTTGAATTTTCAAATTTGGATTTACTCCCCCTAAAATCATCAAACTAAAATTAATTTTGAATCAGAAATGATTTATCGAATTTTGGAAGAAAAAAAAAGTTGGCATGTCGGTAAGCGGTGCGGACCATGACAACATTGTCTGGCCAAAGAGTGTTGTACGAGATAATAATAATTCATAAAGCAGCTTAAATATCGACAAGTAAAAGAGAGATAAGAATTTTAAAACCGTATCCTGCAACTGCTTCGTGCATTGCAAGGAATCTGAGTTCTCTCCCAAACTGGATATCCACCCGGTGTGGATTTCAAAGTCGATTTTGTAGCTACTTAGAAATCTCTTCACAGCAACAAGATCAGAAACCTTTGGGTCCGGCTGGTCTTCCACATTGCACCAGCGAAGGTTTTTGTCTTTCTCTTTCAGAAGTAGTGTGCGGTTGTTCAATCCACGCCAAGGCATCCGCACACCCGGTTCGTTTGTTCAACAAACACATTTTCTTCAATCACACCGCGTAGAAATGTACACTGCACGTTCATCTTGTTGATTTTGAACTTCAAACGTGCTGCAGGTGCGTACATTTTGATTGAATCTATCCTGGGGACCCGATTATAACCTTGAACAATCAAACTTTGAAATGATTTGCATTTTGTCGAAGCTTTTAATCTCTTTCGACAGACAATTCTGTCTTCTTTTCTTTTTCTTCTCTCCATCACAGGCAACAACTTCTTTGTCGTCGTTCTTGTGCATGGACACTCCACTATCAACAATCCTATGACTATCGATAGTTCCTCCTGGAACATCCTGCACACTCACTCAGATATTAGTTGGAGAGAGGGACCCAAGCCTTAACAGACTTGGGTCGTCCTTCATCATCGAGGATTGTGACTTCGATTTCCTGATGATTCGGAATGGATTGAGCTTCCCCTGAACCAGTTACCGATTTTGGTTTCCAAATTTGTTTTTGTTTTTCATTTTTAATTTCTAACTTAACAGACTTTGTTTGGACAACCTCCAGTTTTAACGCCTTTTCAACTTCTTTGACGTTTTGACGTCGTTGTTTTGTTTCTTGTTCTTTAACAGTTCTTTTATCATGTTTTGGAGAAACAGGACGACGTTGTGAGTGACCTAGTTCAGAGGGGGCTCTTTCAACAAAATTTGGTTTGGGCGAGTTTTTGCAGTCTTTAATGATGTGCCCAACCTTCCCACATTTGAAACAAGTTATCCTTTCAACAAACTTAGGAGAATTTGATCGACGACCTGACATAGAAGTTGTAGACCCAGAGGTACTAGCTTCACACCCGTTTGTGTGCTGGGTGTAATTGTTTTGGCTGTTACGTTTTAAAATCTTGACTTGTTGGATAAAATCGGTGTTTGATTTATTTTCAAAAGTCTCAATTTTATCAGTACCCCTTGATGCTACAAACTTGATATCTTTGATTTTCTTCTTGAAACGAGCTCCATTGGTCTCAACCTTTGGTTGTGAACCTTTAGAATTTTGAGCTCGCTGCTGTTGCTGTTTACCCTTAAAAGCGACAGGTTGTTGTTTAGTCGGTAATTTTTGGTTACCAAATTGTTTCCTCACTTCAGCTTTTGGAATAGGATCACACTGAGTTACTGAAACTCTCGGGATCGCTTTTCCCAAAAACTTAGTTGTATTATCTTCAAACACTTTATCAATCAATGATTTATTGACGTTTTTTATTGGAAAATCTCTGTTTGAATAAATTTTGTTATCACTGGCTAAAGTATACAACAAGTTATTTCTCTTAACAGCAGACACACATTCATTGTCATCTTTGACATCCTTGACAGGATTTATCACTTGCTTGGCAACAGGTTGCACGGCAGGAGTAGGAGGATCACAAAGAATATGATTCTCAATTGGAATTTCTACTCCTTTCATCTCATCAAGTGATTCATCCTGGTCATTCACATCGGATTCATCATCTGAAGAATCATAGTCCTCAATGGTTGGAGAACTTTGATTTGAAGCACATGATGACTTTTCTTTCCGATCTGATGAGCCCTCCGATGAATTGTCCGGTTTGAACCCTAGGCCAGTAGTAACTTCCTCACAATCAAGAGGCACACTGGGTTCATACCGAGGCATATCCTCTTCATCGGGCGTTCTGGTATAGTTGTGTCTCAAAGGGGGCGGACATGACTTATACCCAACGCCTTTCACATTACCCTTTAGTTGTTGAACGTCAATGATGTGATCAAGCACATATCGGGAGTTTGAGTAACTCTCCAATTTGAGCTTGATCGCTTCATGCTCACATTTCGCAACGGCTAGCTCTTTCTTTGTTTCCTCGATGATATTAATGTAGTTATTAATACCAATTTGTTTGTTACAAACAGTTTTGTTAATTCGGAAACACTTTTCTTTTGGGTTTCAATAACTGTTTTAAATTCCTTTTCATTGCGAGCTAAGGCCATGTTTGCCTCTTTGCACTTTGACAGTTCAACAACTAAACTCTGATTGTGACTATGAATCGTATCACATTCAAGTTTCACTCTATCACATTCGTGTTTCATATCAGCACAGTCACTACATATGCTAGGAGTTTCAGAATTTACCTGACTCGAAGAGGCTGTGACATTAGCCATGAAGGCAGTCTGAGAAGAGAAAGATCCATCTTCAGAATGATAATCTCCTGCATTCTAGCTTTCTTCATCTGAGCTCCCGCTATAACCCGAGCTATTATCACTTTCAGAAAACTCTTCCTTGTGAACATGCTTGATGTGATTTATAATTTTTGCATAGCATGCAGTTCCACCTCTTTGATCATTATCTCCCAATTGTACAGACCAATCGCATCTTTCATCAGCTTGATTGGTGTTTGAAGGTCCAGACTGGTTCTGGTTCTGATTGTTGTTCACCGCTACTATCCTTCGTTCAGGATTGTCTTGATTTGCATTAGAAGTACTCGTCTGATTTCTGAACGGATTCTGATTGCCTTGCTTGCTTGGTCGGGTGCACTCACGTTTGAAGTGACCCTTTTCGCCACAATTGTAACATGTAACCGCATCTTTATTGAACCCGTACTTCGTATCATTTTTGCCTTCCAACGAAGTTCTTCCAGTTCGAGTCATGAAATCCTTTGCCCTTCTAACTGCACTTGCAAACGCCCACTTGATATCCATTAACTCCATTTCATCACGGTCTATCTGCTGATAATCTTCATTTGTCATATTGATGTTTCCAATTTGACCTGCTACCAATCCACAGTATGAACTGAACATTGTGTTGAGAAGTTCCAAATGTTCCTTTGCAACTTCTACACTGACTTTTGAAAGATTGGAAGTATCAACTCTGACAGTGATGGTGTTTTGTGGTGAAGGATTGTTGGTATAATGCGCTTGTTGTTGTTGTGGTTGGGCTTGAGGTGGAGGTTGAGGTAGAGATTGTGACATGTAAGCACTTTGATTCCACTGTGGTTGCGATGGAAACGGAGAAGAGTTTGTATTGGATACAAACGTCGTTTGAAGCTTCGGTTGCTGAACTGAACTAGAACTAGCTGAAGGACCAAAACCAGGCAAATACATTTCTGTGTTTTGAGGAGGTGCAGTTGCAATCCTTTTAGCTTTCCGAATTTCCTCTTCGTTCTTGTTCTCCAACTTCTGAATGAATTCATAAAGACTGACATTGGCTGCATCCAGAGCGCCCGTATGCTTTAGAAGTTCAATGAATGGACTCCACTTAGGAGGTAGAGCATCAGCAAATCGTGCAACCATTTCCGGATGAGTTGCAGCAACACTATAGGAAGTCATTTCACTAATCAAATGATAAAAACGAGAAGTCATATCATTTAGAGTTTCATTCTCCAAGAACTGAAATGATTCAAACTCTTTCTTCAATAAATCATGGCGTATCTTTCTAGTAGCTGCATTTCCTTCTCCTCTCGCTACCAATGCATCCCATAAACCTTTCGTGGTCTTACAATATGAGAATTGATGAAAGATGTCTCTGTGAAGTGCTTGAGTGAGAATAGCATACGCCTTCTTCTCCAGATCATATGCCTTTTTGTCGGCTTCTTGCATGTTATTGAAAGTTGTCGCATTTGATCCTGCTTCTTCTAGAGCTTCACTAAATGGAGAGATGAAACACGTCCATATTCTGTGTTTTGCCCTTGAACGTAGTTATGGAAACGACCCTTCCATGATGGATAGTCGTTCATGTAATTTAACTTTGGAGGACGATTATTGCTACCCGTCTCATTCTCACTGAGCAAAATATTTTGAATGCTCTGATTTTGATTCAACACCATTGCCCATTGACTTGCACTTATTGACTGTTGTTGTTGAGGTATGGTACGCCTCATATATTCGGCCATCGACATCTGTTTTAGATCTGGTTGTGGATCCGTACTCCAATCCCAAGGGCTCGTACAACTCATGTTTGATGTATGTAAGTGAAAACCTGTTGAAATCACTTAAACAAACAGTTAACAAAGAAATAAAAATCTTCTGTTAAAAAAAATGAGTAATTTCGTTGAAATGGACAATAAGTGATTTCGTTGTTGCTAATGAATACAAGTGAGGTGTTTTCGGCAACAACACGCTAAGTGATTTCGGCTAGTACAAGTGAACAAGTTCTGATTTCGGCCAAGAGGTGTTAGGTGATTTCGGCTGAGTCAAAACAAACATGGGTGATTTCGTGATAGGTGATTTCGGTGATAAGGCCCAATTCTTAAGCCCAACTCTTCTTGTTCGACTGAAAGAGTCTTGTGCGAGTGAATAACTTGTGCGATCCCAATATCTTGTGTGACAAAACAAATGTTGTGCGATCCCAGCTAATCAATTCTTGTGCGACTGAAACTTGTACAACTGAAATCTTGTGTGATTATCCAATTCTTGTGCGACCAATCAAATTGACTTTCTGTCCACTGACACAAAGCAGATCCACTTTCCAACTCAACTTTCGGCTACACAATCTCCAAGTTACCAACCAAATGATGATTTACTATTTTAATCAAACAACAAGTTTCAAGACACAAACAACTTGAATATTCAAATTTTCAAAGATCAAAAAGGAAAAACAATAAAGAACACTTTGAAGGTATCTTGAATATATGAAGAACAACCCAGAAAGAAAATATGAGTTTGCTGGTAAATTTATGAGTTTTCCGGTGTACCGTAAATTTCCGAACACGAATTTTTGCAAGAAACTTCACTAAAAACCAACTTTTAACATGTGAAAATGAAGAATGAAATGGTTTTTATAAGAACTTTCAGCAAAATACAAGAATTTTCGAGGTTTAAGGCTAATTTTCAGAAAAATATGTACTTCAAAAATCTGAAACACACCCGAAAACAACTCGGTTTTAACAAGGAGAAGAGCCAAGGCTCTGATACCACTTGTAGGTCCGGCTAGGGGAGGATCTAGTCGCCTAATCCTTGTGTACAAACCAACCCGGTTGTGCGGAATCCAACCGAGATAGCAAACCGAGATAGAGAGGAATAAGAACACGAGAAGGAGACCGAGACTCAACGATTAACACCACTGTATTAATACTTGAATACGGTTACAAATCAATGTTTACAAAACAATCTTTGCAAACTCTCTCTAGTTCTCTCACACTTGTGTGCTGCCTCCTTGTCCACTCTCTCTAGTGTCCACCACCGAAATCAAGTGATTTCGGCAAATATATGAGGTCTTCACTTGTGCGATTGGGCTGGGCTTCGCTTGTGCGATTGGGTATGGGGTTCGGCCCAATGTTGGTCAAAGCCCAAAGAAAAGGCCAAACATGCATACGGTTTTGACCATGTGCATGTATTTTCTTCTACATGACATCATCATGACATCACCTTAGTGATGTCATGGTGATGTGTCAGCGGGAAAGGCCGCGGCTCTCCGTGCTTCGCGTGTCGAACTCTAGGACTCACGACGGAGGAATGTCGTGACGTCGGGCTTGAGCCGAACCTAACCGGGTCGAACCGAATCGAGTCAAACCGAACCGAGTCGAACCGAACCGAGTCGAACCGAACCGAGTCGTGTCCACATAATATGTATCAACAACCTTCCGTCTCGCTGGTGAACTCGGACGACGGATGGAAGTGGTTAGGTGATCAGTCAGGAATTTTTTCGGTGAAGTCGGCTAAAAAAATACTGTGGGGCTCGGAGGAAGATAATGCTAGGTTCGTCTTGGATTGGTGTAAATGGACCCCGAATAAGTGTAATTTGTTCGTATGGAGAGCGGAAATGGGTAGGATTCCTACATATGACGCGTTATTCAAGAGGGGAGTGACGATCGGTGACGGGTTTTGTGCGTTGTGCAAGTCTGAGGTTGAAACGGCTGAGCACGTCTTCTCTTCGTGCGGGTTCTCTTCGGTCTTGTGGCATAAGGTCAGTTTATGGTGTCGCATTCCTCCTATTTTCGCTTTCAGTATCAGAGACCTGTTGGAGGTTCATAAAGGGGGGCACATCAGATCCGGGTTGAGATCGGTTGTCCAAGGCATTATCATAGTCGCGTGTTGGTGCTTGTGGATAGCTCGGAACAGGGTCGTTTTTTCGTCGAAGGAAGCCAAGGTGGACGATGTCTTTAGTGAGGTCAAATCTCTTGGTTTTTATGGTTTAGGAATAGAACGAGGATCAATCATATCTCATGGTTGGATTGGTGTAATATGAACTTATTGTAAGGTTTTTGTTGTGGGTCCCCGCTCGGTTTTCGGGCTTGGGGTGTGTTTCTAATGAAGTTCTCGTTTCAAAAAAAAAAAATTTGCATTTGAAAGAGCCTGAAGTGAGATCAAGACGATGAATTCACAACTCTCTAAGGTGTCTGTTCATGAATTACAGGAAAATATTGAGGTGTCTGTTCCAGTTTTGGGTATTTCTGCCTTCATACAACTTCTATCCTGATTGTGTCATTTGATTTTCATGAATTATAGAGTTATAAAGTTACTAAGAACTTATACGGTTTATCTAAAAAAACTTTATTGTGTTTCAATTGATTTTTTATGGTAGGGTAGGGGTGTTCAATGAATAGAATTTTTAATTACAATTTAATTGAACCGGATTACTAGAATTTTGAAATTTTGAAGCTGCATTCGAATTCACATCCAATTCAAAATTCGTTTCAAGTTCAAAATATAAAATTTAGTTGATTTGATTTGATTCGAATTCAACAAAAAAAGTTTTTGTATTGTAAATTTAATTTTAAAACTACTACAAACTTGATTTTTTTTGGTTCAAATATTGAACGCCCCTAGTAGGTGACACATCCACCAAAGGTGTGTGCAAAAGTTATTCCTCCTCTTGCGGTTGTTCAAGTCTTGTAGTGGACAAATCTGTAAATTTAGAAGTAGTATTAGAATGTGTGAGTTAGCTGGTTAAAAAAAGTTTGATGCATCCATCAAGTTTTACCAGGTAGTTTTCATAACTTTTGTAAACATATACAAATGTGGGAATTACATCCCTAGTTTATCTACTGATCCTCAAGTAACACTTCTGTTTAAGAAATTTTAACAGATTCAAGCATAGCAACCATAGAATAATCATCAAGATTCAAGAATATGTCTACATAGTTTATAGTTAAAAACGTTCAAACATGGAAGTTCATTAAGCAAGCACATTATATAATCTGAAGGTAAAACAATCATATTACAAGTTTACAACATTATTCATCACTTATGAAACATTATACCATAGTACTTATGATTAACAACCCAACATATACCTCAATTTATACAACGAAATCCAAATTGTTCCAACATTCAGGGGAATGACAATGGACCAAAACCCAACAAAAAATCCAAGCAAGACGCTAATAATCAATCCAAAATCCACTCCATGTGACGTATCACCTTCTTGTTGATCTTTATGATGCTCTATTTCTCCACAAATCTGGGTCAATGGAACTCCACAGAGTTTGTTGCCGAAGAAGCTGGATTCATTGAAGCTCTGAAGCTGAGTGCTTGATGGGATTCTTCCAGTCAAATTGTTGAAAGACACATTGAAGCTACTCAAGAAACTCAAGCTTGCCAAGCTCATAGGAAGCTCCCCAGACAGATGGTTTGAAGATACATCGAATGATTCGAGTAACTTCATGTCTCCAATATTCTTTGGTATAACTCCTGTCAACTGATTTTTTGATATATTCAATAATTGTAATGCCTGAAGCGCCATTAGCTCAACCGGAATGCTCCCAGAAAATTTGTTACTCGAAAGGTCCAAAACCATCACTAGTCCAAGAATAGTGTTATATGTATACTCTTGTCCCTTCATCACCAATGAAGCACTAGCTGCGACGTTAATATTGTCAAAGTCTAAGAAAACAAACTGATCAATTAAGGAAGTTTCTTTCTTAGTCAGGACACTATAGTTGTTGAAGCATCTTGGAATATTTCCTGATAGATTATTATGAGCGAAGTCCAAGATCTGAATAGCTGTAAGATAACAGAGCTCATGGGTTATATATCCATCAAAGTTGTTTGATCGAAGGTTTAGAATTCTCAAACTTGAAAGTTTTGTCCCAATCCATGTTGGAATGTTTCCAACAAGTTCATTTGTAGCAAGCTGAAGGATCTGTAATCTTGTTAAGTTCTTTAGAGAAGTGGGTAATCTCCCGGACAGCTTGTTCTTGCACATATTCAATGATCCTAGATAAGATAAAGATCCCAAAGTTGTCGGAATTACACCAGACAAATTGTTGTTCTCCAAGTTCAGGAATGACAAACTCGGCCACTTCACCCAACACTCAGGAATGACACCGGACAAATGATTATTTGCTAGATTAAGTGCTTCTATCCCATTCCCACCATAAGGACACAAAAAATGATGTATTGACCCTGTAAAGGAGTTATTTGATAGATCGAGCAGATGTAACAATGAACTGTTGGAAAGTTTAGGTAATTTCCCGCTAAACAAATTAGAACTCAATTCAACTACAACTAATGTTGCTGGGATTTCAAACAACTTTCCTTGAATTTGATTTTGAGACATATCTAGATATTGTAGATTGGGGAATGACCTCCAAAATGATTTAGGCATGGTTGATGATATCTTTGTATTGCTCATCTCCAAAAGTTCTAAATCTCTCTGCATTAGTAGCCACAATGGAAATTGAGGCCCCAAATCCCAAGAACTTATGTACAACGTTTCTAGATGGAAAGCGGGAACCCAATTTGCATGGCGTGATCTAAGGGTTAAGTTGTTTCCTCTTCCATTTAGGTATTTCAATCCTATTAGTTTGGAAAAATGAGAATCTGTCACGACACCCTTCAATAAATTATGAGAGAGATCTAAAGTATTCAACTTAGAAAGTTGACCAAGGCTTTTAGGAAGGGTATCAGTCAATTGGTTATTTGAAAGATCCAATAACTCCAACGATGATAACCCACCAACCGAATATGGAATTGGACCAGAAATAAGATTCTCATCAAGATCCAGATATTTCAAAAATGATAGTCTTCCTATTGAATCTGGAATTGGTCCAGCAATATGGTTGTTTCCTAATTGGAGGAGCACCAAGTTTATAAGTTGTCCAAGTTGATTGGGTAGAAAACTAGATATCCCTGAGGACTCAAGGGACAATGATTCAAGCCTAGGTGATTTACATTCCAAAAAACATCTAAGAAGGCTTGTTAAACTAATATTCTGAAAATTATTACCACCCATATCGATATGTCTCAAATTGCAAAGGTTACCTAGTGATTTAGGTATTGTGCTCATGAGTTGATTACCATATAGGTCAAGACTACGAAGAGAGGTCAAGTTGTGAAGGGAATCAAGAGTTGCACTCTTAACACCACAAGAACCCATATCTAATGAAATCAGATTACCACCTATGCTAGACAACCCTTTTAATACTAATGAAGTACTCATGAATTCATTCCCAGAGATGTAAAGAAACTTAAGAGAAGTCAAGTTATGGAAGCTATTGATGCTGCTAGGAATAGGACCACGTAAACCACACGAATTTAAATTCAACGAAACAAGACTTGTTATACTGAATATCCACCGTGGCATGAAACTATCATGGAAGTAGTTTCCAGAAAGATCAAGCGATGAAAGGAATGTGAGATTAACACTAGCAACATTAGGATGTATGTCAGACAGTTGACTGCGAGATAAATGTAGCTGGACTAATGAAGGGAGAGTGTTAATCACCTGAAACCAATCGGTTGCTTTTGTGAGGTTTACACCACTCATATCCAGGTGATGCAGCGAACGCAGACTTGATAACCATTGCATATTCATGCTGCTAGTAGATTCATCTTCATCAGCATAATCACCATAATAAGAACTGACAAGACAGAGGACACCTAATTCTGTCAGATTCCCCAATTGAGGAGGAATTGTTCCACGAAATCCAGAATGTGAGAGGTTAAGGTATCTCAAGTTACCAAGAGATCCCATAAACCTAGGAATTTGGAGTCCTCCAAAATCATTGCAACTCAAGTCTAGATGCTCGAGTTGCTTCAGATACAAGATGGATTGACTTATATCCCCTCTTAACCTCTGCCTTGTCGCTTCTTCACACTCTTTGAAGTTGTTGCAAAATTCAAAATCACATTTACCAGGAAGATGGATCTTGTGAACATGACCCGTAATGTTATCACAAGTGATCCCAGCCCACTTGCAACAATCGCTCGTTTCACCAACCCAAGAAGCAAGTCGATCTGCTTCGTCAACGAGGCCGCTCTTGAACTGGAGTAGTGCTTGTCTTTCATCATCATGGCATAACGTAGCATCATAGTTTTTAGCTGATAAGGCCAGCACAAAAAGTAAGCAAAAGGTGAGGTAGAGGGAAGAGATATAAGAAAATTTAAAAACAGCACTCATGTTGATTGGTGATGAGAATAATAGTCACTCCTGTTTTTAGTCACGAAGAGATGGTGAGTTTAATTTAAACACATAGCTTAAAGATATGAGATTTATAATGCTTTCAGTCTTCTCAACTGACACCTTATTTCAACCTGCACGGGTAATTGGATATCAGTTACTGCAAGTCAATGTCAATTTTGTGGATCCAAACGCTTTCCTTTTTAATACGTTACTAATGAAAATGAAAGAAGTTGTGGAAGTCCAAGTCAACTGTTGTTGTTTTTTTCTTTTTCTTTTTTTATTTTGTTATACTCCCTATCATTGTCTTGGCAAGGTCTGTCAATTAAGTCTTTATCAGTGATTACAATCACTGGATAGTGTGATTTCACTGGATAAGGAAAATGTTATGGGGTGCATAATATCACGAATAATGATATGGATGGTGTTTGTCTATGTGTGTATTATAGTTTTGATCTCTACTTCTTGAACAGTAGATCTTTAGTCCTCGTTCACTCACAAGTAAGAAGATTAGTCCTTAGAACTGTTAACCGGTTAAGAAGTTCCAAGTATATGTGCAAAGTGAAATTGACCTTCGGCTGCAAACTAGCATGAGGTGGAGAAATGAGACTATTTGCGTAACTTCACCTCTGGTAATGTGTATCGGGTTTCGGATCTTACTGGTATACTGCCAGAATCTCCAAGTATCGCACAGCAAATTTAGGGATAGAGAATTAGGTTGGAGTTGGGTGTCCTGGTGCAATTGTATTATCTAAACATTCTATTATGTTAGTTGCCTTCTTGTAATCTAGTGACTTGCTAGTTTTTAATTCTTGCATATGTTGGTGACTTGGGGTAGCAAGCGGGAGTCGTTCTAGGTTGTTTTTGCAAGTGTGTTGCTTTATCCATGTGACGACGAGGCCCACTCAATGGTGTGCGGTCTCGTCTTGGGCTCCAGTCCTGTTTGGGCTCAACTACAGGCCTAGTATTGATTTTATCTCTTAAAAAGGCCTAAGTAATATGGCGGGAAAAGGAAAGATGGGATATCTCTGAGCTCATTAATTGTCCGATAAGAAAGAGAGAAACATCGCCGGAAATAGCGCTGTGGTAGCTGGCTCCATTAATGAGCCAAAGATCTGGCCATTGGGGCTCAGATCGACACGTGTCTGAGTTCCCCAAGGCTTCCAGAATACCGTTAGATGGGCTAGGTTGATCTCTCCAAGGAGATAAGCAAACTCCTTTATGTAAGGAAGGTGAAAGCCATATCCATGGTATGCATTCAATAGGTCCTCTCATTAAACACTCACACACTGCATTTACTCCGACATTCTCTCGACCACATTAAAAGCGTATTGCACAGAATACACACCATTAAGGATATTCCGACGACCATATACTCGTCGGAATAAGTTTCTCATTTTCCAGAAAAGTTACTTATTCTCACGCCGGAGCTTGGTCACGAATTCCCCCCCCCCCCTCGGGTCCTCCGTGGCGAGGCTAACGGTGTTCTCTTTTGTAGGAAGACGGCGTTGGACCTTTGCAACGTTGACGAGCTCCGTTGACTACCTCGAGGACTCGACACCATGTTTAGTGCTTGTATCTTCTAGCGGGCTGTGAGCTTTTCTTAAACGTATATGATGTTAGTTTAAAAAAGAAATAATTTATGTGGACATAAAATGAAATCGTTGCAAGAATAAATCAACCAGCCATGGTGGAGCTCAGTTATCCTCCCAGTCATACAAAAAAAATGGCCGTTGCATTATCCTATGGCTTATCCATACCGGACCATATATACGTAATCAAACATTTAATCAATAACATATTCTTGCACAAACATATCAATTATATCATTTTTGTTAACTTAAAAAGTACAAAATTATTTAAGAGTTCAGAACTCAAACTCCATGACAAGATGCAAGCCGGATATATGGTGGGCGTAAATGATACGATTCTGTAAATAAATGAAGGCCAGATGACTCCATGACCGGTCAACGTTTCATCTCCACACAATATTGTTATGGTGCAAAATAGTTTAATACTGTTATTACATGCAAAATATCCCTCAATAAAAGAAAATAATAACCCAGCCCCTGTGATATCAATTGAGTTAGTTGTGTTATTTCAAGTTTCAACTATCAAAATATTTTTTTTTAGCAGGAGATACTAACATACTAACTACTAATCTGGTTAGCGATAACCTAACCATACGCCGTTCAAAAAAAAAAAAGCAGGTGATCTCTTTATAATTAAATGAAACAACCTAAATTACATGATAATCCACTATGAGCATTCGAACACATAATTAGAAAAGATAAAAAATATATATTTATTCATTTATATGGGGAGTACTAGCTCAAAAACATAAAAGTTTACCGAAGGAATTGAATCACTTATCCGGGACTAATTCTGAATTAAAAATATTACTTGCGTTGTGCGGCATGCCCTTTTGGTTTGGTATAATTTACTTTTTGGCGATGGTTTTAATTCTAGCATATGGTGTTTGGGAATCATATCTTTTAGATTGTTTGCCCAAGTATGTTTTTTAATTTATTTTTTAATTCCACTTTAATGCTTTTGTATGATTTATCCTCTAGCGTGTTGTTAGCTTTTAACATGAACACAATGTTAATTGTTTTAAAAAAAATTACTTACCATGTTTAATGATTCGATTTTGATTGAAATGACCTAAGTCCAAGTAAACTCAAAAGGTCTCAATATCTGAACTTGCAAGACAAGTTCGAAAATCAATTTATGTGGTCACAAAATTACAAGAATAAATCAATCAGCCAAGTCAAGCTCAATTGTACAACCAATTTTACAAAAAGAAAATGTCATTGCATAACATATCCATAAAAAATATTTTTGTTTCCTTTTGTCTTTGGGTATTAGCTAACATTGTATGGATGTGGTAATGTAATGACATTTTCTTTTTTTGTAAAATTGGCTGTACAATTGAGCTTGACATGGCCGATTGATTTATCTTGCAATTTTATGACCACATAAATTGATTTTTGAACTTGTCGTGCAAGTTTAGATACGTAGATGTTTTGAGTTTACCTGGACTTAGGTCATTTTCAATTGAAGTAGAAATTTTAAACTGGGTAATTATTTTTTTAAACAGCTAACATTTTATACATGTTAAAAGCTAACAACACGCCGGAGGTGGAAGGTCGGCGGTGGACGGTGAAGTGGAGGTGGTGCTTGGAGATGGAGGATGGTTGCCGGATCTTTAGGTTCTTTGATAATTGTTGTGTGATTAAGAAGATACAGTTTCTTTTTTCAAAAATGATATAAAGACTTTATTACCCTTACATATTACAAATCAGTCCAAAATAATAAAACAGATTTTACAATTTGGTCCCTATTGATCTCAACCATTAGATTTACCCTTCTCACAAAAACCCCCCCTTTTTTTTACAGAAACCTCTACCTATATATTTATTCATTTACATGGGGAGTACTAGCTCAAATAGCATACTTAATTATTATGTATAAACACACACTCATTGTAGATTAATAACAACAAAAAACATAAAAGTTTACTGAAGGAATTGAATCACAACCATTTTTTATACTTTTTATATTATAAAAACTCCACATACAGAATTTGATGGAATAGATGTGAATGCTCTTAGGTCATTTTCAATCGAAATAGAAATTTTGAACTGGGTAATTATTTTTTAAACAACTAACATTGTATACATGTTAAAAGCTAACAACACGCTAGAGGATACAAGCATTAAACCGGATATAAATAATAAATAAATAAATAACACACCTGGGCAAACAATCTAAAAGGGTTACCAAACACCACCCCAAAATATGCTAGAATTAAAAACATCGCCAAAAAGTAGATTATACCAAACCAAAGGGGATGCCACACAACGCATCTCGTTGAAGATGGTATAAGAGATATTAATTGAAGAAAGTAAAAGATAAGCATAGATTTCAACTGAACTTTGGGTAATATGATTTTTTTTTATATAAGCCATAAATGAGTAAAAATAGGCACAACCATCTTAGGCGTTAGTTAGTGTGTTGTGTGACATCATGTAACTTAACATTATGGAAACATCACTCCATGAATCTATGTAAATATATATGGTTAAAATTGGAGAAAAATAATTTTATGTTTTAGTTTAACAAAAAGGATATAATTAATATGTTTGTCCAAAAAAATATGTTATTGATTAATTGTTTGATTACGTATAGCGAAAAATCAAATAGGAAGTTTACTTTGGGTAAAAAGTATAGGAAACAATAATAAGAGGACACGTAGCAAATAACAAAAAACATAAGAAGGGACATTTTAGTCAATCTCCTTTCTTGTATTCTATTTATTTTTCTCTGCATCATCAAAACCTACCATTTTTAAAACATACCATATTCAACTTTTTCTTTACTTTCCCTATCTAAAATTATTATATCATAGTGCGATTTTCTTAATCAATGAATGGTTTAAACACTCAATCAACATGTTATTCAATTTTTTTATTAAGAAACCCAGTTTATTTTTATGCAATTTCTCATTTTTTTTTAATTTCACATAATGCGATGGAACTTGAGAAATCGATTGAAACAGGTACTTCTCTTCTCAAATTTATATGATTCTAACATTCTCTTCATGTATTCTTGAGTTTGAGCAACATTATTTGTTCCAATTTTGTTAAGAAATCAATGGTAAAAAGTTGCACACCAGGTGTTTGACAAAATGTGTCAAAGAAAATTAGAAAACATTTATCAGTTTAAACTTTCATTTAGAATTGTGTTTTACAAAATAATGAAAAAAAACATATTTTTGTGTGTTTTTTTGTTCATTGCGTTTTACAAAAAAAAAAAGCAAGGTTTTTTTCCATTGCGTTTTTCAAAAGAATAAAAAAAACACTTTTTTGTGTTTTTTTGTCTATTGTGTTAAAAAATAATGGAAAAACACAGTTTTTTGTTCATTGCATTTTACAAAATAATGAAAAATATATTTTTGTAAGCTTTTATTCCATTGCGTTTTTAAAAAAACACATTTTGTGTACTTTTTGTCCATTGCGTTTAAAAAAAACACTTTCTTTTGTGTTTTTAGTTTATTGCGTTTTAGAAACAACACCTTTTATTGTGTTTTTACTCTATTGCGTTTTATGTAAAACACATGTTTTTAGTCCATTGCGTTTTAGAATAAAACAACTTCTTTAGGAAAAATACATTTTTATGTGTTTTTTTTGGTCCAATGTGTTTTAGAAAAACATATTTTGAAGTATTTTTAGTCCATTGCGTGTTAGGTAAAACACATTTTTATATGTTTTTACTCTATTGCGTTTTAGATAAAAAAAAATAATTTCTTTTGTGTTTTTTGTATATTGCGTTTTAAGAAAAACACATTTTTATGTGTTTTTTTGGTCCATTGCGTTTTAGAAAAACACAATTTGAAGTGTTTTTAGTCTATTGCGTTTTAGGTAAAAACACATTTTTATGTGTTTTTAGTCCATTGCGTTTTTTGAAAAAAAAAAACACTTTGTTTTGTGTTTTTATTCGGAAAAATTACAAGTTTTGTCATTTATCTATATACCCCTTTACAGGCGGTGTCCTTTTTAAAAAATCTTGACAGGTTTTGCCCTTTATAGGGAATTTTGTTGCAAGTTACGTCCTTTAAGCCTAACACAGTTAAATTTTTCTGTTAGATCTTATTACACATGGGTAGTTTAGTCTTTTTACTTATTTAAAGGACAAAACTTGTAATTTATTCTTTAGAAAATATTTCAAAAAAAATTATATATATATATATATATATATATATAGGGTAAGGTTCATGCGAGAACCACCCTTATTGCGAGAACCGTGAGAACCAATGTGAACACAAAATAAAATCTAAAAAAAATCAAAAAAGCACTCAAAATTTTTTTTTTATTTTTTTTAATATTTTTTAATAAAAAATCGCTATATTTCGTTACCATAAAAAAAAAAAAAAAAAAAAAAAAAAAAAAAAAAAAAAAAAAAAACTTTTTTTTCTTCGAGTAACAGTTATCCATGCACATGTGCATATGTATTATTACTTCAACAAATTCGGTAATACGTTATCAGGAATAGACAATTGCACTTTAATTTACAATACCATTAGTAATACACTACTTTTTACATTACCAATATTCAAAATGCACATGTGCATAATTAGGTATAACCATGATATAACGTGTTTTGGTACAAAAAGTTTGTGATTTTGAATGGAGAATAGACCCATATACATGTTTTTTGGTTAGTTATATCTAGTGGTTGATGGTTTGGTTATAATTGTCAATTTTTTATGTAATATGTTGATTGGATGGTATAAATGGTGTTTACATACATGTAATAAAGTGAAAATATTGTTAATGGTATTGTATTATGGATGGTAGGAGGTAATGGTATTGTATTATGGATGGTAGGAGGTAATGGTAGTGTATTATGGATGGTATGATAGATGAAAGGGAAAGTGTATTCAAAGTGGTGTACCAAAACACCTTATTTCATGTTGATACATATAAATGCACATGTGCATTTATAATATTGGTAATGTAAAAAGTAGTGTACTACATATGGTAGTGTAAATGAAAGTGCAATTGTCTAATATATGTAATGAATTACGGAATTTGTCAAAGAAATAACAAAAATGCACATGTGCATGCTTGTGTATTATGGATGGAATGATAGATGAAAGAGAAAGTAGTGTACCAAAACACTTTATTTCCTGTTGATACATATATATGCACATGTGCATTTCTAACATTGTTAACGTAAAAAGTAGTGTATTACACGTGGTAGTGTAAATCAAAGTGCAATTGACTATTATTTGTAAGAGTTAAATGCTTGGTTGGTCCCTGTGGTTTTCAATAATTGCAGACTTGGTCCCAGTGGTTTACTAATTACACGCGTGGTCCCTGTGGTTTTCAAAAATGCACTCGGTTGGTCCTTAACACTAACTTAGGTTAAATTTCTCAGTCAAGTGTGTGTAAAATTACTAAATTACCCCTAAGTAATTTAGGAAAAAATAAAACAATTTTAGGATTCAAATTTCATATCTGAAATCCCTATGTATGCACTGCTGCTACGTCACAATCAATCATCATCCCTGGTATATTTCCATCTCCCTCATCCTCAATTCCCTACCAATGTTGTTCAATTTCATCTGTAGAACAATGTCAACCCCTGCAAGACCTTATTATATCTATCAACTCTCTTGTCATGGCTTCCTATCATCATCATCTTCCCACCAATCGTCCCTTTTTACAACCAAATCTTCAAATCAACACTCATTCACAGTCATGTACCTCATAACTTCATGTGGGGTTTCTCCGGAATCCGCAATTTCAGCCTCCAAACATCTTAATTTATCAAAATCCCCAAATTTTGCAGACTCTGTTCTTGCCTTTTTAAAGAAGCAAGGTTTCACCAAATCTTAAAACTCAAACAAATTCCACATAAAACTCAAACAAATTCAAAATCCGAACTCGAAAACTTATCTAGAAAACTCCAATCGATTCCGTCCGTTCTTCAATCTTCACTTCAGCAGTGACGTCACTAGCCGCTGCCGGTTCCGGTGCAGATTCTGGTAATGTAGCCGGAGAAGACGACGGAGATTCATCCGGAGATGAAGAATGATCCAGATCTGAAGGCGGAGGAGCAGGCGAAGATCCGATCGGAGATGAAAGATATGACAGTGGCGGAGAAGAAGACGGAGGTGAAGAATGTTCCAGATCTGACAGCAGATCCCCTCGCCAAGGCTGCGTCGGGTTCGGTCAGTTCTTCCTCCACCCTCAAGCGCTCCCTCTCTCTGTCTCTCTCTGTCTCTTTCTCTCTCTATGTCTCTCTCTCTCAGCATTTCTCTAAATGTGCAGAATGAGTCTGTATGTGTGGATGAAAATTAGAAGGGAAGAGATAAGAGGGTGGTGGTATAGTATTGGAGGAAGAAGATGGTGGGCCATTAGTTTTAGTTTTTAGTTACTTAGGGGTAATTTAGTAATTTTATACACACTTGACTGAGAAATTTAACCTAAGTTAGTGTTAAGGACCAACCGAGTGCATTTTTGAAAACCACAGGGACCACGCGTGTAATTAATAAACCACTGGGACCAAGTCTGCAATTTTTGAAAACCACAGGGATCAACCAAGCATTTAACTCTATTTGTAATGAATTACGGAATTTGACAAAGAAACGATACATATGCACATGTGCATGGATAACTGTTACTCGAATTTTTTTTTTATTTTTTTTTTTTGAAATTTTTTTTTTTTTTTTATTAACAAAATATAGCGATTTTTTCAAAAAAAAATAGTAAAAAAATAAAAAAAAAATTTTGGGTGTTTTTTAGATTTTTTTAGGAATTACTGTTTGTGTTCACACTGGTTCTCGCGGTTCTCGCAATAAGGGGTGGTTCCTAACGGATCTTTGTCCTATATATATATATATATATAAACCAAACAGTATAGATATTATCTCTCCCCCTCCCCATCTCTCTCCCTTCAACTACCACCACCACCACCGTCTTCACCACCACCACCGTCTTCACTAACACCACCAAAATCCGATGGCAGATTTTTGGGTTGGGAAACAGATTCTTGCTTTTTCATCATCACATTTGCATTGAGATTTCCATCACCATGTCCGTGAACCCCCATCCCACCAAAACTCCCAAGCAAATCATCAACTGAATCCCTGTTCCCAAGCACATCACCAGAAGTCGGCGAAGCGTTGAAAACCCCGAACACATCATCACTATAAGTATTCGAAGGGTTGAAAACCCCAAACACATCATTGAAATCAGAATTTGGGGGTTTGTTAGTGGAATTGGAACCGATATCTGTTGGGTTTGTTAGTTGTAGTTTGATTTCTTTAATAATGTTAACCTGGAAGTTGAATCTTTTATAATCTATATTTGGTTTGAGTCTGATATGACCTTGTGGGGTGTCTTTGTTTCTCTCTCTACTGGTGTGTTATAGAGAGAGAAGGAATAAATTAAATGTTAGTTTTGTATCAATCTTTAGGGCTTTGGGATGCAATAATAAGGTTGACTAGATTAACTGGTAAGTGTAAAGTTAGCTCGGAGTTTAGAAGGTGTTGAAGATGAAGTTCGTGAAACTTGGATCCAAACCTGATACATTCAAGACTGGTGGCAGACGGTGTTGCCGCTAGGTATCCGATGGGTAACCCATTGAAAACATCAATTCAGTGCCCGCATAAGATGGAAAAACTTGAAAAGATATTATGTGGAGATCCAACAAATTGAGAATGTTCCAAATATCCATTATTTCTGAGATTTTTGGTTACAGCTAGGATTTGGTGAAGGCAGGGAGGGAGGGTGTTTGGTTGTGGTGATAGAGAGAGACATTTTAATTTATTTAAATAAGTTATTTACATATTTAATCCTTTTTAGATGAAATTACAAAAATGCCCTCACATGCAACTCACATGATCAGATTTAACAAAAAAAAATTGACTGGGTTAGGGCTAAAGGACAAGACGTGCAACAAAATTCCCTATAAAGGGTAAAACCTGTCAAGATTCGTTAAAAAGGACACCGCCTGTAAAGTAGTATATAGATTGTCACACCCCAACCGATGGCGGAATCATCGGGGCGTGGCACTGAGCGAAACAGATTGTCCAGAAGTTTTCATAACAACTATCATTACCATTCAATTAAAGCAATACGTCCCATACCGTATTTTAAATAGTCAAACAAGTTATTACAGATAACATCAAACAAATATTCTGTTCCGACAACTCAGATTTAAATAAGCAGCAATTGTTTATCTGCTTCTAGAGACCCCTAATACGTCATCTACAGACAACTATTTGTTGGGCTCTAAAGCTTTATTCTAGCTTCCATTTCCTACCACACGTGCATCCTAAGCGCCTGTCACATACGTTAAAATAAGTCAATACATAAAATGTAAAGGTGAGCATACAAGTTTGATAATAGCATATAGAGTTCGAATTCGTTTACGCATAACCAGCACGTACACATAGTGAAATGAAGCACGTTAGTTATCGACATAGATCCATCGAAACCAATGACTGCGGGTTGACTGCCCGAGGCAGTTCGCAATACATGATTACCACAGTAATCCATGCAAGTAAAAGATCCTTAACAACCCCCGTGTGAACGGGTGCTGAGTCCAAACTATAGTACTATCGTTGCTAAGGCAGGTAGACAGCATTCCATGTGTAAACATAACAAACAAGCATTCATAAGCCACGTATAACATGCGTAAATGGTTTAGCGTTAAAATAGCTTGAGTAGTGTGATAGTTGTAGTTTGAATAGTCGTAACGTATGTAACACCCAAAAGTGCTAAAGCAAAAAGGGTTCGAGTATACTCACAGCGATTATGGATTGAAGGGAGCGCTTTACAGCGAGTACGGTTAGCCTGAATAGATTTGATAACGTAACGATAAGTGATACGCAAAACAGTACAAAGTGAGAGTGGGTAGGATAATGGATCGTGCGGATCAGCTATCAGTGAGAGGAAGTCATCTGTGCGCATGAACTATCCGTGCGGATGGTGATGCGTGCGGATGGTGATCCTTCCGGATAAGCTATCCGTGCGTGCGAGTTGTCCGTTCGGATGGTAATCCATGCAGATTAGTTGTGCGTGCGGATGGCTTATCCGTACGGACAAGTCGTTTGTGCGGATAAACGTTCAAGTGGATTGTTTCTTCCTACGGATGTGTTTGTGTATGATGGCTTGTGCTTTGGAGTTTTCGTTGTAGCATTTAGAAAACATCTAAGTGTTTCTACCTTTCAAGCCGGTCGCGCGGACAACAATCCGTGCGTATGGTAGTCCGTGCGGACAATGGTGATCCGTGCGGACAGTCCGTGCGCGCGGGCAGAGACAATCCGTCCAGATAGCCTGTCCGTGCAGACGAACACTGTTTGAATTTGTCTTAAGGCCTTAGTATCTCATGATCCGAAGAGTAATCCATTCAGAGGTCGTCCGTCCGGATTGCTCATCCGTCGATACTCAAACCTTGTTTGGAAGGTGGGTCCCAAGGGTAGCTCGTCCGGGTGACAACCCGTCCGTATGGCCTGTGCGTGCGGACAGCTTGTCCGTGCGGATAACTAGTCCGTGCGGACAGCCTCTGGTCTGATTGTTCCGTTCGTCTACTCTGGGTTGTGTTGTCGTTTATCGAGACGTTCTGATTACGTGGCAACCACTTGGAATTGTATTCTCACTCGCGTGACTAGACCGGTCAGGAACCACCCTAACTCGGCCTGTCAGCGACTCAGAACGATCATTCCGGCTGACCCCGAAATCAGGTGTCTGTGGGTAGAATCCAGATCCAGGACTAGTGCTTCACTATTATCGAGTAGAAGACTAGAACCAATCAGATTCGTACCGATTCTAAGGGAAAAAGAAGGAGAGAACTTAGGTTTTTTTCTTTCAACTCTTTTATCCTTAGAAAAATTTAGATCTAGGTGAAGTTATTGTGAAATCTTGTAGAAATCGTTTAGATCTGAGTTATTCTTGGTGGAACGAGGTCAAGCTTGAAGTTCATACAAACTTCATGATGACGTCACCCGTGAATACCTCAAATCCGGATGATTTCATGGTTAAAAGTGAAGATTTGAAAGATGAAAATGTGTAGAATCATGTAGTGATTAAGAATGTACAAGAATTAGTGCAAGATCTTACCTGGATTGAGAGAAATCTGAGGAAAAGTGAAGAATGCGTGCGGTTCGGACGTCACTTGCCAAAAATGGAAAAGTTGGAGAGTGACCCCTGTATTTATAGGATGCCAAAAAGGGGAAAGGTGAGCCGTGCGCATGGCACGTACCCGGATAGGCTATCCGCGCGGATAGGTCATCCGTGCGGATTGGCAATCCGTGCGGATTGGCAATCCGTGCGGATTGGCCATCCGTGCGGATGCCGCCTGCTTTGGTGCGTTCGGTGCGATGTTGCTTCGGTTTCAATTTGCGAGCGATTTGATAGGGTTTCCTAGTCAAATTACTTTCAGTCCCAACTACTTCTGATATGGTTCGACTCGGAATTCGGGTTCGGGTTCGTTTACATTCGAGTTAGACTTCGAGTTCGATTGAGTTCGCTTGATTATCACAACATGACATAAAATAAACATGCACAGGTAACACGTAAGGCACACACACACGTATAATGACAAGTAAAATACATAGTTCGAGTTACGGTTCGATGTCGATTTTGATTAGCATAGCTTGATTAACTTTATCGCATTGTTACTTCCTATCATTCACAGTCGTAGGTCGATTGAAATACGGTTAGCATGATTCGATTATTGTAATGTACAAAACTTACTCCACATAATATAAATAAAATAGAAGTATTTCTACAAGTCAAGTCGCGCGAAATCGGTCGTTGACTTTGACCTTGACTTTGACTTTCACTCGTGAAAACACGGGGTGTTACAGCCTCCCCTTGTTTAGGGAATTTCGTCCCGAAATTAAGCTTGAAAGCTGTAACTAGGTCGTGAATCACGTGTGAGAGTTCCTCGTTTGGACCACTGAAAGTCGTCAAATTAATCGGGTTTTTACGGTTAAAAATTGCTGATATTTAGATATGATATGCGAAATTGTCTGATCCAAAAGCCTATATGGTTTCAAAATCTTAATTCGAAGCCGTTTGGGAGAAATTTGAATTTTTGTTAGAAAGAGGTTGAATGTTGCTGTTGATGTTCACCGTACGGATAACAAATCCGCGTTGACTATTGTTGACTCCGAATCGTGCGGAATCCGTGAACGTGCTTGACTAAACATAATCGTAACGACGTCAAAACCGATCCTACAAGTGGTATCTGAGCAGGTGATCGATTGCGAGGATCAAACACACTCAGATTTGAGCAATTTCTTCATCTTTCATATTCATCACGTTTTTCTCTGAAAATCGCTAAATTAACAACTTTTCTTACGGGTAAAATTGTTAAAGCTGGAATATGTTGTGCGAAAATACTTGATCTATAACCCTACAAAATTTCTTAATTAAACAATTGTGGGTACTTTGCCTTCATGTCGCTTTCGAGTTCCCAAGTGAACTCCGCGCCTCGTTTGCCTTCCCATCGGACTTTCACAATAGGAATGCGTGAGCGTCTGAGTTCTTTGGTTTGGCGATCCATGATTTCGACAGGCTTTTCCACGAAGTGTAATGTTTCGTTCACTTGTAGATCATTTAGAGGAACATGTAAGTCGTGGTCGGCGATGCACTTTCGGAGGTTTGACACGTGGAAAGTCGGATGGACATTGCTAAGTTCCTCCGGTAATTCGAGTCTGTAGGTGACTTTTCCGATCCTTTCCAGAATCTTAAAAGGTCCAACATATCGAGGCGCGAGTTTTCCCTTTTTGCCGAATCGGACTACACCCTTCCAAGGTGATACCTTTAGGAGTACGTAGTCACCAACGCCATATTCACGGGGCTTGCGCTTTTTATCGGCGTAAACTTTCTGTCGATCCCGAGCTTTCGCTAGGTTGTCTCGAATTTGGAAAATTTTGTCTGTCGTTTCTTGTAGCAGCTCCGGACCGGTTAGTTGCGAGTGACCGATCTCGTGCCACACAATAGGCGATCGACATCTTCTTCCATATAACGCTTCGAAAGGTGCCATCTGAATGCTGGCCTGATAGCTGTTGTTATACGAGAATTCGACTAACGGCAGGTGTTTATCCCAATTACCACCGAAGTCTAACACACACGAGCGGAGCATGTCTTCAAGAGTATGAATCGTTCTTTCAGTCTGACCGTCGGTTTATGGGTGGAAAGCGGTACTTAGATTAAGCGTTGTACCGAGTGCCATTTGAAACGTTTCCCACAATCGCGACGTAAACCGAGCGTCACGGTCAGAGATGATATCACGAGGCGTCCCATGTCTACATATGATCTCGTTGGTGTAGATTCGGGCCAATCGTTCCACCTTGTAGTCTTCTCGTATAGGCAGAAAATGGGCTGATTTAGTCAAACGGTCAACAACAACCCAAATGTTGTCGTGACCTGATGACGTGGTTGGAAGCTTGGTTACGAAATCCATGGCTATGCTCTCCCATTTCCACATAGGTATTGGTGGTTGTTCGAGCAAGCCAGAGGGTCTTTGATGTTCAGCCTTGATTCTAGCACAAGTTAGGCATTTCCCGACGTAGAGAGCGATATCCCGTTTCATACCCGGCCACCAGTATCTATAGCGAAGATCATGGTACATTTTGTCAGCACCGGGATGGATAGAGTATCGGGATTTGTGGGCTTCATCCATGATAATCTGTCGCAATTTGGTTCGCTTGGGAATCCAAATTCGGTCTAAGAAGTGGAATATCCCATTTGATTTGCTCACAAGCTGGGCTCCATCGTGGAAGATTCTTTCTTTCTTCAAGGTGCGTTCGTTGAAACATGCATGCTGGGCGTCGCGAATAAGAGCTTCGAGGTTGTGCTGGGCTTGAACATTACGAGTGCTAAGTAGATAGCTCCGTCTGCTAAGTGCGTCGGCAACAACATTTTCTTTGCCTGGGTGATAACGAATCTCACAGTCGTAATCGTTGAGAAGTTCTACCCATCGGCGTTGACGCATATTTAGTTCCCTCTGATTAAAGATGTGTTGTAGGATCTTATGATCGGTGAAGATCGTACACTTTGTACCGTACAGGTAGTGTCGCCAAATCTTTAATGCAAAAACCACTGCGCCTAGCTCGAGATCGTGGGTTGTATAGTTCTTCTCGTGGACTTTGAGCTGACGAGATGCGTAAGCTATGACCTTGTCTCGTTGCATTAGGACGCAACCGAGACCAAGGTTGGAAGCATCACAGTAGACAATGAAATTATCGTTTCCGTCGGGTAGTGTGAGAACAGGAGCATTTCAAAGCATGTGTTTGAGGGTTCGAAAGGCAGACTCTTGTTTGGTTCCCCAGACAAAAGGCTGGTCCTTATGCGTGAGAGAGGTAAGTAGTACAGCGATCTTCGAGAATCCTTCGATAAATCGTCGATAATAGCCCGCTAGCCCGAGAAAGGAATGAACTTCAGACGGATTCTTAGGCGTAACCCAGCTCTTGACAGCTTCAATCTTCGCAGGATCGACATGAATACCCTGACTATTTACGATGTGACCCAGAAACTGAACCTCCCCCAACCAAAACTCGCACTTGGAGAATTTGGCGTAGAGTTGGTTCCCCTGGAGTAACTCGAGAACTAAACGTAGATGTTGCGCGTGTTCGGATCTTGTTTTGGAATAGATCAAGACATCGTCGATGAACACGATGACGAAACGGTCGAGATATGGTTTACACACGCGATTCATCAGATCCATGAAAACCGCTGGTGCGTTGGTTACACCAAAAGGCATGACAACGAATTCGTAATGGCTGTAACGAGTACGAAACGCGGTTTTGGGTATATCCTCCTCTTGTATACGCAACTGATGATATCCGGAACGTAGATCGATCTTTGAGAAACACGTGGCGCCTTGTAGTTGATCAAACAAATCGTCAATTCGAGGCAGAGGATAGCGGTTCTTGATAGTCAACTTATTCAATTCCCAGTAGTTGATGCACATCCGGAACGACCCGTCCTTCTTTTTGACGAAAAGGACTGGTGCGCCCCAAGGAGAGGTGCTCGGGCGAATAAAGCCTTTTTCAAGCAATTCCTGGAGTTGGGTTGAGAGTTCGCGCATTTCAGACGGCGCGAGTCGATAAGGAGCTCTGGCGATAGGGTTGGCTCCAGGAATGAGATCAATGCGAAAATCAATATCGCGCTTCGGAGGTAGTCCGGGAAGATCCTCTGGAAAAACTTGAGGAAATTCTCGAACCACAGGAACATCTTTTACTTCCTTCTTCTCTTTCTTTTCCTTCTCCGTTGCTACCACGTTAGCCAAGAAGGCCCTGTATTCCTTGCGGAGATACTTGCTAGCTTGTAGACATGACATAAGCTTGAGACCCTTCGAAGTAGTATCACCATAAACACACAACGAATCACCGTTTGCGAGCGAAAAACGAATCATCTTATCGAAGCACACAACTTCGGCATGGTTTTCTCGAAGGAAGTCCATGCCTACTATGACGTCGAAACTTCCGAGTTGCATCGGAATAAGATCAATTGAGAAGATGTGATTGTTGAGCTCGAGAGTGCAGTCACGAATGACAGAATTTACAGCGACGGTTCTTCCGATAGCGACTTCAACATCGAATGCAGAGGAGAGTCGGGTACGTTTACGACTAAGGAGTTTCTCAAATTCGAGTGACACAAAGCAATTATCGGCTCCAGTATCAAACAAACATGAAGCATAAATACCATTCACAAGGAACGTACCATTGACCACGTTGTTGTCGGCCTGGGCTTGACGTACGTTGAGATTGAAAGTTCTGGCGTATGCGGCCTGTTGTTGCTGCTGCTGTGGCTGCTGTTGTTGCGGTTCTTGTTTCACTACCCTGTTCGGGCACATGTTGGCGAAATGATTCGGGTCGCCACACGTGAAGCATGCTCTGGCTTTGACTGCGGGTGCCGGAGGAGCTTGTTGACCCTGTGGGGTAGTGAGTAAAGCTTGATTGGTAGGAGCTTGACGAATACGGCAGTTGGCAGTAAAGTGGCCGTATACATTGCAGTGAGCACAGAAGCGGCATTGAATAGCAGTCGGGTGATGATAGGTGCAAGTAGGGCAGAGCGGGTGTGGTCCAGTATATGCACGCTTTGCAGGCGGTGCATTGGCCACAGGCGCCGCTACTTGACGCTGTTGGGCAGGTACAGCTTGGATCAGTGCAGCAGTAATCGCACAGTTCTTGTTGGTGGAGCTGTTCTTTCTCTTGTTCTTTCTCTTGTTGCTTGACGAAGTGGTTTCAGCAGTCGGTGCGGTAGTGGTGGCTTGATGTAGATGCTTGGAGGTCTTATCCCACACCCCAGCCTTGACCCTTTTGTCATTGATTTCGGTGGCTAGCAGATAGGTTTCCTCGATCGTGGTAGTCTTAGCCGCTTGCACGAAATCAGCAACGCAGTCGGGCAAAGCTCGGATGTACTTCTTAATGGTCATATCAGGAGTCTTGACCTGGTCGGGACAGATAATGCTGAGCTGCTTGAAGCGAGCAGTAAGACCAGCATTGTCTCCATCCTTCTGATGTATGTGCCAGAATTCATCTTCGAGCTTTTGACGTTCGTGAGGAGGGCAGAATTCCTCTAGCATGACTTCCTTGAGCTCGTCCCACGACAAACCGTAAGCTGCATCATTCCCTCTCTTGTTCCTCTCGGCCGTCCACCAGTCCAAAGCACGGGACTGAAAGACGCCGGTAGCGTTCAGAGTTCGAAGGCCATCAGGGCAACCACTTTGTCGCAGAGTAACCTCGAGAGAGTCAAACCAGTGGAATAGAGCAGTAGGACCTCCTTCGCCTGTGAATTCTTTCGGCCCACATGACTTGAATTGTTTGAAGCTGAAAGGTCTTGCGACAGCTCTAGGACCTTCCGTCCTCGATTCCTCGGATGATTTGCTAGCATTCTCATAGGCATCGCTCACCGCCTTTGCTACAGCTTTCGCGACGATGGAAGCAAGGCGCCTATCCTTCTTTTCCTGGCGAGAGAGTGGATGACGGGATCCAGACGACATTGTCTGCAATAGACATCGCCATGGAACTCAACACATGTATTCGAATCTCACCTCACACGTCTACTACTACTAAAGCTCAGTAGCACGTACCATGTAAACGCATATAGTCACAAAATCACAGAATCGCACAAAATCATATAAACACATAGAGCACATAATCACAATATTCCTAAATAGATAAACACAATAGCAAAACACACATAACTTAATCATTAAAAGCAGTCAGAAAACAGAAACCTAGTATTCAGAGTTTGCGAGTGTTCGAAAGCAGTGTAGCGCGAGCGATTTGTCAATGTCGTGTCGTGTGAGTTTTGTGTTTTAGCAGAAGCAGTAGTGTTGGGTCGAAGCCAATAGTACCTCAAAACGTTAACAATTAACAGAAAATGTATAAAATTTTCATAAAGGTCGATAAATCGAAGGTAGATTGTCTGCGGCTAATAGACTTCGACTAACCAAAGTGGCTCGACTACTCGCAAGGATCTTGTGTGCACAATTACCTCCAGGACTATGCCTTTGCCTCGGTTCTTGGGCTTTGGCGCAATTCCCATTGGTTATATTGTGTCTTTAGATCGTTGGAGTCCATCGAACTTTGGTGAGAGTTTTTGTATAAAAGCGGGACGAGTCGTCAAGGTTAGGGTTTCACCCCTATCTTGCAACTTCCGTCCTCGTTTTTGATAAAAATTGAGGAGATTATTCATCAAAATATGGATTTCACTCCTGATTTGGTATGATTCTCCTCGTTTGTAGCTAAAACGCAAGCTGATTAGGAAACTTTAGTCGAGAGTTTGCGGTTTTCACACCTATTCTCGGCCTCTTTACCTGTTCACAACTTGAAAATTCGAGTGCAGTGATAGAAAAGAGTGGGTGATAGTGGCGAGTTTACGCATACGCGTGAGTTGGTCTGTTGGTTCTTAACTATAGACTAGGTCTCTAAGACTTTGACCCGGACTAGGTCGAGTCTTGCCTAATTCCCTATAGTTATGGCTCTGATACCAATCTGTCACACCCCAACCGATGGCGGAATCATCGGGGCGTGGCACTGAGCGAAACAGATTGTCCAGAAGTTTCCATAACAACTATCATTACCATTCAATTAAAGCAATACATCCCATACCGTATTTTAAATAGTCAAACAAGTTATTACAGATAACATCAAACAAATATTCTGTTCAGACAACTCAGATTTAAATAAGTAGCAATTGTTTATCTGCTTCCAGAGACCCCGAATACGTCATCTACAGACAACTATTTGTTGGGCTCTAAAGCTTTATTCTAGCTTCCATTTCCTACCACACGTGCATCCTAAGCGCCTGTCACATACGTTAAAATAAGTCAATACATAAAATGTAAAGGTGAGCATACAAGTTTGATAATAGCATATAGAGTTCGAATTCGTTTACGCATAACCAGCACGTACACATAGTGAAATGAAGCACGTTAGTTATCGACATAGATCCATCGATACCAATGACTGCGGGTTGACTGCCCGAGGCAGTTCGCAATACATGATTACCACCGTAATCCATGCAAGTAAAAGATCCTTAACAACCCCCGTGTGAACGGGTGCTGAGTCCAAACTATAGTACTATCGTTGCTAAGGCAGGTAGACAGCATTCCATGTGTAAACATAACAAACAAGCATTCATAAGCCACGTATAACATGCGTAAATGGTTTAGCATTAAAATAGCTTGAGTAGTGTGATAGTTGTAGTTTGAATAGTCGTAACGTATGTAACACCCAAAAGTGCTAAAGCAAAAAGGGTTCGAGTATACTCACAGCGATTATGGATTGAAGGGAGCGCTTTACAGCGAGTACGGTTAGCCTGAATAGATTTGATAACGTAACGATAAGTGATACGCAAAACAGTACAAAGTGAGAGTGGGTAGGATAACGGATCGTGCGGATCAGCTATCCGTGAGAGGAAGTCATCCGTGCGCATGAATTATCCGTGCGGATGGTGATGCGTGCGGATGGTGATCCATCCGGATAAGCTATCCGTGCGTGCGAGCTGTCCGTGCGGATGGTAATCCGTGCGGATTAGTTGTGCGTGCGGATGGCTTATCCGTACGGACAAGTCGTTTGTGCGGATAAACGTTCAAGTGGATTGTTTCTTCCTACGGATGTGTTTGTGTATGATGGCTTGTGCTTTGGAGTTTTCGTTGTAGCATTTAGAAAACATCTAAGTGTTTCTACCTTTCAAACCGGTCGCCCGAACAACAATCCGTGCGTATGGTAGTCCGTGCGGACAATGGTGATCCGTGCAGACAGTCCGTGCGCGCGGGCAGAGACAATCCGTCCGGATAGCCTGTCCGTGCGGACGAACACTGTTTGAATTTGTCTTAAGGCCTTAGTATCTCATGATCCGAAGAGTAATCCATTCAGAGGTCGTCCGTCCGGATTGCTCATCCGTCGATACTCAAACCTTGTTTGGAAGGTGGGTCCCAAGGATAGCTCGTCCGGGTGACAACCCGTCCGTATGGCCTGTGTGTGCGGACAGCTTATCCGTGCGGACAGCTTGTCCGTGCGGATAACTGGTCCGTGCGGACAGCCTCTGGTCTGATTGTTCCGTTCGTCTACTCTGGGTTCTGTTGTCGTTTATCGAGATGTTCTGATTACGTGGCAACCACTTGGAATTGTATTCTCACTCGCGTGACTAGACCGGTCAGGAACCACCCTAACTCGGCCTGTCAGCGACTCAGAACGGTCATTCCGGTTGACCCCGAAATCAGGTGTCTGTGGGTAGAATCCAGATCCAGGACTAGTGCTTCACTATTATCGAGTAGAAGACTAGAACCGATCAGATTCGTACCGATTCTAAGGGAAAAAGAAGGAGAGAACTTAGGTTTATTTCTTTCAACTCTTTTATCCTTAGAAAATTTAGATCTAGGTGAATTTATTGTGAAATCTTGTAGAAATCGTTTAGATCTGAGTTATTCTTGGTGGAACGAGGTCAAGCTTGAAGTTCATACGAACTTCATGATGACGTCACCCGTGAATACCTCAAATCCGGATGATTTCATGGTTAAAAGTGAAGATTTGAAAGATGGAAATGTGTAGAATCGTGTAGTGATCAAGAATGTACAAGAATTAGTGCAAGATCTTACCTGGATTGAGAGAAATCTGAGGAAAAGTGAAGAATGCGTGCGGTTCGGACGTCACTTGCCAAAAATGGAAAAGTTGGAGAGTGACCCGTGTATTTATAGGATGCCAAAAAGGGGAAAGGTGAGCCGTGCGCATGGCACGTACCCGGATGGGCTATCCGCACGGATAGGTCATCCGTGCGGATTGGCAATCCGTGCGGATTGGCCATCCGTGCGGATGCCGCCTGCTTTGGTGCGTTCGGTGCGATGTTGCTTCGTTTACATTCGAGTTAGACTTCGAGTTCGATTGAGTTCGCTTGATTATCACAACATGACATAAAATAAACATGCACAGGTAACACGTATGGCACACACACACATATAATGACAAGTAAAATACATAGTTTGAGTTACGGTTCGATGTCGATTTTGATTAGCATAGCTTGATTAACTTTATCGCATTGTTACTTCCTATCATTCACAGTCGTAGGTCGATTGAAATACGGTTAGCATGATTCGATTATTGTAATGTACGACACTTACTCCACATAATATCAATAAAATAGAAGTATTTCTACGAGTCAAGTCGCGTGAAATCGGTCGTTGACTTTGACCTTGACTTTGACTTTCACTCATGAAAACACGGGGTGTTACATAGATAAAGGACAAAACTTGTAATTTTTCCTTTTTATTCCATTGCGTTTTTGAATGAACACTTTTTTTGTGTTTTTAGTCCATTGTGATTTAGAAAAAAAATCATTTTTTGTGTTTTTAGTTAATTGCGTTTTAGAAAGAAACTTTGTTTTGTATTTTTGATCAATTGCGTTTTAGAAAAAAAACACTTTTTTTGTGTTTTTATTATATTGCGTTTTAGAATAAAAAAATCATTTTTTGTGTTTTTAGTATATTGCGTGACGATAATGGTCTATAGTTCTGATCGGTTCATGGTGTTAAAAGCTAACAACACGCTAGAGGATACAAGCATTAAACCGAATATAAATAATAAATAAATAACACACCTGGGCAAACAATCTAAAAGGGTTCCCAAACACCACCCCAAAATATGCTAGAATTAAAACCATCGCCAAAAAGTAGATTATACCAAACCAAAGGGGATGCCACACAACGCATCTCGTTGAAGATGGTATAAGAGATATTAATTGAAGAAAGTAAAAGATAAGCATAGATTTCAACTGAACTTTGGGTAATATGAATTTTTTTTTATATAAGCCATAAATGAGTTAAATAGGCACAACCAACTTAGGCTTTAGTTATTGTGTTGTGGGACATCATGTAACTTAACATTATGGAAACATCACTCTATGAATCTATGTAAATATATATGGCTAAAATTAGAGAAAAATAATTTTATGTTTTAGTTTAACAAAAAGGATTTAATTGATATGCTTGTCCAAGAATATGTTATTGATTAATTGTTTGATTACATATGTATAAGCCATAGGATAATGCAAGGGGCATTTTTTTGTAAGATTGGGAGGGCAATTGAGCTTGACAATTGACTAGTCAATTTATTTTTGCAACGATTTCATTTTATGTCCACATAAATTAATTTTCTAACTTTTCATTTAAGTTAGTAGGGAAATGATCAAATAGAAAGTTTATTTTGGTTAGAAAGTGTAAGAAGCAATAGGATTATGACATGTGGCAACATTTAAAATAAAGAGAAATGGTATTTTAGTCAATCCAACCCTTTCTTCTTCATTTTCAAAACCAGTAACTTCAAAACCCACCATTTTCAAAACCCACCATCTTCAACCATTTTTTCACTTTCTATCTCAATAATCACTACATTATAGTACGATTTTCGTCACCAATCAATGATTCAAACACTCGATCAACGTGTTCTTAAGCTTTTTTTGAAGAAAACCCAGCTTAATTTCATACAAAATCTCATTTTTTGTCCGGTGATTTTGAAGATAATCACTCGATTCGTTCGATTCGAGCGCTGATAAGTGTTTCAATCATTCAAAATTCGTCAATTGTTGAAGAAATCACTTCGATCCATGTAAGAAATTCTTTAATTTCATTTTTACGATCTGGGTTTTTGATTTAGTTATTGCGTTTTACGATCTTGGAGGGGGTCCAGGGGCAGCGCCCCTGGCAGCGGGGTCCCAGGGCGGCAGCCCTTGGTGGGGTCCAAGGGGCAGAGACATCAGAAAAATGCATCAGAAAAATTAATTTTCTGTAAATTGCATCTGGAAACTGCATTCATAAACTGCATTGGTTCAGACAGTTCACAGCACAGACAAAACTATTGTCATGGTTCAATGCGTTTTAGAGAGAACACTTTCTTTGGTGTTTTTAGGCAATTGCGTTTTAGAACTAAAACATTTTTATGTGTTTTCTGCCCATTGCGTTTTAGAAAAACACATTCTTGAAGTGTTTTTGGTGCATTGCGTTTTAGGTAAAACACTTTTTAGGTGTTTTTAGTCCATTGCGTTTTATAGAGAACACTTTCTTTTGTTTTTTAGGCAATTGCGTTTTAGAATGAGTCATTTTTAAGTGTTTTCTGGCCATTGCGTTTTACAAATAAGACATTTCTTTGTGTTTTTTGTGCATTGCGTTTTAGGTAAAACACTTTTTTATGTATTTTCAATTCATTGCGTTTTATAAATAAGACATTTCTTTGTGTTTTTGTTGCATTGCGTTTTAGGTAAAACACTTTTTTATGTGTTTTCAGTCCATTGCGTTTTAGAAAACAGACATTTTAAGTATTTTCTGGCCATTGCGTTTTAGAAATAAGACATTTGTTTGTGTTTTTTGTGCATTGCGTTTTAGGTAAAACACATTTTTATGTTTTTTTAGTCCATTGTGTTTTAGAAAGTATATTTTCTATTGAGTTTTTAGGCTATTGCGTTTTAGAAATAAGACATTTCTTTGTGTTTTCTGGCCATTGCGTTTTACAAATAAGACATTTCTTTGAGTTTTTAGGCTATTGCGTTTTAGAAAAATGTCATTTTTTAGGTTTTTTTTCATTGCGTTTTACGTAACTGGGGGTTTTTCTATTGCGTTTTACGCAAGTGGGTTTTTAATTTTTTTTTCCGAAAATATAGCAATAGTATACTCGTTTTAAAGATAAAAAACGCTCGTTTTTTTGGTGAAATTTTTATAAAAAAAATTAAGTCGTATGAAAGAGTTATTAACGTTTAAAAAATGGGGGGGAATTGGAGGAGAGAGAAACTATTGTCTTGCGTTGACTAGAATACCGCTAAACAAACTCACGCGCCTCTTTTATTTCCTTTAATTTCCCTGATTTAATTTTAGCCCTTGATTAACTAAATGGATGGTCAAGATCACTTGTTAGCCTTCTTAGCCAAATAAACTTCCTATCATATCTCCACCCTAAGTTAGTATAAGTAGACTTTATGAGTTTACTTTGACTTGAGTCATTTTCAATCGATTTTTTTTTTAAACACAAGGATAAAACAATTGATTAAACAAGAAAATTATTTTTTGAAAACAGTTAAAATCACACAAGTTTAAAAAAAAAAGCTCCCAGCCCACTAGAAGATACAATCACTAAACATGGATAAAACTAGACACTAAACAACCTAGAACGACTCCCACACGCCACCTCCAAGTCCCCAACATATGAAAAAATTAGATTACAAGAAGGAAACTAACATAATAGAATGTTTGGATAATACAATTGCACCAGGACACCCAACCCCAACCCCAACCGCAACCCCATTCTCTATCCCCAAATCTACTGAATGATACTCCGAGATTCTGGCACTAGTCCGGTAACCGAAACCCAATATGTATTACCAGATGTCAAGTTACATAATTAAATAGTCTCATTTCTCCACCTCATCCTAGTTTGGGGCCGAAGGTCAATTTCACTTTTCACATATAATTAGAACTTTTTAGCGGGTTATCAGTCCTAAGGACCGATCCTCTTACTCGTGACTGAACAGCGAGGACTAAAGATCTAATGATCAAGAAGTAGAGATCAAAACCATAATACACACATAGATAAACACCGTCTGTGTCGTCGTTATTGGTGATAAGCACCCAATAACATTTTCCTTATCAAGTTCATTGTATACTTAATTGAAATTCCAATATGAAATCACACTATCCACTAATCACTGATAGACTCTTAATTTCACAGGTCTTGCCAAGAGAACGATAGGGAATACTCTTAATTTCGGTTGCAAAATGATCCTAAAAAAAAGGAAAAAAAGGATAAATCATATTTTGAATTTAATATGAGACCATCGCCTAAGTTACTAAAAAACAAGCTATTATAAGTTATGTAATAATTTTGTTCAAATTTGACATCTGGAGTGACTTTTGTGAAAAAAAAAAATTAGAAAAGTATAGTTTTCTTGTATTCACCAATGATCGTTTAGCTGACTCACAACTGCGAGGGGCGGCGTAGCTTAACCATCAAGGTACATCACCCCTTGCATTTGTTTTTCTTCAAATCTTGTCTCCCTACTCTTGATTTCTTCAAGAACCCATCGAAAGCGGGAATGGGGATTCTCATTCAAATGAAACAGAAAACCCTAAAGTTAAAAATAAGCTGGTGAAATGCACATTAGGGCTGAATTGAAATGCTGAATAGTAGTGAAAGCGGGAATGGGGATTCTCATTCAAATGAAACGGATTTGGGTATTCGACCAGTTAACATTGCAAACAAAAGGATGGGCCTTTTATTGTCCTTCAAATGGGCCAGTTATTTGTTAAACTATATGGGCCTAAATAGTTTATTCATTTAATGTTGAAAACCTATTTCAAGATTTAATAAGGTGTGAAAAAGAGAGGTTTAAAAACCCAGCCAACCCAGAACGAGATTCAATGGCCCATTCAAGTTTGGGCTGGGTCAATAAAAATTCACCCTTAACCAAAAAAAATTTTAAAAGAGTTCCATTTTAAACTTTAATAATCATAATACCGAGCAGAAGCATAAAAGACTAAGAGACTAAAAGACGATTGCGCCAAGTTCCTTTTTTTGTCAAGCGGTGTCAAATCTTGACAAATGTACAACCTAAATACGATATTAAATGAATAGATAGGGATATGAGTTAATGACATCCACTATTTACGTAGTTTTCCAGTTAAAACTAATTAAATCAAGGATTAGGATCAAATACAAATGATCCTAATTGGAAGAACGGTACAAAGGCTTCTAAAAAAACCCACTACAAAAAAAAAAAAAAAAAAAAAAACCCTTAAACATCCCCCACCACCAAAAACCTAAACCCCCACCCCCACCCACCCAAAAAAAAAAAAAATTGCCGAGGGAGTGGGGGTGTGGGTTTAGGTTTTTGGGTGGTGGTGGTGGTGGTGGGGAGGGTGTTCATTTTCCTCTATATCCTTAAGAGGTACTATCAGTGATTCATCAGCTAAACACTTCTTGAGATTAGATATATGAAACACATCATGTATTCCTGCCATTTCCTCTGGCGGTTGTAGCTGATAGGCTACAGGTCATATTCTTCTAATAATCTCAAAATGTCCAATATACCTAGGACTTAGCTTTCCCCTTTTTATGAATCTTACTACCCCTTTCCAAGGAGGGACTTTCAACAATACTTTATCTCCTACTTGAAATTCCAATGGCTTGCGTCGGTTATCAGCATAACTCTTCTGTCGATCACGTGCTGCTTTCAGTCGTTCCTGGACTTGAATAATCTTATCAGTTGTTTCTTGCACTATCTCAGGTCCAGACAGTTGCTTTTCCCCAATTTCTGCCCAACAGACTGGGGTTCGGCACTTTCGTCCATAAAGTGCTTCGAATGGTGCAGCATTAATACTTGTGTGATAACTATTATTATAAGAAAATTCTATTAAAGGTGAGTGATCGTCCCAATTACCTCTGAAATCAATTACACAAGCTCTAAGCATGTCTTCCATTGTTTGAATTGTTCTTTCGCTTTGTCCGTCCGTTTGAGGATGATAAGCTGTGCTTAGATTTAACTTGGTTCCCATAGCCTTTTGGAAACTTGACCAAAAATGAGAGGTAAATCGACTATCCCTATCAGAAACAATTGATAAAGGAATTCCATGTAAAGAAACAATTTCATTTACATATAACTTAGCTAGCTGTTCCATACTGAAAGTTTCCTTCTTTGGTAAGAAATGAGCTGACTTAGTTAGCCTATCTACAATCACCCAGATTGTATCATTACCTTTCTTTGTTTTGGGTAATTTGGTAACAAAATCCATTGTTATCAATTCCCATTTCCACGCTGACATTTCTAATTGTTGTAACAAGCCTGAGGGTTTCTGGTGTTCAGCTTTGACTTGTGAACAAGTTAAACATTTAAAAACATAGGTTGCTATGTCCTTTTTCATTCCTATCCACCAGAAATTTTTCCTTAAATCCTGGTGTAACAACTCTCACCAAAACTATTATTTCTTATTATATTTTGTCCAATAGGAAACCCTAATTAAGACCCCCAAGTGATCCTGCATAACCCCTATAATTTTCAGAACAATCGGAATCAGGATCAGGGCCCCTAAAACTCAGGGGGGGTGTTTCCTAGTTGATATTATCAACACAGTTTTACGTGTAAAACAAAATTGAACGAACGACCAACTCACCCAAGCTACCAGGACACGGGGCTACCCTATGGTAGGGTGGTGCCCCCCGCGCCACGCGACAGCCCCTCGCGCCACACGAGGGGGCTGTTTTCCAGGTATATATAGAGGGGTGTGGGACTTGGATTTCTGCATTGGTTCGACGTTAAAATTCGCTTTACACTTCGAGATATCGTGTGATTACTAAAAAAACACACACTAGCACGAATTCTGCCGCGACAAAAGGGTAATAACTCGATCGCTGATACGATTCAATGTCCGATCGATTGACACTATCTGATGAATGTTTAAGTGCTGCTCAAATTAGGGTTATACTTTGTCATTCGTCGTGAATTCGATGGATGTTTAAGTATTGCACTTTGTCATTCATCGTGAGGGTTTAATCTCGTGAGTTATCGTAAATGCTGTATTAGTTACTGACCTAGTTCGTGTGCATTGTTGTTTAAATTAGGTTATCAGGCTTATAAGTAGGCCAAACTCTGCCCGTTAAACTTGCAAAGTGAGTCATTCTCTTTTTTTATCAACATTGTTTTACAATACTCCAAATCATTTTCAAAGGTAGGATTAAGTCATGGTTATCTTGAATCACTGGCTAGTGGGGTATTGTGCACATTACTAATTTCTTACGGTTAGGCTAATAAATCCTAACAGTGATAATCATCACTACTTGGGGAAAGACCCAATAGTGGTTTGACCATCGTCACCAGGTGACACGGCGCCAGATAAAAATAAGATGAAAGCCATTGTAATCGCTCTTATGCTGTAATTTATAACTATGTGTCGTTTTATGCAAAAAGAATGATTCACCGGTATTTCCCCGCTGACAAAATATTTTTAAAACATGTTTCAGGCGACCTGCTGTAAATCAAGAAAAACGTGCTGTAAATGAGGGAATTTCCTTGTGAAATTCCTCTAGTGTAAATTACGGGGGTTTATCCCGAATTATGAAATAAAATAATCGGGCATTTTCAAGTTTTTCAAAGATCCTGTTAAATCTTCCGCTGTCGCATCAATTAATAAATACCACGGGTTCCTGTCCCGCGGCTCCTGACCGGGTCAAACCGGGGCTGGGGCCGTGACAGGAAAAGGTGGTATCAGAGCCACTGATTTAAGCCAATTGAGTATTTGAGAAATACTTAATCTTACTTATTTCCGTATTATGATTATGTGTTTTATTAACTGACTATTTGTTAGTTACAGTACGGGTAAACAAAGACTTTCGGACATCTATCGTCAATTAGATAGTATATCAAAAGATAAGGGATCCTCATCCCAATCAAATTCCTCAAAATACTCAGCAGATACTGAAGAAGGAATATTTGTCCGTAAGGCACAGTTTGAGAAACCACTTACCCCAAATAAAAGAAGTTGGATTATTAGAAAAAGTCAAGAGAAAATTAAAAAGTCTCAACCAAAAGGAGAGATGATTAATGAGAAGTCCTAGGAAATAGGCAATAACCCACCATGGGAAGATAAGTTAGATGAAAAATGGACAGATCTCTATATGTTAGCCACTACCGCAGTAAATGCTAACTTTTAAATGCTCTGACCCACTACTAGAACCCATATCACCTACAAGCCAAAAACTTTACCCTTTAGATAAACAACTTAGTAAAAGAAAATAAAATAAATTATGAATATGCAACCCCTAGTATGTTTTGAATTTCCGTTGTAATTTGTAAGTCACAATACGTGCAATAATATTTGAATAGTTATGTTAAATATTCGTCTGTGAAATCGTTAACTTAGTATTTTGTGTGCATTTTGCATATATGCTAAACAACATGAATGAGTTATCTGAAGCCCTTCAGAATCTCAATCTCTATCCTGTGAAAGTGGAAGTTTCCAGAGATTTTACTGGTTACTTGCCCGATATTGAGGAACCTATGGAATTTCAAGCTACACCTCCGGAGAAATCAAAGCCTAAGAAAAGAAGAAGATTTATGGGATGGAGGCGTGTGCGCAGAAGGAAACCAGCAACTAGGAAAGTTCCCAAGATAGAGAATCCCATTGATAAAGGAAAAGGGATTGAGATCGGGGAAAGTTCTAGGCAAACATGAATAGAAATTGGGGAAAGCTCTAGGGAAGCCAAGGAATTGCCCCTGCAGGAGGAACTAGATCGCATACTGGCAAGTTGTGATAACCTTAGGCCTATCAATGAAAACCTCTTCCCTTATCCTGCCGAAATCCAACTTCCAATAAACTTCGAACCGGCTATCCCAGACCCTTTGATCCACACCCAACCTCTAGGAGAAATGGACGAATGGTGGACCAACGACTGGCAGTTTCAAAACCTCCTCAATAACCCTTATATCTTTTTCCCTCACTTCGACCCAGAACCTGTACCAAACCCACCAATGAGCAATGAAAACTTAGCATAACTCCGCCATTTTGGCGAGGAACTAGTGAGTGCAGGGAATAGGATTCAGGAGGTAGGAGAACAGATCTCCTGGAAGTACGACGAGAGGGAACGTCGCTTCTAAAAAGTGCCAGCTGACAAGGGATAATAAAGCTGTGTCTTTCATAATAATAATAATAATCATAAAATATAATTATGTGAAATAACTAAAAATAAAACTTTTGTAAGATAACCAGTTTGTACGGATGCCTAATATATATATAAAATATCGAACGTCGAAAGATCGACAATTTTGGCTATACTTGTTAACATGATTATGTGCAATTATTTTGTTATATGTGGTTATTAATTATTTTCATACTAATCACTGATATAAATTAATTACCAGATGGCAAATGCTGGTAATGAACCCGTTAATGAAATTAATCAATCTGAGCAAAACCATGAGGATCAATTTCTGAATAGGCAAGATATCTAGAATATCGTTGCTCAGGGAATAGCCAATGTTATTCCAGCAATCCTTGCTGCTGCTCGAAATCCAGTTGAACCTCAACAAATTATTCCTAGTAAACCTACTCATGAAGACAACTTCAGTAATAGCGTAAACGGAGGCGGCATCCATACTAACAACAATAATGATGTACTGCAAACCCCAATTCTCAAAAGAATGAAAGCTGGAACGCCTGGTTGCACTTACAAGGAATTTCTTGCCTGTAAACTAGCTGAATTTGCAGGCAATGAAGGGGCGACTGCGGCGCTGCGTTGGTTGGAGAAAACCGAAGCAGTAATTATGATAAGTAAATGTGACGAGGAAGACAAGGTCATGTATGCGTCGAATCTTTTTAAACAAGGGGCGCTAGAATGGTGGAATACGGTACTTCAAGCCAAAGGAAGAAATGTGGCCTATGCCATGAGTTGGGAAGAATTTAAACAGCTAATGGAGAGAAAATTATGTCCTGAGTACGAAAAGGAACAAATGGCAAATAAATTCCTGAACCATCGGATGATGGGTATAGACTGTCGTGGGTATACTTCGACATTCTTTGAGTATGCTAGAATAGTACCAACCCTGGCTTCGCCAGAGCCGGTGCTTATTTCCCGCTATATTTGGGAATTAATTGGCGAAATCCGTAATATCGTTAAAGCTGTGAGACCTCGCTCTATTGACGATGCAGTAGAATTAGCTAATACCCTAACTGACGAGTTGGTACGCACGAGAGAAGAAAACCGGAAAAAGGAAGTGGCCCAAAAGATTACCCAGGGATTCCCTATGGGTAATAGTAGCAACTTCAAGAAAAAGGGAACCGGGCGACCTTCCACTGTTCCATTTTGCAATACCTGCAAAACAAAGCTGATGCGTGTGAAGTGTCGTATATTTTAGGTGTATATTTTAAGCCCTTTTTAACACTTATTTTAGCCAAGTTTTAAATTTATAAAACACGATATTTCACTAACACTAAACACACATATGGGCAAGTGCACCCATCGTTGAGTGTAGTATAGCGTTGGTAAGATACTGAGGTCGTCCAAAGACACAAGAGCTTTTAATACCGGTTTATCCTCAACGTCTAACCAAAATAAAAGTTTAGAAAAATGTTTTAAACTAATAAAAATAAAAACTAACTAAAATGCTGAAAATAAAAATAAAATAAAAACAGATAGACAAGATGAATCACTTGGTTCCGACTCGTATCTAGTATAACCTTTGATTATTTCCGCACTTTTGCACATAATTAAGAGATTATCTTAGTTATTGTAGTAGGCCCCTCTTTTGAAGGTGACGTTACCCTCACCCCAGTAGTTTGAGTCAGCAGGGATACAATCCTAAAGGGGTGGATTATTGGAAGATAATGAATTAAGTTATTAATGCAGTATTGTGGTAGGCCCCGCTTTTGGCGGTGACGTTACCCTCGACTAAGTAGTCTGAGTCAGCAGGGATACAGTCCTAAATAGCCGGGTTATAGTATTAATAGTAGTTAACTTATGAGGGGATCAAAGAGTTTGGACCCCCGCCATCCAATACCGTGAAGTATTGAAGGAGGTCCTACTAAATTTGACCCAGGTCCATTGCAGGACCTCTAAACGCTGAACAATGGCAAGACCTTTACCAAACCGTTCCCTTAACCCCCTACCAGGTAGCCAACATACCTCCATATAGACCGTGGAGATATGAATGGTGAAAATCCTTTATTTTATATAGACAGTAAAATAATGCCAAGACACCACGGACAAACGATAAGGAAAGATCACCTTCAACATAAGTAACTAGTTATTAAAGTCATTAATACAAAACCAAATAAAAAGTGCAAAAGATTAGAAATAAAAAGTATTATACTAGACACTTTGTCTTCACCAAGTGATGTAAGAGACTTAGGAAAACATGGCCTTGATTGTCAAGAACTCTTACGATCAATCTTGGATCCCGAGACGACTCACACACTCTATGATGGACAATGGATGATGGTGGTGGATGATGGTGTTGTGATGGTGGTGGGTGGTGGATGAAGTGTGAGAGAGGTGGTGCCAAGGGATGAGTTGCAATGAAACCAAGCACTCCTATTTATAGGCTGAACAGAAGCCTGGGCACGGCCCCGTGTTCGCTGGGCACGGCCCCGTGCCCGTCTGACACTCTCTCTCTTCATTAATTGTAATTCGCAATTACAATTAATGCGCCTGCAGTACTTTCGGCACGCCCCCCGTGTCCGCTGAGCACGGCCCGTGGTGGGCAATAGAAGCTTCTATAGGTTTGTCTTTTCTGCTGCTTCTTGGGCACGGCCCCGTGCTGGCTGAGCACGGGGCGTGTTCAGCCTTCTGTTTTCTCTATTTTGCTTTGGAAGGTGCCGTTGAGGGTTCGGGCAATCCACTAATGTTCCTTTTCTTGTATTTATGTTGGATTTAGCTGTCTTTTTGCTTCTTTTGCGTTTTTGAGCTCATTTAATCCTGAAAATACAAAAGGAAGACAAAAACACTCTTTTTCCAATATTAGTACTAAAAAAGGGTTAGTTTTATGCCTCATTTGATGTAATTTATATGTTGCATTTTACACACATCAAATACCCCCACACTTGAACTTTTGCTTGTCCTCAAGCAAAACTCTTTAATATTTGGCTTACACTCCCAAATGGAATAGGTAGAAGAGAAGGTTTTGGACTTGTCATAGAGTGTCGGGATTTCCAAGATCTTTTTGGGGTTTTATTTTTATTTATTTACACTCCTATTCGTAATGATTTATTTAGAACTGTTCATAAAAGAAATTACTTATTTGGGCATAACATGCCTTTTTTTTTTTTTAAATTCTATTTATATACAAGTTCACATACCTCGCGGGGAAATCACTCACACTCGGCCGAAGGTGTATTTTTAGTGAATCACTCGAGAGCGGCACGGAACTTATTCCTACCATAGGCTTGCCAAAAAATCAATCCTCCTCCTTTTTAACTTTTATACCTTTGTAGATATCAAGAGGACTTTGTGGGTTAAGGGTTGGCTAGGGTTAAAGGTAGGTGGTTGGGTTAGTGGTTAGTAGAAAAAGGGCTAAAAAGCGTAACAAGTGTCGGTTTTCGTATTTTTGCAACTTTTTATTTTTGATGAAGCTTTTATTCAAACAAAGTTATTTTTGATTACTTTGTTTGATATTTTCTTTTTTTTTTTTTTTTTTTTTTACGAAGAACCGAACTTGTTACTAAAATAAAGGGTTAAAAATGAAAAAGGTTTTGGTGGGTGAAAGGGTTTTTTGTTTTGGGTGATGAAACGAAAAGGTTTAGGCTCAAAGGGGCTAACTAGGGGGATTTTTGGGTAGGTGGTAAAAGAAAAAGAAAAATAATGGTGTAGAAAAAAAATGTTAGTCCTAATGCCTCCATCATTTACTTACTCGGGTTTAAGTTGATAAGGACCGGGAATGTATTGTTATGGCAAGTTCTAGAGTCGTAAGAACCAAGCGGCTATTCACACAAGAAACGAAAAATGAGCATTTAGTCAAATGATATGGAATTGTGTGCTCAATAAAGGCTCAAAACTCACTTTTGTGGGAATGGGTTTTTATGTGATCAAGTATATATAATCAAATTTTAAATAAGTTTGTCATGCCTTTTCATAATTTTCTTATGTTGGTTCTTTTTATCACTACGCTATCGGTTGTAAATTTGTAAAAATATAACCTTTTTGAGAGCTTGAATTTCCCGAGTTAAACCTAGACAAGTAAAAATGAAATTTTTGAAAAAATTTGGGGTGATTAGCGGTTCCAATAGAGTTTTGTGTAAGGCTTGTATTTAGGACTTGCAAAATTCAAGGTTTTAGCATCCCCCCCACACTTAAATTACACATTGTCCTCAATGTGTCCCAAAAATAAATTTTTAGGTTGATTAGATGTGTAAAATAGTGTTTAAAAAGCAAAAAATTGTGTTACTGGGCACTGAACACGGCCCCGTGTTATCCGGGCACGGCCCCGTGTTCAAGTGCCAGTAACAAAATTGAAATAAGAGAAACAGAAGTCTGGACACGGGGGCGTGTTGGGTGAACACGGCCCGTGTCCAGTTACCTGTACTGGGCGTTTTCTGCAGGTGGTTCGACACGGGGCCGTGTTGGTTGGGCACGGCCCGTGTTGAACCTTCTGAAAGGGAGAAAATTGTCGGGTTGCCTCGTTCTTGTGCATGGGATCATTTTTCTCGTTCCCCTTTTCATCCTTTACCACCATGAGTGTGTTTTATTCCTGAAAATTAAACTAACTAGAAAACATAAAAACTAATCTAAATTAAACTAAGGATAGTTCCGTGGAATGCCTCCATGGTGCGCCACGTTTATAAGGGTCCTTGGCTAGACCCAATGCCTGGTCATATGTTACCCAAGTGGGATGTGTTGCATCCCATGTTACACCGTCGGAGAGCGTCATCCAAGCTTGAGTCTATGACCTTCATGTAGTTGACCGGATCTTCTTCCTCTACTCTCTTTCCACATTCAAATTTCACTTCCTCATCCCCAAACTTCAATGTTAGAGTTCCGTCATTCATATCCACCACTGCTTGAGCGGTGGCTAAGAATGGTCTCCCGAGGATGAGGGGGACCTCGGTGTCTTCCTCCATGTCTAGGATAACAAAGTCGGTTGGAAAAACGAATTTGTCGACCTTGACTAGCAAATTTTCGACAACCCCATGTGGGAACTTGACGGACCTGTCGGCGAGTTGTATGCTCATCTTTGTAGGGCTTGTTGCTCCTAGGCCGAGTCGCTTGAACATTGAGGTGGGCATGAGGTTGATGCTAGCCCCAAGATCGGCTAAAGCATTTCGGACGGGGGACTTCCCAATCGAACAAGGGATTGTGAAGCTCCCGGGGTCGATTTTCTTTTGTGGAAGTTTGTTGAGTACTAGAGCTGAGCATTCTTCGCCTAGGTTAACTAATTGCAACGATTCAATTTTCTTTTTGTGAGTGAGGAAATCCCTCATGAATTTTGCATATTTAGGCATTTGGGTTAGGACCTCAATAAAAGGAATATTAACATGCAATTGTTTTAGTAAACTTTCGAACTTTGCGAATTGCTCATCGGTCTTTTGACGATTTAACCTACCGGGGTACGGGATTGGAGGATTCTTGGTGGGCTCTTGATTTGGTATAGAAGCCTTTTCTGGCGCAGGAGGAGTCACAGGCTGGCCAGAATGACTTCTTCCATTTGGCGGCAATGGAGCATCCTCGGGACCCACGGTTCGATTTCGTAATGTGATGAGATGGACTTGTGCCTTTGGGTTTGGTTCGGTATTACTGGGTAATGCGCCTTGTGGTCTCTCGGAGAAATTTTGAGCTAGTTGATTTAATTGTTTTTCAACGTTTTGAATACTAGCTTGTTGGTTTCTGAAATTCGATTCCATTTGTTGAAATCGATCCGAGTTCTTCTTTTCAGTGTCAGAGATGAGGCGAGATATGGTATCTTCAAGCCTTTCTCTTCCACCTTGTTGTTGAGGAAAATTTTGTGGTTGTTGAAAATTAGTTCGTTGGTTTTGTTGGTTACTACTATTTCCGGGATCTCTCCAACCAAGATTTGGGTGGTTACGCCATCCTTGGTTGTAGGTACCCGTTGGAGGACCCGACGGCCTAGGTCTATTATCCAAGTAGTTTACCGTTTCAGTTTGTTCATCTAAATCTTTCATACAACTCCAATTTTCATGTGACCCACCACACCCTTCACAAGCCATAACCGAGGCCGTTTTTGTCATTTCTAGCCTTTTGATTTTTGAAGAGAGAGCCTCGATTTGGGCTTGTAAAGAGGTGCTTTCATCAACCTTATGGGCGCCCGGGGCAATAGATTTATTGCCTCGGGGAGTGTGCCATTGAAAATTGGTTTGGGCAATTTCCTCAATTTGGTTATATATTTCATTTGGGCGACGATTACCTAAGAGTCCCCCGGAGCTTGAATCAAGTGTTTGTCTTGTGTGTGGCAACAATCCATTATAGAAAGTGGATACTTGTTGCCATACCGCTAGACCATGGTGAGGACACTTTCTTAGAAGCTCCTTGAACCTTTCCCAAGTTTCATATAAGGATTCCCCATCCTCTTGTGAGTACATATTAATTTCTGTCATTAATTTAGCTGTTTTAGCAGGAGGGAAATACTTATATAAAAACTTTTGGGCGAGTTCATCCCAGGTGGTTACCGACCCAGCTGGGAGGGTATTAAGCCAAGCCTTAGCTCGGTCTTTTAATGAAAAAGGAAACATTCGAAGGCGGATGGCGTCATTTGATGCTCCATTGATCCGGAAGGTATCACATATTTCTAAGAAGTTAGTAATATGTAGATGGGGATCCTCGTCCGCAAGCCCGTGGAAGGTTGCGGAGTTTTGGAGCATTTGTATCAAATGCGGCCGAAGTTCGAAGTTGTTGGCCTCGACATTCGGGGCATTGATAGCGGCGCCAAGATTGCCTACGGTAGGCCGTAGGTAATCCATGAGGGTACGTTGGTCCGCCATTGGAAGTGGGTCCCCCGAAACTTTCTCTTGATTTTTAGCTTTTAGCCTTTTTCTGAGAAAGCGCTCGGGTTCTTCTAGGGGTTCTTTTATGTCTCTACTAGAACTGGAGCTCATGCACTACGTAGGAGGTTCAAATGTGGCGCCTGGGTTCCAAATCCTGCAATAAAAACAGAAAAGAACGCTGGTCAGAATGTTCACCACGGCCCCGTGCTCAATGAACACGGCCCGTGTTCAGAGTTGCAGTAATTGATTTCTGGATCCCTGTTACTGGGAGTTGGACACGACCCCGTGTTGCACCGACACGACCCCGTGTTCAGCTCTCTGTAACTCAGAAAACAAAAATTGCCAGTGATGGTTGCTGGGCACGGCCCGTGTCTGACCGGGCACGGCCCGTGCTGAGCTCTGCAGAAGCTGAAAAACTAAGAAAATCCAAAAAAAAAAAATAAAAAAAAAAGAAAAATAAAAGATGATTAGGCCGTTGATTCCTAACTTTCTTAAAATCCTTGTGTCCCCGGCAACGGCGCCAAAAACTTGATGCGTGTGAAGTGTCGTATATTTTAGGTGTATATTTTAAGCCCTTTTTAACACTTATTTTAGCCAAGTTTTAAATTTATAAAACACGATATTTCACTAACACTAAACACACATATGGGCAAGTGCACCCATCGTTGAGTGTAGTATAGCGTTGGTAAGATACCGAGGTCGTCCAAAGACACAAGAGCTTTTAATACCGGTTTATCCTCAACGTCTAACCAAAATAAAAGTTTAGAAAAATGTTTTAAACTAATAAAAATAAAAACTAACTAAAATGCTGAAAATAAAAATAAAATAAAAACAGATAGACAAGATGAATCACTTGGTTCCGACTCGTATCTAGTATAACCTTTGATTATTTCCGCACTTTTGCACATAATTAAGAGATTATCTTAGTTATTGTAGTAGGCCCCTCTTTTGAAGGTGACGTTACCCTCACCCCAGTAGTTTGAGTCAGCAGGGATACAATCCTAAAGGGGTGGATTATTGGAAGATAATGAATTAAGTTATTAATGCAGTATTGTGGTAGGCCCCGCTTTTGGCGGTGACGTTACCCTCGACTAAGTAGTCTGAGTCAGCAGGGATACAGTACTAAATAGCCGGGTTATAGTATTAATAGTAGTTAACTTATGAGGGGATCAAAGAGTTTGGACCCCCGCCATCCAATACCGTGAAGTATTGAAGGAGGTCCTACTAAATTTGACCCAGGTCCATTGCAGGACCTCTAAACGCTGAACAATGGCAAGACCTTTACCAAACCGTTCCCTTAACCCCCTACCAGGTAGCCAACATACCTCCATATAGACCGTGGAGATATGAATGGTGAAAATCCTTTATTTTATATAGACAGTAAAATAATGCCAAGACACCACGGACAAACGATAAGGAAAGATCACCTTCAACATAAGTAACTAGTTATTAAAGTCATTAATACAAAACCAAATAAAAAGTGCAAAAGATTAGAAATAAAAAGTATTATACTAGACACTTTGTCTTCACCAAGTGATGTAAGAGACTTAGGCAAACATGGCCTTGATTGTCAAGAACTCTTACGATCAATCTTGGATCCCGAGACGACTCACACACTCTATGATGGACAATGGATGATGGTGGTGGATGATGGTGTTGTGATGGTGGTGGGTGGTGGATGAAGTGTGAGAGAGGTGGTGCCAAGGGATGAGTTGCAATGAAACCAAGCACTCCTATTTATAGGCTGAACAGAAGCCTGGGCACGGCCCCGTGTTCGCTGGGCACGGCCCCGTGCCCGTCTGACACTCTCTCTCTCTTCATTAATTGTAATTCGCAATTACAATTAATGCGCCTGCAGTACTTTCGGCACGCCCCCCGTGTCCGCTGAGCACGGCCCGTGGTGGGCAATAGAAGCTTCTATAGGTTTGTCTTTTCTGCTGCTTCTTGGGCACGGCCCCGTGCTGGCTGAGCACGGGGCGTGTTCAGCCTTCTGTTTTCTCTATTTTGCTTTGGAAGGTGCCGTTGAGGGTTCGGGCAATCCACTAATGTTCCTTTTCTTGTATTTATGTTGGATTTAGCTGTCTTTTTGCTTCTTTTGCGTTTTTGAGCTCATTTAATCCTGAAAATACAAAAGGAAGACAAAAACACTCTTTTTCCAATATTAGTACTAAAAAAGGGTTAGTTTTATGCCTCATTTGATGTAATTTATATGTTGCATTTTACACACATCAAAAGCATTTGGGTAGATGCAAAGGGTATTGCAATTTCTGTAAAATTCCAGGGCATCAAGAAGAAGATTGCAGGAAGAAGAAATCCACAATCTGCTACAATTGTGGAGAGGCTGGACATTTTAGGCCAGATTGCCCAAAATTGGTAAAACCAGCTGATAACAAAGCCAAACCTGCAGAAGGAACTACCAAGAAAAACGTAAGAGCCTTCCAATTGACCACGCAGGAAGCTGAATTGATTCCTGACGTAATAGCTGGTACGTTCCTAGTTCACAACGTCTATGTAAAAGTATTATTTGACTCTGGTGCAAATCAAAGTTTTATAAATACTTCATTCTGTGAAGCACTTAACTTACCATTAACCAACCTTAGGCAGATTTTTACAGTCGAAACGGCAGATGGGAATTCTGTTAAAATAGATAAGGTTTTGCGAGAAGCAAATATAGAACTTTCAGACCATAAATTTTCAGCAAACCTATTACCAATGAAGTTGGCTGGATTCGATGTCATGATAGGAATGGATTGGTTAGTAGCCAACCATGCCCGAATCCTTTGTGATAAGAACTCCATAGAAATTCATGCACCCACAGGATAAGTAATTATGATTACAGGGGATAAGCCGCGAAAACCCATGAAGTTCATTTCAGTAATGAAGATTGCTAGTTATGAACGAAAGCAAGGAGTAGTGTATATGATTTCAGTAATCATTAACACTAAAGGTAAGGAACTTAAGGACATTCCTGTAGTATCAGAATACTCGGATGTATTCCCAGAAGAGTTACCAGGATTACCACCAGATAGGGAGGTAGAATTTAGAATTCATCTAATTCCTGGAACTACACCTGTAGCTAAAGCACCCTATCGTTTAGCACCTACTGAAATGTTAGAACTGAAAAAGCAATTAGATGAATTGCTCAGTAAAGGATTCATACAACCTAGTTCATCCCCTTGGGGAGCACCAGTGTTGTTTGTAAAGAAAAAGGATGGTTCGATGCGAATGTGTATCGATTATAGGGAACTGAATAAGGTTACAATTAAGAATCGATACCCATTACCTAGGATTGATGATCTTTTTGATCAACTTCAGGGAGCTAGATACTTTTCTAAGATCGACTTACGCTCCGGATATCATCAATTTAAGGTACAAGAAGAAGATATACCTAAAACTGCTCTTAGAACTAGGTATGGTCATTACGAGTTTACAGTCATGCCCTTTGGATTAACAAATGCTCCGGCAGCATTTATGGACATGATGAATAGAATTTGTAAACCGTACTTGGATAAATTTGTAATTGTTTTCATCGACGATATACTTATTTATTCCAAAAGCCAGGAAGAGCATTGTGAGCACCTGCATGCACTCTTAACTTTGTTAAGAAAGGAAAAACTTTACGCCAAATTCTCGAAGTGTGAATTTTGGCTGCAAGAAGTGCAATTTTTAGGACACATGGTAAATCATGAAGGTATTCACGTAGATCCTGCTAAGATAGAAGTGATCACCAAATGGAAGGTTCCGTAGTCAGCTATGGAAATTAGAAGTTTTATAGGATTAGCCGGATACTATAGACGATTCATTAAGGATTTTTCCAAAATAGTTGTACCATTAACTAAGCTAACCTGTAAAGCAGCTAAGTTTGAATGGGGACCAAGGCAAGAAGAGGCCTTTAGGATTTTAAAGGAAAAGTTAACAAATGCCCCAATTCTAGCCTTACCAGAAGGAACGGAATATTTTGAAGTTTATTGTGATGCTTCTAAGCTAGGATTAGGATGTGTGCTAATGCAACGCAAGAAAGTAATTGCGTATGCCTCAAGGCAATTGAAAAAGCACGAAGAAAACTATACGACTCATGACTTAGAGTTAGGAGCCATAAGTTTTGCCCTTAAGATTTGGAGACATTATCTGTATGGAAGTAAGTTTACTGTCTATACGGATCACAAAAGTTTAAGGTACATATTTGGGCAAAAAGAATTGAACATGAGGCAAAGGAGATGGATGGAAATCCTAAGCGACTACGACTGTGATATTCAGTATCACGAAGGAAAGGCAAACGTAGTTATAGATGCCTTAAGTCGTAAGTATCATGAAAAACAATGACGAGTTCATGCTCTTAGATTAAGTTTACAAGTAGACTTAATGGAACAATTAAAGAATGTTCAAGAAACAGCAATCAAAGATGATGCTAAAGGAATGAACGGACGAATAAAAGAATTAGAGCAAGGATCTGATGGAATTTGGAGATTCCATAAGAAAATGATTTGGGTACCTAAACAGGGAGAATTAAGAGATAAAATTTTAGAGGAAGCCCATAAATCTAAGTATACCATACATCCTAGTAACAATAAAATGTACCAAGATTTAAGAAATAACTTCTGGTGGATAGGAATGAAAAAAGACATAGCTAGATATGTTTCTAAGTGTCTTACTTGTTCACAAGTAAAGGCAGAACACCAGAAACCTTCAGGTTTACTACAACAATTAGAAATGCCGGTATAGAAGTGGGAACTCATAACAATGGATTTTGTTACTAAGTTGCCCAAAACCAAAAAAGGTAATGATGCGATTTGGGTAATTGTGGATCGATTAACCAAATCAGGTCATTTTCTATCTGTGAAAGAAACCTTTAGCATGGAAAGGTTAGCCAAATTGTATGTAGATAAGGTAGTATCCTTACATGGGGTTCCACTCTCCATTGTATCGGATAGAGATAGTCGTTTCACTTCACATTTTTGGAAAAGTTTCCAAGAAGCCATGGGGACTAAACTGAACTTGAGCACTGCATATCATCCTCAAACAGACGGACAAAGTGAAAGGACGATCCAAACCCTGGAGGACATGCTCCGAGCATGTGTGATAGATTTTGGTGGAAATTGGGATGACCACCTACCATTAATTGAATTGTCCTATAATAATAGTTATCATTCAAGCATTGAAGCTGCCCCGTTCGAAGCACTGTACGGACGTATGTGTAGAACTCCAGTTTGTTGGGCAGAAATAGGAGAAAGTCAATTATCAGGTCCTGAAATAGTGCAAGAGACAAACGATAAGATCACTCAAATCAAGGAAAGACTAAAAACGGCTCGAGATCGCCAGAAGAGTTATGCAGACAATCGACGCAAACCACTAGAATTCCAAGTCAGTGACAAGGTACTCTTGAAAGTTTCTCCATGGAAAAGAGTAGTTCGGTTCGGGAAGAAAGGGAAGCTAAGTCCAAGGTACGTAGGACCATTCCTAGTAATCCAACGAATAGGACCAGTTGCCTATCACTTACAATTTCCAGAGGAACTAGCTGGAGTACATGATGTGTTTCATGTATCCAACCTCAAGAAATGTCTATCTGACGAATCCCTGGTAGTACCTCTTCAAGATGTAGAGGTAAATGAAAAATTAAAATTTGTTAAGAAGCCATTGCAAATAGAAGACAGAAAGGTCAAGTTTCTCAAGCACAAACGACTAGTGCTGGTCAAAGTCAAGTGGGATTCAAAGAGAGGGCCTGAATACACTTGGGAGCTGGAATCGGAAATGAAGCGAAAGTACCCCTACATGTTCCAGTAAATCTCGAGGACGAGATTTTTATTAAGGTGGGGAGGATGTAACAACTCTCACCAAAACTATTATTTCTTATTCTATTTTGTCCAATAGGAAACCCTAATTAAGACCCCCAAGTGATCCTGCATAACCCCTAAAATTTTCAGAACAATCGGAATCAGGATCAGGGGCCCTAAAACTCAAGGGGGATGTTTCCTAGTTGATATTATCAACACAGTTTTACGTGTAAAACGAAATTGAACGAACGACCAACTCACCCAAGCTACCAGGACACGAGGCTACCCTATGGTAGGGTGGTGCCCCTCGCGCCACGCGACAGCCCCTCGCGCCACACGAGGGGGCTGTTTTCTAGGTGTATATAGAGGGGTGTGGGACTTGGATTTATGCATTGGTTCGACGTTAAAATTCGCTTTACACTTCGACGTTAAAACACACAATAGCACGAATTCTGCCGCGACAACAGGGTAATAACTCGATCGCTGATACGATTCAAGGTCCGATCGATTGAAACTATCCGATGAATGTTTAAGTGCTGCTCAAATTAGGGTTATACTTTGTCATTCGTCGTGAATTCGATGGATGTTTAAGTATTGCACTTTGTCATTCATCGTGAGGGTTTAATCTCGTGAGTTATCGTAAATGTTGTATTAGTTACTGACCTAGTTCGTGTGCATTGTTGTTTAAATTTGGTTATCAGGCTTATCAGTAGGCTAAACTCTGCCCGTTGAACTTGCAAAGTGAGTCATTCTCTTTTTTTATCAACATTGTTTTACAATACTCCAAATCATTTTCAAAGGTTATAATTACAGGGATTAAGTCGTGGTTATCTTGAATCACTGGCTAGTGGGGTATTGTGCCCATTACTAATTTCTCACGGTTAGGCTAATAAATCCTAACAGTGATAATCATCACTACTTGGGGAAAGACCCACTAGTGGTATGACCATCGTCACCAGGTGACACGGCGCCAGATAAAAATAAGATGAAAGCCATTGTAATCGCTCTTATGTTGTAATTTATAACTATGTGTCGTTTTGTGCAAAAAGAATGATTCACCAGTATTTCCCCGCTGACAAAATATTTTTAAAACATGTTTCAGGCGACCTGCTGTAAATCAAGAAAAACGTGCTGCGGAGCACTAACAAAGCTTGAAGTAGTGGCTCAATTAAATAAATAAACATGTTTTGTAAATCAGGGAATTTCCTTGTGAAATTCCTCTAGTGTAAATTACGGTGGTTTATCCCGAATTATGAAATAAAATAATCGGGCATTTTCAAGTTTTTCAAAGAACCTGTTAAATCTTCCGCTGTCGCATCAATTAATAAATACCACGGGTTCCTGTCCCGCGGCTCCTGACCGGGTCAAACCGGGGTTGGGGCCGTGACACCTGGTACATTTTATCATTTCCTGGATGCATTGTATACTTGGATTTATGGGCTTTTTCGAATATACGATGATGTAGGTTTCCTAATTTAGGTATCCACATTCTCTTTTCATGGAATCTCCAAATTCCATCTGTTCCTTGTTCTAATTCTTTTAGCATACCTTTTAATTTTTCAGTATCATCCTTGATTACTGATTCTTGTGCTTCTCTTATCTGATCATTTAAATCTACTTGTAGATTTAATTTAAGAGAACGTACCTTGTTTGGCTTTTCATGATACTTTCGGCTTAAAGCATCTGCCACTACATTTGATTTTCCTTCATGATACTGGATATCACAATCATAATCACTAAGCATCTTCATCCAGCGTCTTTGTCTCATATTCAACTCCTTTTGCTTGAAAATATACCTTAAACTTTTATTATCAGTGAATATGGTAAACTTACTACCATAAAGGTAATGTCTCCAAATTTTAAGAGCAAAAATTATAGCTCCTAATTCTAAATCATGGGTTGAATAATTCTCTTCATGATTCTTAAGTTGTCTAGATGCATAAGCTATAACCTTTTGGCGTTGCATCAACACACATCCATAACCTAATTTAGAAGCGTCACAATAGACTACAAAATCTTCAGTTCCTTCTGGTAACGCTAATATAGGTGCATTAGTTAATCTTTGCTTAAGGATTCTAAAGGCTTCTTCTTGTTTTAATCCCCATTCAAACTTAACAGATTTATAGGTTAGCTTAGTTAAAGGAATGGCTATTCTAGAAAAATCTTGAATAAATCTACTATAATAACCGGCCAATCCTAAGAAACTTCTAACCTCGGTTGGTGATTAAGGGGTTTTCCATTTAGTAATTGCCTCGATCTTTGTGGGATCCACATGAATTCCTTCATGATTGACTAGGTGTCCAAGAAATTGTACCTGTTCTAATCAAAACTCGCACTTTGAAAATTTAGCGTAAAGCTTTTCCTTTCTTAATAGACTTAAAAGTGCGTTCAAATGCTTTGCATGATCCTTCTTATTCTTAGAGTAAATAAGAATATCATTTATAAAAACAATTATGAATTTATCCAAATATGGGTTACATATTCGGTTCATCATGTCCATAAATGCAGCTGGGGCATTGGTTAAACCGAATGGCATGACAGTAAATTCATAATGGCCATACCTTGTTCTAAATGCGGTTTTAGGAATGTCCTCTTCCTATACCTTTAATTGATGATATCCTGCCCTTAAATCGATTTTAGAGAAAAATCGAGCTCCTTGCAGTTGATCGAACAGATCATTGATTCTCGGTAATGGGTACCGATTCTTAATCGTGACTTTGTTCAATTCACGGTAGTCAATGCACATACGCATTGATCCGTCCTTCTTTTTAACAAACAGTATCGGCGCTCCCCATGGCGACGAACTTGGTTGTATAAATCCTTTCTCCAACAATTCGTCTAATTGTTTCTTCAATTCTTGCATTTCTGCAGGTGCCAAACGGTAAGGTGCTTTGGCAATCGGTGCTGTTCCTGGTATTAAATGGATTCTAAATTCAACTTCTCTATCTGGAGGTTGCCCTGGCAATTCTTCTAGAAATACATCTGAAAACTGAGATACTACTGGAATATCTTTTAAATCCTTTCCTTTAGTGTTAGTGATTATGGAAATCAAATACACTAATGATCCTTTTCTTATGTAATTTGTAGTTTTCATTACAGAGATGAATTTTGTGGATCTAGCTGGTTTATCTCCTTTTATTGTGATCGTTTTACCTTTCGGTGAATTTACTTGAATTGACTTTTGATCACATAAAATACTGGCTTTATTGACTATTAACCAATCCATTCCTAAAACAACATCAAATCCTGCCAGATTCATGGGATAAAGATTTGCAATAAATTTCTGATTTAAAATTTCTATTCTTGCTCCCTGCATGATTTCAAAAATCCTAACGGTTTCTTCATTAGCTGTCTCTACTAAACATTCTTGTGGTAGTTTAGTTAATGATTGATTGAGAAATTTGCAAAATGATGTATTAATAAAACTTTTAGTTCGCACCAGAGTCAAATAATACTTTAGCAAAAATATCATTAACTAAAAACGTACCAGCTATGACATTTGGAATCATTTTAGCTTCATCTGCAGTCAGAACAAATGCTCTAGCATTTTGGGTATTCTTGTTGTTTGTAACTGGAGCTAATTTCGGACAATTAAGCTTGATATGACCTAGTTCTCCGCAGTTGTAACATATCTTGTTATTAGCTTTCTTCCTGCAATTTTCTTCCTTGTGTCCCGATATTTTGCAAAAGTTACAGTATATGGAGCATCTTCCTGAATGCTTTCTTTTGCAGTTCTTACAGTAAGGTGTAGAGGTAGAACCTATATTTTTCCCACGATTAAAATTTCCAGAACGAAATTCTTATGTGAGCTTCTGGGTTAGGTTCCTCCTTTGATCTTCTTCTCGGGTACGGACTAATTCGTCTGTCAAGGTATTTGCTAGTTCTACAGCTTCTTCTATGGTTTGAGGTCTAGCTGCCTTGACTACATGTCTTATCTCCCCCAATTAATCCCCAAATATAACGGGAGATCAATACTGGTTCTGGGGAAGCAAGAGTTGGCACTATTCTAGCATATTCGAAGAATAATTTAGTGTATCCCTTACTATCCATACCAGTCATCCTAAGGTTTAGGAATTTGTTAGCTATCTGTTCCTTCTCATTTGGTGGGAAGAATTTCCTTTCTACCTTGTTCTTAAATTCTTCCCATTCCATATTGTAAGTTCTATCACTTCCTCTTGATTGGAGGATAGTATTCCACTATTCTAGTGCTGAATTCTTAAACAGATTAGAAGCAAACAATATCTTATCTTCTTCAGCACACTTGCTTATTCTTAAGACTGCCTCAGTTTTCTCTATCCAGCGTAGGGTTGCAATGGCTCCTTCGTTGCCCGAGAATTCCATTGGTTTACAAGACCAGAATTCTTTATAAGAACAACCATAAGGCATGGTTCTTCTTCTTTTTGGAATGGGCATTTGAAGTATAGGTCCATTGTTTACACTATTTTCGGGTTCGATGGGTCGCTTACTGCTATGCTTACTTTTATTATTCGCTTCTTGAATCGTTTGAATAATAAATGGCATTGCATCTATGATTCCTTGTGCCACTATATGTTGAACAGCACTATTATGCATTTGGTTTCCATTGTTATTGATGCTTGGATTCTCATTAACCACGTTAATGTTACTCTGGTTATCATTATTCAGATTTCCTTGATTTCCTTCGTCGGCCATCTGAATTTTAAACATTTACCCCATAATAATATCACAAGATAATATTTAATATAGTTAATCATATGACACGCATTCTAGCAAAAAATGTCGATCATTGCGACTTTTACTCTATTTTCCATATACTATTATGCATCTATTACATACTAGTACTGAAATAAAAATTACAATACCAACAGAAATAGAATCACACTAATAGTAATAGGCATCCGTACACACATATTTTATTTTATTTTTATTTTATTATATTATATTATTATTACTATTACCATCTCCTCTATCACATCACGGATATGGATTTATCCAAAAATCCATATTGCGATCATCGTATTTCCATACGAGACGCTCTCCCACCTGTCTCATTCTCTCACTGCTTTCTAAAATTTCCTCCCCAAAAGTCCTAAGTTCTTGCACGTTTTCTGCACTCATTGGGGGTGCATGTTCTAGGACTGGGTTCGGAATCTGGGGTGCGGGTTCCTGATATGGGGGTGAAAGTGCCTGAAATCGGTAAGGATCTTCTAAGATTTCCCTAATGTAATTATCATGGTAATAGGGATCTAAAGAGTCCATACCTGGATAAGCTCCTATGTTCTATATAGGGGTGTCTTCATGGATCGGGTAACGTTGCACATAGTCCCTAACGTCATCCCACCAGGGATCGTAATTTGGGTCTAGGGGATTTGGTGCTGGTACCCTAGGGATTTCTTCTGGGTTGAAGTCATGCATCTCCACTTGGTTTTCAGGGTTTTCTATCTCCATTGGTTGCTCAGGGATTTGCAATTGTGGTTGGGTTGCTATTGTTTGCTCCAGACTTGGGTCAGCAGCAGTTGTGGCTAGGATATGGAAATTGGCTAGGCTTCTATTAAGCATATCCTGTGTATGGGCATCTGTTTTTCGCTTAGCAGCTGCTAGAATTCTTTGTTGTTGCAACTTTCGCATTCTTTTCATACGTGCAAACGCTTCCTTACTGAACCATCTTTTTTTTCTTATGAGGGAATGGCTCTTCTGACTGGGCTTTAAAAGCAAACATCCCTTCTTCCTGATCAGCCGAATACCCAGAAAGGGCAGGCTGTGAAAAGGTACCTTCACTCCTAGGTGAATCAGACAACTGACGACACATGTCTGAGGATCCTTGATCACTCATACTGTAAACTAACAAATAGTCAAATAACACATAACAAATAAATACAGTTATGCACGTATTTCCGTAATTTATTTCCTAACACAAAATTTAGAATTTAAGTGTCAGCAGAACACTTCTTTGGCTTAGACCAGTGGCTAGGCTCTGATACCACCTTCTGTCGCAACCCCCGATCCCTTATCTATCCTGGGAACGGGCGGACGCGAACTCAGAGTTTCGGTGGTATCAGCTTGTTAATTTGGCAGCGGAAATTACATCAGACCGTAGTTAGGAAATATTTATCAGAGTAAAACCATCATATTTATTATTAATAAACACATGGGCAAAACCCAAGTTTCTTATTACAATACGTTTATAGGGATAAACCCTATTTTATTGAATTTAAAACATCGTCTTTTAGGTAACTTTTATAGCCACAATTTTCCCAAGCCTTCAGTGCTCTCCAGCTGGCTTTTTACTAATTGGCTGTCACATTGTGTTACCTGAAACGCGTTTTAAAAACATTTGTCAGTGGGAAATACTGGTGAGTGAATCCCAGTTTAATCAAGAAACATTTTATCAATTAAAACAGTATTGAGAGCGATCACATTGTTTATTTCTACACAATTACTCATTCAGTACTGTCAATCCTGACTTGTGGGTCATATTACACATTGGCTAACTCGTCGTCCAATGGTAACGTACTGTCATCCCCGACTTACTACTCACAGTGTAGTAAATTTTGTATACAAAACCCCAACATACTGGCAGTAAGTGAAGAACTACAAAGACTCAATCACCGCTTAATCACATTGTAAAACATTTAAGGTTTTGTAAAATATTACAAAAAGGTTATCAAAAAGAGGATAAACTCACTTTGCTATCTTAGACTTCGCGTAAGGGTTTCCTGGGAATAATCTATAATTTACATAAATGTACATAGGTTAGTATCATAACCCTTTGAAAATATTAATGATACCCTCCCCGAGACGGTATTCCAACAACTACGTCGGGCAGAACCACGACAGTTATTACGGAATCCTAAATCAATCGGGCAGCGTATCTAGCATGAAACTGGGGTGATAATACTTACAACGGAGCAGAACCTTGCTAATTAGGGGGTATAATACCAACTTTATAAAGCCTATATTTCAAAAATTTGAGATACAGAAACGAATTGTGAGCGACTTGTGGTTGAACCCGATGGCCTTCTTATATAGGTGTTGAATTTGACTCTCACGCGGCCCGCATAAGAGTATCCATAGGGCTACGCGGCCCGCGTTGACCTCCGGTCAATGCGTAGCTCGTCCGGATCACCACTAGGCTTGACACGATGATGACACGTGTCATCACCGGGCTGCGCCACTATATTGATCTCACGTGGCCCGCGTAAACTAATCAGGGATCTTACGCGGCCCGCCTAAGCTTAAGAAATCAACGAAGTCAGGTTCTAGCCCTTATACCGCCCGCGTAAGTGGTTGAGGTGGGTCTACGCAGCCCGCCTCAGCTTATATTTCAGATTTAAATTTTATTTTTAAATGTTATATTGTATTTCGGGTTCGGTTTTCACATCCGGGGTGTATTTAAAAACATATTGGGACATTTTTAAATATAATAGGGTGTCGGAAATATTCGAGAGTGTCGGTTTTACTGAGGGTTGTTACAGGTGGGGTGGGTGGGGGTTAGGTTTTTGGGGGTGGGGGGGTTAGGTTTTTTGGGGTTTTTTTTTTTGTGAGGTATAGTTTTTTTTTTTTCCGGGGGGGGGGGGGGGGGGGGGTTAGGTTTTTGGGTGGTGGTGGGTTGAGGTGGGGGTGTGTGTTTAGGTTTTGGGTGGTGATGTAGTGGGTTTAAGTTTAGATTATTGGACACTTGTCACTCTATAAATTCTTCTTACACTTCTTACAATTAGGAGTCTTTGTAGAATAACTTGACCCATTAAATCAAATCTAATCATAGTTATATGCATGTAACTTCTTGTGGCTCAAAAGTTATGTTCATTGTAGGTTACATTTTTTTCTAGCTCACTTGCTTCTCTTCACTTGGTTCTAATAGGAGTCCGCTAAATTTTGGATGAGTTCTTTATCAACAACCATCAAGATGAACTAAAAAACCTTGTTGAACTCACGAATTTCTTCTTTTTTTTTTTGTGAGAAAACTTGGTTGCCGCACAAATTTTTGTTACGGGTATCTGCCGGATACTATCCGGGTACAAAAATAACCGGTTCCAGGTTTTTTTTCTCGGGTCTACTTCCGGATACGAGTTTTTTATGCACCAGTCCTCATGACTTTCGTTTTGGGTTGCTTTTAGTATAATATTAAGGGTTTATAGTTTAAAGTGTTTGGGCTTTTAAACTTCTCTTTTACATACCTTATTAAATGTTAAAACAAGTTTCCAAATTAACTGGCCCATTTGAAGGACAAAAGGTAACAGATTTAGGGCGAAAGTCAAGGATCAGCATCATCATCATCAGTAGTAAGATTTGTTCTATTAAGTTTTATCATTTATTTCTTGAAGGTATTACTATGTCATGTGTGTGTTTCCTGCCTCGATAAACAGACTTTTCATTACAATTTTTTTTAAAATCTTAATATGTAGTCCAAGCTCAATATTAACATATGTGTGACTTTGTAATTTTCATGGATTTTACGTTGAAAAAATTACAGGGGTGTTTCAATTTCAGTGTTTAATGTGTTAACATAATTAGGAATCTACAGGCGCGAGTAGGTTGGTGAGGTACCGACTAGCGATTAGTCAGGATTAATATGGATTAATCGGATTGGTATTTTGTATTTTTTTTTTATAGTTTTATATATACACACGCCTTTTTACCGGTAAATGGCCAAAATACTGATACTCATACTGTACCAAAAAAAAAACAGAAAAAATGGGTACAGTGCCACTACCGAATATAACCGGTGCGGTACCAATTCGGCACCAATACCCGGTATCAAACGCTAGCTTATCCCAAGATAGGAGATAAGAAAACATAAATCTAAACATAGGAAAGATAAATAAGAACTCTAATGTCTCTAAAATAATACAAAGTACCATCATGATCCCAAAAAATATTTTTGGACCATTTTCCATCTAGCTAATGTATAAAAACCGTCTATAAATAGAGTGTAATTGTCAATCTCACGGATCTACAACGTATTCATGGGGCAATAACTCACTAAGTCCATGAATTTTGGCATGCTAAGTGATTAGACCATATAAAATCCATTGTTTTATTGTCTGATGGATCTCTAAATCTCTTCCAATCATGAACAACGTTGATTAAATCATTGACTTTCGCTCTAATAGTCCGGCAACAATTTGCATGAACAGTTGAAACAACGTTAATATCTCTACTATCTTGACAAAATCCACTGAAATATATGGTGTCCAAAAATCTAACCCCAAGTCCCAACCTTTTAAAAACTCCTTTATGCATTAGCTCAACAAGAACATCTTGTTCTTTCATTCCAACTGAGGTGTTTCTTTGCATATACCACTCATCGAACAATGCAATTGTCTTGTTGTTGGATTTGATCATGTAGAAACCAGTGTTTAACGGATTCGTTTGCGACCATTGATAGCCATTAAACCGATCGACGCTTATTTCAAGATCAACAGTTTCGTTTAGGGTTAGCCTTGGAAATGGATTCCTGAGCCACAAAACATCTGTATCCTGTACATTAATTGATTTCACATATATATTATTAAGAATTACAAGATATCTTATGTCTTTTAGTAAATTATTTTAGCTACCCTACTAAGAAATTTCTATCCATTTATTTCTTTTTATTTAGAGTGTTTACATAACTATAATAATTTATATTTAATGTTCAATTAATGTAACATTTGAATTTTATCGTAACATGCCTAACTTTATAAGTTATTTAATGTAACAACATATAATAAAATTGAAATGATTATGCAAAAACTAATTTGATTGTGTATACTTATATAACATAATGAAAATTAAAATTCAAGTGGTACTTATAATTAACTTACTGTGAAAATAAAGTTGTATCCACACCGGAGAACATCTCCAAGAAAACGGGTTCTTAGCCACATCATCTTTATGAAATCTTCCGACATGTAAACCTTCTCATCCACAAAGTCATCGCTATCGGTTTTCAGCCTGTAACAATGTAATCTAAGAAACATGCAACGTTCAAACGCGGTTTGATCAACTGCCACGATTAAAAGATGGTTACTCAATTGCCTTGTATCTTCTCCTAGCCAAAGCCCGTCTAAGAATATATCAAACATAGGTTTGTCCCCCTCGGTGTAAGCTCGGTTCACCACCGCGATGATCACTGTTTTGTTCGCCATGGAAGCTCCCTTCAAGGCTGCTTCCAACTCGTCTCTATACATCGAGGTCTCATGCTGCAATCACACAAAACTCAAAACTTTATCACAATTTTATTCATATAATTTTGGAAGACTAATAGAATGTAACTCATTGCCATATATCAGATCTTTTAATGCAACATTTTTGTTAAGTGAAGTTGAATTATAATTGAATGCAACTCATGTTAAAGAGGTTGCTTTGCTTCTAAAAGGTCACATTAGCCTCATTTTCTAATAGTGACATTATTATCGAAGTATGATGAAGCTTACGATGGCTGATGGCGGTTTGGATCGATACAGCTTATCGGTTATGTTGGTTATGGATGCCGGTGCGTTTTTTTCTGATAAAAAATAAATAAGAAGTAAGGATATAAGCAGTAAAGTGCAAAGGGCAAGAGTGGCTCCAGGTTTGAGGGAACCATCCATTGTGATGATGATGTGGTGGCGACTAGTTTAAGGGTTCATGAATATATTAGGAGGGATTTGTGTTAAATTTGGAGTGGAATGGTTGGATGGGAGTTCATATATATATAGTGTTGGCGCCGTGATTGGTTTCTTTTATGGCTTTTACTTGACGTGGTATGCCATGTGTGGTTGTGAATATTACATAATACACCCATCCATGGAATGAGGATCGTTTCCACATGAGTTAATTTGTTTTGGTTTTCCGAAATCTATCAACTTTTTTGGTGTTCGGATTTCCATTAACTCAATGTCTTAAATTTATTTCAAATTTGTTCAAAAGATGACGGCTCACAGCTCATTTTAATCGCTGAAAAAAGTTCCGTTCAAGAAAACAATCGGTTTTAAATGAGCCGAACAAGCTCGGCTAGGTTTGTAAATAAGGCGAGCCTAAGCCAAAACAATTGGTTTTAAATGAGCCGAACAAGCTCGGCTAGGTTTGTAAATAAGGCGAGCCTAAGCCAAGATAGGTTCAGTTTGTGGCTCGCTCATTTATTTATTTATTTATTTTTGTTTATGTAAATCATTATCATAATGTGTAAAATAAATACAAAAATAGAAAACATTTTCCAAGAAAATAATAAACGAACCGACTCAATGAGCCATGAGCTAGCTTGAGCTTTTTACAAGTTGTGCCTGAGCCAGGCAATTCAACTCGTTAAAATATATGAGCCAGCTCGACTTGACTTGATTTTTAAACAAGCTGAGCCTGAGCCCACCCTGGCTTGGGTTGGCTTGGCTCAGTTACAACCCTTGTTTTAATGTGGAGGCTTGATTGTTTTGGGCACGATTCTAGGGAACTATAGAGCAGACGATCAGAAGATGGGTTGGCCCATTTTGTTTTAAATATGGTCCATATTAGTTTTCTTGGTGAATAAAGTAGAAAACCCTAATCTTGTATCCATTTATATTTAGTATGTAATTCCTCACGAGTAAAGGAGAATGCAATATGGTAATGTTCTGGTTGCAGCACGTGGCGTAGATTAGTTGACCGAACCACGTAAAACTTGTGTGTTTAGTAACTCCTAAAATTTTGTTTGGGTTTGTATGTGTTTACAATACCCAAATCCTTAACAAATGGTAACATAGCTTATATTTAGGGTCTACATATTCACACACCCAAGGGCCTATTCCACACCTTCAAGACGCCTATTCATTTTTAAAATACGAACGTCATAAAATTCAAATCATGCATGCCATCAAACATGAAAATACACATGGATTAAACTTAAATTACGCATGGGTTGTGTTAACCCTAATTACACATGTTATAATAGATAATTATGCACGTTATTTGCTTACTTTGCACCTACGTACGTTAAAACACATTTATGTTTAAACTGTCACTAAATATAACACACACACACACACATATATAAGGTAAGGATTGTGTGAGAAGCTAGGCTAATTGAGAAGCTTTTCGTAATATACACATATGTATAGTTTAAAATTGACTATATACATATGTGTATAATTCAAGATTTGACAATATACATATATGTATATAATCAATTTTAAACTATACATATGTGTATATTACGAAAAGCTTAGGAAAATGTGTGGTCCAGAATGTTTCTCCAGTTTCTCAAATAGGGTGGACTTCTCGTAGGATCTATATATATATATATATATATATATATATATATATATATGGTCGGGATTTAGAGAAAACGGTGAAAAGTGTGAGAACGGTAAGAACGCTTATGGATCGTCCGATCAAAACAATCCATGTACTAGATTGCGCGGTGGCGTTTTCGTAAATAACATCAATATTATTATGTGGGACGCGCTTCATTAAGGATAAAGGGGTCTTTACCGCTCATATTCAAAACGCCATCAAATGATAAAACGCCATACAAAAAAAACGCCATTAAAAACAAAACGCCAAAAAATAGTAATAAAACGCGTTGAATATTACAGGAAGATGAAACAACACAAATAACTGAATTTCAGTTACATTTATTAGACGAAATTCCCTCCTAAATTACGTGCCAAAAACATCATTATATAAACAAACGTAAAACATAGCTTCCATAATTACTTCAATCTATCCATTTTCTGTAAAAAAAAATCGTTAACCAAAAACGCCAACTTAAGCAAAACGCCAAAAATGGCAACAATCGTTTCGTGGAGATACACTCTGGGAATCAGGCGATACGTCCTCCATTTTGACAACAGAAGGAGAGTGTATGTTAAGACGGTCAGGGCAATTTTGAAGATGGAAGAAGAGATACAGAGGCAAATCTTATCCATTGGCATCGCTCTAGACGACGAATGCCATGAAACGCATATGCTTATGAAAGCATTAACCAGCAAATTTGGACCAATCAAATGAGATGTGAAGCCAGACCCTGTCATGACATCATGGCGTTTTGATGATTAAACAGACATGGTGACGGTTACATACGACAGCGGAGAGCAGGTAGTCTACTGGCTAGAGAACATCATGACAAAGCAGCGACTGGGTTTCATGGAAGAATTGCATAACGCCACTTGTACCAACACAGAAATAGACTCAAAATTGGAGTTAATGCAAGACATGTTCAGGTTGAGGCTTCAGAATCTTCAGGAACAAGAAGCTAATGAAGGTGAATGTGATGACATGGATGAAGATCAAGATGAAGACTCCGAGGTGGAAGAAGATGACACAAGTGATGGATACTATTCGGATAAAGTACCTACTGACGAAGGATTTTAATTTTTTTCCTCTTTTTTTTTCTTCTATGTAATCTTTTTTTAAGATAATTAAATGATATATTTCTATCTTTATTAGCAAAACGCCAAAATAATATTAAAAATGGTTAACCCTAACAAAACGCCAAAAATAACAAAAAATATTTTTCCTGCTTAATATTTTATTTACTCCGTTATTGTATTTTGTCATGTTGGTCTGCATAAGGCCATTTAAAAAAACGCCAAACTTAGAAGATGAGACGTCTATAACCTATAAAACTGATAAAAGCTGATCAACACAATAAATACAAAAACAGTAACTGAAAAGACAGTTACTTTATTACTATCATTTATTACAATAAAAAGTCTCGCCTAAACTACGCGCCAAAAAACTCCTATAAGAGAGGGGTCTATACACAATGAAATTAATCACACCCAGAAAAACACAAAAACGCCATATCCTCTGGAAACCACTCCCTTTAAAACGCCACAGATGGCAAAGCTTTCACTGAAATGGATCATTTTTCTGAGGGGGTTAACTTAATAATATTTTCCTGAATGAGATGGAAAAATATTCAAGAAAAAGATACTGATGACAGTGATATGCCATCATGTGAGCTTTGTTCTTGATGATTATAGGCATGGAATAAAGGGATCAACACAAGTGTAAAATGCTATTTTGGACTCCATTATTACAAATAGCATCAAGCAAGAGTTGATCTTTAATGACATGCCTCCAAACAAGAATATCACACAAATAAACAGGATGCCACTAAGCAGCTTCTTCTGAAAAAGACGGGGTTTATGAAGGAAAGTTGGCATCTAGCTAAAGTATTCAAAAAAGGTTCAAAATGCCAAAAACAAATTCAAGAAGGAAGAGACTGATGACATTGAAGATTGGAAAAGAAAAATTAGATTACCATTTTTAATTATTTTTGTTTTCATTTTATATTGTATTGATATCAAATTATATGTTGTTTTGTAATCTAATTCTCTATAAATAAAATAAATTATTATATAAAACGCCAAAAACTACAAACAAGAAAACGCAAGTAGAATGAAAACTGGGAGAACAGCTGCTGGCAAAGCACCTTGTAAAGGGTATTAAAACGCCAAAAAATTCACTAAACGCCAAAAAGAAAAATTGGACTTATTTTAATCTTATGCAAATATTAATTACTCGTAGTGAATTATTATACAAAACGCCACAAACGCCAAAAACATTAACCAGAAAACGATATAATGCCAAAAAATTATATATGTGACACAAAAACAATTAATTCAACGCCAAAAAGTTTAATAAATACAATTAACGCCAAAAAAAACATAGACGCCATAAAATATTATACTGCGTCGTGAAAATAAAAGAAGAATAAAAAGACAAAAAAGCCCCCCCCCCCCCCACCACCCTTCTCTATGCCCCGGGACACGTGTTGGCCAGGATGCGTTCTCACCATTCTCACACTTTTGAGCGTTTTCTCCCGAACCCGTCTATATATATACAGGGAGCCGCTAAAATGAGAACCACCCCCAGTTGTAAGAACCGCGAGAACCACTCTCAACCAATCAGAATTTGACAACCCAAAGGGTATTATGGTCATTTACCCCATATGTCTAATCTCTCTATCTCTCTTCATTAATTGTAGCAAGTTTATCTCTCCTCTCTCTTTAAATCTTCTCTTTCATGCTTTCTCCCCATTTTCATCTGTCTTCATCGAGAAGAACCGAAAAGATGCATCCCTCTCAAAACCTCTCATCCACTCCCTTTCATCCAACCTGTTTCCGACAACAACCACCAGCCAAAACACCGCCCCCCCTCATCTCTTTCATCCCGTTTATGGCGAGGGCTCTCCGGCGATAGTGAACTGCAACCCACCCACCCCCCTCCGTCTCCACAGTAATTTTCGGCCACCCAACTGTCGTGGCGATGTGTGATGCCGGTGGTTCAGTTCTTCAGTGGTGGTGGAACACGAAGAGAGAGACAAAGGTAGCGATATTTCTTTGTGTCTCTGTTTTTGGGGGTTCTGATTGATGTTTTTTGGTTCTGTATTTTTGATGTTTGTTTGATGGTTTTTTTGTTCTGATCTTGACGTTTTTTGGCGGCGGTGGCCGGTGAAGGGGGATTGTTGTGGTGGGTTAGGGGGCGGTGTGTCGGTGGCGGCAGCGGAGGTGAATGATGGGTGGAGGGGTGGGGTGAGGAGGGGTGTCTCTGTTTTGGTGGTTTGTTTGATGTTTTTGGTTCGGTTCTTGACGTTGTTTGATGTTTGAATGTTTTTTGGATCTGGATACAGGTTCCTTGAATAATCCATTTGTATTATTTGATTATGTGGGTTTTGAATGATCTGGATACAGGTTCCTTGAATGATCTTTGATTTTGTGTCTCTGTTTTTGTCCCGATCTTTGAGCTGCACTTGTTTGGGCGGGCAATGATGCAAAAACAAAAAACATTAATTACGATGACGATGGCGCGGCAAGGACGGCGGAGGGTAGGTTGTTTGAACCTGCAACCCCACTTTTGCAGCCTTTTGATTATCGGATAATCTGAGCCAAACCCCGTTTTTTGTGATAGCTTTGTTTTGATGTCGTTGTTTTTTTATTTTTTCCCCTAGTCGATGATGATAACAATATATCTGAGACACCTCCCGAGTTTGCGATTTCTTGGTGCGTTCGTTTTGGCGTAAAAAAGTTTTTGTAAAAAAAAAAATTAAACCGTTAACTTTTTAACGTAAACCGTAAACTTTTTAACGTAAAACGTAAAAAGTTTTACGTGAAACGTAAAAGTAAAAAGTTTTACGTGAAACGTAAAACGTAAATAGTTTTACGTGAAACGTAAAACTTAAAAAGTTTAACGTGAAACGTAAAACTTAAAAAGTTTAACGTAAAGCGTAAAACGTAAAAAGTTTAAAAAGTTTTACGTAAAATGTAAAACGTAAAACGTAAACTTTTTTAACGTAAATCGTAAATTTTTTTACGTAAAACGTAAATTTTTAACGTAAAACGTAAACTTTTTAATGGAAAACGTAAAACATAAACTTTTCAAACTTTTAACCTAAAATGTAAAAATTAAATCGTAAAGCGTAAACTTTTTAACGCAGAAATGTAAAACGTACTCCTTTATGTAAAAAATTTTTAACGTAAAAATCGGCGCGTAAAAAACCGGTCGAAAAATGGACGCGAAAAAACGGAGCGTAGAAACAGGTCGTAAAACGTTCCGTAAAAAATGCTCGTAAAGAACGGCTCTTAAAAATGTTTTAATCTCATCCATCCATTTTGAAAATCTTAAAAAAAATTATCATAAAAATCTGATTTTAAAAATATTGTTTAACAAAAAAAATTCTGTTTTTTAATAAAAGTAATTAATAAATATGACAAAAATGCAATTAAATATAATATATATAAAAAGACAAAAAAAAGTAATTATTCTTAAATACCCTTTTAAATTAAAATATTAAAGACATAATAAGACACAAAATACTTAATATTATTTTTAAATATTTTTAATCTCATCCATCCATCCATCATCTTGATCTAATAGCTAGAAAGTGGTTCGCGCGGTTCTTACAACTGGAGGTGGTTCTCATTTTAGCGGTCCCCTATATATGTATATATATATGGTATGGTTGAGTTCATTTCAGAACTCTATATAACTACAGAACTTTCAGAACTCCTAATAAACAATCATTTTATATATAAGTTTTTGTATTTAGGATCTTTTTATCATCTATTATATGTATTTCTTTGATTACATACATGTTAAGAGTAATTTACATATGTTTAATTGCCAAAATTATATATAGAGTTAATTACATAGTTAGTTCCTCTGGTTTGCACAAAATAACATACTTAGTTACTAATTGTTTAAAATCACCTTTTAGAGTATTAACTTTTCATTTTGTAACATTTGGAGGTATTAACTTCTAGGGTATTAACATAGTTAGTCCCTGTGGTTTGCACAAAATAACATACTTAGGTACTAATATAATGTGATTTTAAACATACAAATAACGTTAATACCTCTAAACGTTACAAAATGAAAAGTTAATACCCCAGAATGTGATTTTAAACTGTTAGTACCTAAGTATGTTACTTTGTGCAAACCATAGGGACTAACTATGTAATTAACTCTTATATATATATATATATATATATATATATATATATATATATATATATATATATATATATATATATGTGTGTCATAACTAATTATATATAAAAAAATGACAAAATTACACTTAATATGTATGTAAACGTAAAAATACACATAATAAATGATAACATTATCCTAAGCATAAAAATATATAAATAAAAAGATTGTTTACTAGGAGTTCTGCGAGTTCTATAAATATTTATGGTTCTGAAATGATTCTGACCCTATATATATATAAGGTTCTAGAGTGAACACTAGGTTGAGAATAAAGTGTGTGAACTAATCTGGGCTATTAGATGACATCATCTAGAGATTTTTAAACAATGGCAAGATTGTAATTATAGTTTTATAACTTCCCTTTAAAATAATTGACAGGAGGGTATTTTCGTCATTTGTAAATTGCATTTATTAAACAATATATTCAAAATCCCTAAATTCTCGCTAGTTTCCGTTTATACAAGATACACAATTGTTAGTGTATACACATGTGTACAGTCTCGCTAGTATCAGTTTATACAAGTTACACATATGTTAGTTTATACACATGTATATAGTCTCGCTAACTATCAGTTTATACAAGATACACAGCTGTTAGTTTTTACACATGTGTATAGTCTCGCTAACTATCAGTTTTTCCTCCATTTACTTGGTTTCATCCTTGGAGGGGTATCCTTCAAGGACTATGACATGACACTTACGTGGCGGGTCATCCTCTAAGGATGTGCCTCAACCATACCAAGTAGCCTAAGACATTTATCTCCCAAAGCCTCTGAAGCACATTTGCAATGATCTAACTTCAATTAATTATTTGTTAAAAGTCCAGGAACTGGAAGGCCGAGCCAAAATTTATGTGGTCCATTCATTGCATAATTTGAAATATTAGATATGGTTATGGTTATTATTGCAGTTAAATGTATGTTTTAAATGAATGTAAAGGTTCGTTTACGTTGCATAATGTCATATATGAATTTAATTGTATTTTTTGAAATACTAGATATCATTACTGTGGCAAATTAAAAATCAAAGAAAATAGTGCTGCAACCAAGTTAAAGCCAACTATTGATATTTATAATAGCTTTTAATTTCGACTTTATTGATTGTTACCATAGCATGATATTAGATATTGGTTAATACACTAATGGGTGGTAGTTAAAGTCTTTAAGACTAGAAGGTATGGGGAGGCCCATCCCCATGAGGATGGGTCGCCACGTAGGCGCCACATCACCGGCTCGTGGAGGATGGGTCTCCTTCACTTTTCAGGGGGTGGAGGATGGGGCTACCCCACGTTAATATTTTATACTTTTCTGAGTTTTTTTATTAACTTAATAAAAACTTTATAAAAATTATAAAATACAACATAAAACAACATAAATAAATTCATTTCATAACATAAAAAAAATTACATTTCCTAAAAATAAAAAAATAAAAACATTTCCGAAAAATAAAAAAAAAATTACATTTCCTAAAAAATAAAAAAAACCTACGACGTCCATTTTTTCTTCACCTCTTCCTTCATCTTCCGATACACCTCTCGTTCATCCTCCGGAACCGAGTCGAGATCCAACCTCATTATCCTAAAATCCTCCGCTCGAGCATAGTCGGCCGACACGTTTTTCTTGTGACTGTATTTTTCGGCCGCAAAGTCTTTAAACGAACGGAATTCGGAAATCAACTCGTCCATTTTCGAAGACGCCTTCGAGCCGCCACCTCCACCCGAGCCGCCCCCTCCACTCGAGCCGGCCCCTTTGCGCTTTCCGGCCGCCTCTTTTTTTGCTTTGTCCCTTCCGCCGGGACGTTCGATCTCGTGATATTCCGGTTCGTCATATTCCGGTTCGTCGTTTATGTCGATTTGACAACGAGCGGTGGAGCCTCTCGCACTATAACTTCCGGACTCGGAAGTTTTAGTCCGTTTGGCGGTTGCGACCTCATTTGGAACCGGCGCCCATTTAGGTTCTTTCTTTAAAATGTTCCATGCTCGGATGTGCGGGAAAGGCGGATTTTTTGCTTCCCATTTAGCGGTCGCAAGGTTAAGAACGTCCTCGTCGCAACTCCCACTAAACGATTGATGTAAAGTGGGTTCTAAATCCCGATAAAATCATTCACGCACTTGTTCATTTTCCGCCACTTGGCCGATACGGATTCGAGATCACGGTAGGGGCCATCCCACATAAGGTTATTAAATCTATCCGTACATGCTTTCCAAAAACTAGAACCCGTTTGATTGTTCCCTAAAATTAAAAAAAATTGCATTAGTAAAACTAAAAATTAAATATTTTTAAATTTAAATTAAAAAAATTAACTTTGGTTCATACCGACAATCGGGCAAGTTGAGGCCTTAACATACGCAATTGATAGCGCCTCCTCCTCTACTTTTGTCCATTGTCTCGGCTTTGCTCTCGAACCGCTTTTTTTTTTGCGGTGTCGGGTTCGGTTTCAACCGCCTTCCCCTTCCCCGTGTTTTTTTTGCGCTTGAGTTCTTTAGGTGACGATTCGAGGACGACTTCATCATCATCGTCAAGCTCCACCGAGGGTTGCGGTTGGGAAGTTGGCGGTTGCGATTGGAATTGATCAAGTTGAACCGAGTTGCATTGCATGAATTGTTGGAGTGCTTGGTATTGTTGCATTTGTTGAAGTTGGGACATTTGGGAGAAGGCGTTAGGTGATTGTTGGAAACCCGAAAACATAAATTGTTGATTCCCCCGCGAAGGATCCATAGCCGGAGTGTAAGCGGGACTCGAAAAAAAGTTAGGATTGTTCGGATTGGGATTGTTCGGGTTGGGATTGTTCGGGTTAGGGTTGTTTGGGTTGAAGGGATTCATGATTGTATAAAAAATGGGATTGTTTTTTTATAAAAAAGGATGAGAGAATTGGGGAAGAATGGAAGAAATGGGAGAAGAATGGTATAAAATGGATGAGAATGGTATATATTTAAATTGAAAAAGGTAATTTTTTTTATTAAACTATCCGTTACCAACGGATATAATTTTGAAATATGGCCCATCGAGTTCGACTGTGGGTTGCCGGTCAAGCCGGGATGGGGCGAGGGGGCGGTGTGGGGGACCGGCGCCGGGCCTAAGCCGGCCCCCATACCGCTTAGTCTAAGCACCTGCGTTTTGAAGGGAGAGATCTTAGGTTCAAGTCCTACAAGCGACATAGATTAAAACAAATTCGTCGTTAAAAAAAGATATAAACAGGTAATAATTTAATATAAGAAGTAGAGGCGTGTATGTATACATGATTACCATGACATGATATTAGATATGAATCTAATTCTATGATTTGAAATAGTAAGTATGGTTATTATTGCAATTAAAAACAAAACGAAAATGGTGTTACAACCAAGTCAAAGCTTGTTATTGGTATATGAGCAAAGTGCAATTTGTCTTCCTAGGGTTTGGTTCAAATCGTCCAATGCATCACTCTCTTTCAGTTTTTTCCCACTGAAACCCTGACATGGGTATTTCATTACCATTTGTCCTCAACCGTTAGTCAACAATTAAAAACCCCTTCATCGATAATGTGGTCGTTTGTTTGTGTTTATTCAATTCTAGTTGGAGTAATGTCATGGAGACCAACAACCACCGCACAGTGGTTCTTGTCAGGGTGGTCCTGCGGTGCTTGAATAACATTTATATTAACTTTGGAATGGTGTTCCCTCAATCGCCCCAACAATCACATCCACCGTCCCTATCACCACAGAATGCCATCATCCCAATGTTTGGTCGGACTTCACCACCATCACCTGTTGATACACCTTTTTGTGGACGCGACTCGGTTCAGTTCGACTCGGTTAGGTTCGGCTCAACACCGACGTCATGACATTCATCCGTCGTGCGCCCCAGAGTTCGACACGCGAAGCACGGAGAGTCGCTAACCATTTCCCGCCGACACATCACCATGATGATGTCTGCCTAACATGTGATGACGAAAGACTAGGTCACCATCTCAGATGACGAAGAACCCATGCAAGACATGGTTCGTCACAAATGGAGGTCGACGGAGAACCAACTAGTTTTTCGTCGGACCTGCTGTGCCTATATATACAGAACAGAACACAGAGACAGAGATAGAGCGTGAATGAGCTTAGAGAGAGAGTAGTGAGAGAAAGTTCCGGTGTACTTTGTATTTTGTCGAATCTTGTACCGAAAGTTTGTCTAAATCAATATACATCGTGTTAAACGTTGAATCCTTTTGTTGTGTCTACTCTCTCGCTCGGTTTGTGTCGTAACGGGGATTTCACACTCGTTTCGGCACCCGAAACAAGAAATCATTGTTGTCTGACGATCCGTATCGGGACCTACAAGTGGTATCAGAGCGTAAGGCTCGATTTCTTGTTAATAACCGAGTTGTGTGTGACGTTTTTAAGTGGTTTTTGAAGCTTTATTGAACAAAAATTCAAAACCCAGTTTTATCGGATAAAGTTACGGTCTAAATCTCAGAATTTTGTCGTTATCGGTTGATGCTTTTCGGTTAAAAATTGTGAAAAAGGGTGGAGATAATCAAAAACGTGAAAAGTTTTGAGTTTTGAAGTGAAAACTATAACTCACCATTTTTTCCGGCGAGCAAGGTCACCAGAAGTGACAACCAGATCTGGAAAACCTGCTTTCAACTTTCTAAATTCAGAAACCAGATTCTTTTATAAAAGGAAAAGTTTCACCTACCTTTTTGTCACACCCCGACCACGTGAGACAACGAAACGTGGCGGAAACGTCGGGGAGTGTTGTAACAGAATTAATTGTTTCAAATCCATGGCAATTGAAGTTTCGTTTTATTAATCAAACATGAAAGTTTACATTGTTTTAAACAAGAACCAAAGAGTACATAATATAAATTAACTAGTTCTTGTCTCGTTTTAAGTCACTAAGGCACAGGTCCGCCTAAGTATGTCTTGATAAGTCCTATGCATCATCTCCTGAAAACACATGTGAAAATAGGTACGTCAGCATAAAAATGCCTGTGAGATACATAGGTTTTGTGAAAAACAGAATTCATGACTTATGTTTGAGAAAAGGTTTAGTCATGAACCTTGTAATTTGCTTTGTCTTGTAAATCATTTGAAAAACGATAAGATCAGATGATATGTATAAATAAGAGAATAATGTATGGTTAAATGAATAACCATGTAAAATGAGTTTGTATAAGATAAGTTGTTTGTAAATCAATGTCTTGTGAAAAGTATGTTATTTGTATAAAATGTTATATGTCTAAATTGAAATGATTCAAACAACGCTACGATATGTAATACCATACAAACACTTATATATAAGAAGTACCAGCGGCGTATCCACCATGCTTGTATCATATTACACACGCATTGTTACTTAATCACTTAATCAAACCAAACCACCAATGTAAGATGTCTATGTTTAAACCAATTGTCAAATATGTATTGAATAATATACCAAAATGTTTATGTCAAGATGTAAATCATGCAACGTATAACCAATGTTGAAAATGTTTATTTGTCAAATGTAAATCATGTAATGTGTAACCAAAATGATATGTATGGCTAGTGAAATGCATCAACTAAAGCATAGGTGAAATGCACAAAACAAAGTATTGAAGTAAAACTTGGTTTAAATCAAAGTTATGTTTTGTGTAGTAAATGTATGCTATACTGATATTAGACATTTATGCGGTATTGTGAAAATTCATACATCCAAGCCTTGCGACAGTCGGATAACCATGTAAAAATGGGTTATCAAAAGAATATGTATTCGGATTCGGTCATTCCTTACGTCCAAACAAACCCGAGATTTCAGGAATGGGATTTGTCAAGTCCTATGGTACCACTACCTACTACCGAGCGGCATGATCGGTGTTAATGAATGTATAGTATAGTTTAAACAAACCAAATGTCATACCAAAATGTAAGCATATGATGAATAAGAAATGTACTAAGTATGCTAAGTTAACATACAAAGCAGAAAAGTCATGTAAATCAATGTGCTAGCATGCTATCAGTTAACATACATAGCAGAAATGTAATGTAGAACCATGTACTAAGTATGCACACAATGGACATACATAGCATAAAATGTAACGAAATCATGTACTATAATGTACTAATGAACATAGGAAGTATATGATGTGAAAACAGGAAAGCATGAAAGTAACAAGTAGGCACATGTGTTCCACCCCAAAACGTTTGGAAAAAAACAGTAAAAGAGGGGTCTATGTACTCACTTGAGATTGCTTAGTAGTCCTTGAGTAACAACCAAACAATGCTAGAGATCGCGGATATCAAACGGCACCTAATATAGGTAACTACATTAATAAACCGGACCTAAGTCGGAAGATCGGATAGAATGTGATTTAGACCCGAAAAGTTTGAAGACTTGTTTATTATGGGTATTTCATTCACATTCTGGATTTCTAGATAAAATCGATAAGGTTTGACTCACTTCGGCTAATTTATGTAAACTAGTTGTATAAATCGAACCGAACACGTAATAAGCGTGACGGGTATTCGTAAGAGCCATATACATGTTTCCTAAGTTAATATGCTTCAAATATGTTGTGACATCAGTAATATGTCTTTCATTATGACCGAAACGTATTTAAACACAAACTATGCCCCGTAGGGGCATTTTGGTAAATTCACATAAGCCGTAAAGCTTAAAACTAAAGTCTGAGTTAAACAACTTTTGCTTACTGTTAAAACATTATAATTTACCTAAAATATCAGTAGGTATCAACCCTTGTATGTCTAAAATAGTTCTAGTACATACTATGCGTTACAAACGCTTAGAAAGGCGATTAGGAGCCGTTTCTGGGTTATATACATAAAGCTGATATTTTTTATTATTCCAGAAGGCTTAAAATAGTTTATTTATCATTTAGAATCAGTAGAAAAAGGTTTGGAGTCGTTTAGATATGTAAAACTCATTTTATGGCCCGTAAGGGCAAAACCGACAATTACCGGATTAAGCCTATGACTATGAGTTATGCTCGGCCTAAAATTAATTTAAAAATCTTCAAAAATCCCAAAATAATATATTACATCAGGGGGTAATAAGTTTGATATCAAAAAGTAGGCTTAATTAGGCTATACGCTAATTACGCCATTTAATTAACATAAGCTTCCATTTTGCGCTAATGAGCATAACTCTAAATCTACACCACCAATTGATCTCAAATTTTGGGTACAAGTTTATATTTCAGTAACAAAGGTTTCTACTCTTTTACATTTTCAAAAATCACGTTTTAAGGTAAAAAGGGCATAATGGTCAACATATGAGCAATTAACGGAAATATGCATATTAATTGGATAACTAATGAACCAAGTTGTTTAATCACAGAGGTTTATACTAGTATGTAACTTAGTCCAATTAAAGCTCTGAGGCATTTCTAAAACATGCCTAAACGGGTCAGAACTGAAAGTAAAAGTAAAAGTCAAACTATGCGACTTTCGGTTCCGAACCGGGTCTAAACAGAAAATTGTCGGGTTGAACAGGTTTGGACATGTTTTCACACTAATTACTAAGTTATATTACTGATCAAATAGGTTGTATATGTTCTACATTGCTAATTATGCATAAATTAGAAATTAACAATTCTGTTGACTTTTTATAAGCAAGTTTGACCCGACATTTGACCTAGTTAGGATGGGAATCAGGGGGAACCCTTTTGAGGGTTTATTACCCACATAATTACCAACTTATAACTACTTTTGATTCGACTAATCACTGGACCATTAGTGATTAATCGTTAAGTCAACCGTTAATTACGACGGTTGACTTTTAAGCTAAAACTAAACTAAGGAAGGTTAGGCAAACTTACAAGAGTCCTAAGAATGACCAGAGATCACTTGAGAGAAGACTTGTGCTCCAGAAATGATCAGAAAGCTGAATGAAGGTGTGAAGAACTTGGTTGCAACAAAGGGCCTTTTATAGTGATTTCAACACCACAAATCTTTGACACACAAGTCTACAAGTGACCACAATGGATTAACAAGTGTCCCTAAGTGTTTAGGGGTGTTTAGGGGTCGCTCAATAGTGAGAAATACCAGTGGGATCGGTCAAAATCGCGCAAAACAGGCTGCAGCCAGTTTTCTGTTTGCTGGGCAGTGCTTGCGCACCGTAACAAATATTTGTTGCGGTGCGCAACAAATAGGCAGAATGCAAAAGCTTGGCCTTTCAAGCATTCGAAAGGGCAACCGACTGATTTCTTGCAATTTGACCCCTTCTTATTTACCTACAAGGGCTTTAGGACTTGTATCTCATTTTCTAAGTCCTCGGTTAACTTTATTGTTACCCGAAAAAGTCCTAAATTTCAATGTTGACGCTTTAACCCCTTGTACACGGATTAACTTGTTTTTTTTTTGCCATACCAAAGCTTTTAAAACTTAGTTCTAAGTTATGTAAAGGTTATTTAAGGTATGTTAAGTATATGTTGATATTCCGGAGTATTTGTCGCGTTAAACTAAGTACGTTTACGCACCAGTTTGCGTATAACTCTCCAGAAGGCAATATAGAGTTTGGAATTGAACAAAAATTGATACGTGCAAATGATACAGATATTTTTACAAATCCAAGTATGAAATATAATATTTCATTGGTTCGGTATTTGTTTGATGGCCGTGGGGGCACAGGTGTCACAGTCTCCCCTACTTTAGGAAATTTCGTCCCGAAATTAATTTCTAGAGGGAACTTGTGAAGACAGCTGTGACGGTTTCGCCTTCTAATAGATCCATTAAACCCTTAAGTAAAACTCTGGGCCATGTTAGGATTCTTAGCGAAAATGTCAACCCTCAAAGTGAAGTCCTTGTAGTAGCAAAACATGGAGTTTCAAACTATAGACAGGAGAACGTTTCCCGTGAAGAATTATCATAGGAAACTTGTGTGTGCTTGAAATCAGAATTGGGGAGTATAAGAATATATGACATTGGTCAAAGTCCAAGACTTCTCCCGTACCATTACTCTTGTCACTGTAGGTCTTAACACATGACAAAACTTCCCGTGGTTTCTGTGCACTGAATTCCATAATTATGTAGGCCTCCATAATTACCTACTTCCTTGCACAGTCCGCACAGTTCATTTCATAATGCGTATGGGAAAAACAACGAATAATCCTGTGGTGATTTAACTTGACTGCAAAAGAGTCTCTTTAACTAGGTCACCACAGGATTAGATCAACGAACAATCTCTTGAACTAGACCACCCGAGGGCCTATTTAACTACATAAACACATAATATATTTAACTAGATTGTCAAACCAATCTATTTAACTTAGATCGACGTAGGATCTCTTTAACTAGACCGCCAGAGGGCCTATTTAACTATATCAACGCATGATATATTTAACTAGATTGTCGAACCAATCTATTTAACTTAGATCGACGTAGGATCTCTTTAACTATATCAACACATGATATATTTAACTAGATTGTCGAACCAATCTATTTAACTTAGATCGACGTAGGATCTCTTTAACTATATCAACACATGATATATTTAACTAGATTGTCGAACCAATCTATTTAACTTAACTACCCAAGAGGAATATTTAACTACATCGACGTAGGACGTCTTTAACTAGATTGTCGAACCAGTCTCTTCAACTATATCAACACATGTTGTCCTTAAACTCTGGAATAGTACTTTATAATCCAAGGGACTTAACTACAACGTAGGAGTCCATTAAGGATTTAAGATAGTACCCTTTTGAATATCCTACTACGAATCCCTCATATGAAGATAAGAAAGATTCTATGAGGATTTGGATAACAAATATCCAGTGTGTACGAAAACACAAAATGCATAAACACATAGTCACATAACCACAAAATTGTTTATCTAGATCTTTAATTTGTAAGTTTTGTTTTGTTAATTACGTACATGCATTTAAAGCACACTAGGAATCCATTTCATGGATTTCATTTGGTACTTTAAACATTAGCAAGAATCTAACTATGAAGATAGAAAGATTTTCCAAAAATTCGATTTCGTTTTCAAGAAAACGCAATATTCGAATTTGGGTATAATAATTTTAGAATATACAGAAATACCCTTAGGTACCTTATTAAGAATTTATAGTGGTACTTTGGGTATTCGTACAGAGTTGCAACTTGCGCCTTGTACTTCGTTTCCTTGGAAGAAACGGGTACTTAGGATTTTCCGTGGAAAACGCAAGAGATAATAAAATGGAAGAAATTACGGGGTAGTTTGTTCTTCAAGGAATACGGTTCCTTGATTGTCGGTATTGTAGAGGATACGTTGTTTATACAAGCCATCACATTTGTACATTGCAATGTAAATAAAAGGATTTATTTATAAACAATAACAACTGTTTCATGGACCTTGACTACAAAAGAAAATAATACATAAGGCTTGATTATTTCTAAACAACATTGTCTTCTAGTTGGTCCGATGCTCATCCTTGCCCTGGATTCGCATTAGCAATCTTTGGGCAATTTCTTCGGAAATGGCCCATCTCGCCACAGTTGAAGCAAGGTCCTGGTGGAAGACGAGCTTGAGCAGGATTTACTTGAGGTTGGTTTGGACCACCTTGGTTCGGGGTAAATCGACAAGCATTTGCCAGGTGACCGAGTCGCCCACATGATGCACATAAACGACACTGTAGGTGAGCTAAATGGTGTGCATTACATTTGTCGCATATCGGTGCAGTACCGGCATAAGGTTTCTTTACAGGAGGTTGAGTTGGTTGGTTGCGGTTGTTTTGGTTGGGTTGAGCAGCAATCGCAAAATTCTGCGAAGCCTTACGCTTCTTAGACTTCTCAGGGGATCCAGTCTGTTCATCCATGGTCTTTGATTCCTCGATTGGCTTCTTGTCACCTTTTCGAAAAAGTTTATGCTTTCTGATCTGAGATTCAGTCAAGGTTGCAGATAGCTCAATGGCCTGCCTAACCGTAGTGGGGTTACTACCCGTAACAATGTCCTGAACTGAGTCAGGGAGACCATCAATGTATTTTTCAATCGCCTTATCCAAAGGCGTAACCATAGTAGGACACAACAGGCTCAGCTCCTCATATCGATCAGTGTAGGCTCGATGTTCACCGCTGTCTTGCTTAAGATCGTCGAATTCCCTTTCCAAGGCTCTGATCTCGTGACGAGGACAGAATTCCTTCATCATAAGGGCCCTAAGTTCAGCCCATGTCTGAGCTAGAGCAACTTCTGCACCACGATCTCTCATAACCCCGTTCCACCATGTGAGAGCCCTCTTCTGAAACACACTCGAATAAAACTCGACCTTGCGATTATCCGGACACTGAACATGACGAAAAGTATTCTCAATGCTCTCGAACCACTGAAGAAGCCCAGTCGCTCCTTCAGAACCACTAAACTTGAGTGGTTTAGCCGAGTTAAAATCCTTGTATTTGCATGGATCATTGTTGTTGTTGTTGGCTTGGTGCCATTGAGCAAAGAGATTTGGGAATTGAGCAGCCATTTGCTGCGCAATGATTTCTGCCAGCTCGGCAGTCGCTATCTGGTTCTCGCGTCGAGGAGGCATTCTAAAAGAGGAAACATGAAAGGAAACGAGTGAGAGAATTAGACGAAAAGAATGAGATGAAACAAATCTGATGAAAGCAAGGATATTGGTCATTTGTTTGTTACCATAAGGTAAACAAATGACACACAGTGACTAATGAAAGTAAATGGGTCAAAAATAATGTATCGCGAAGACATGCTCGCCTATAAGTGAACACTCATCCCAAGAATTCCCAGGTAAGCACAACTAGTCTCGCGTCTGATGAGATGTATACGAAGTGCTTGCCTAGACAGAAAACCCAGAATACAGGCATTCACCCTTCCAGTTTGCACGTGTTCACATTATTTAAAACCCAAAACCTTGACGAGATTTTGAAAACTCAAAGGGGTTCAAAACCATATAACAGAGGGTTCAAAACCTTACAATAGAGGGTTCAAAACCTTACAATAGAGGGTTCAAAACCTAGTAATCAATCATCCTAGAACAGATGATTAGTTTTCAAGCGGTTTTGCAATTTATGTTCTTGTTGTGGTCGTCGCCTAAGGATAGGTGACGGTATTGTTTTATGACTAAACGCAAGTAAACTCGCATTAGGGTCCTAAGAAGGTTATAGACTAGGTCAAAGCATTACTAATAACCTAATTCCCTATAACCATTGGCTCTGATACCATCTTTTCTATCACACCCCGACCACGTGAGACAACGAAACGTGGCGGAAACGTCGGGGAGTGTTGTAACAGAATTAATTGTTTCAAATCCATGGCAATTGAAGTTTCGTTTTATTAATCAAACATGAAAGTTTACATTGTTTTAAACAAGAACCAAAGAGTACATAATATAAATTAACTAGTTCTTGTCTCGTTTTAAGTCACTAAGGCACAGGTCCACCTAAGTATGTCTTGATAAGTCCTATGCATCATCTCCTGAAAACACATGTGAAAATAGGTACGTCAGCATAAAAATGCATGTGAGATACATAGGTTTTGTGAAAAACAGAATTCATGACTTATGTTTGAGAAAAGGTTTAGTCATGAACCTTGTAATTTGCTTTGTCTTGTAAATCATTTGAAAAACGATAAGATCAGATGATATGTATAAATAAGAGAATAATGTATGGTTAAATGAATAACCATGTAAAATGAGTTTGTATAAGATAAGTTGTTTGTAAATCAATGTCTTGTGAAAAGTATGTTATTTGTATAAAATGTTATATGTCTAAATTGAAATGATTCAAACAACGCTACGATATGTAATACCATACAAACACTTATATATAGGAAGTACCAGCGGCGTATCCACCATGCTTGTATCATATTACACACGCATCGTTACTTAATCACTTAATCAAACCAAACCATCAATGTAAGATGTCTATGTTTAAACCAATTGTCAAATGTATTGAATAATATACCAAAATGTTTATGTCAAGATGTAAATCATGCAACGTATAACCAATGTTGAAAATGTTTATTTGTCAAATGTAAATCATGTAATGTGTAACCAAAATGATATGTATGGCTAGTGAAATGCATCAACTAAACCATAGGTGAAATGCACAAAACAAAGTATTGAAGTAAAACTTGGTTTAAATCAAAGTTATGTTTTGTGTAGTAAATGTATGCTATACTGATATTAGACATTTATGCGGTATTGTGAAAATTCATACATCCAAGCCTTGCGACAGTCGGATAACCATGTAAAAATGGGTTATCAAAAGAATATGTATTCGGATTCGGTCATTCCTTACGTCCAAACAAACCCGAGATTTCAGGAATGGGATTTGTCAAGTCCTATGGTACCACTACCTACTACCGAGCGGCATTATCGGTGTTAATGAATGTATAGTATAGTTTAAACAAACCAAATGTCATACCAAAATGTAAGCATATGATGAATAAGAAATGTACTAAGTATGCTAAGTTAACATACAAAGCAGAAAAGTCATGTAAATCAATGTGCTAGCATGCTATCAGTTAACATACATAGCAGAAATGTAATGTAGAACCATGTACTAAGTATGCACACAATGGACATACATAGCATAAAATGTAACGAAATCATGTACTATAATGTACTAATGAACATAGGAAGTATATGATGTGAAAACAGGAAAGCATGAAAGTAACAAGTAGGCACATGTGTTCCACCCCAAAACGTTTGGAAAAAAAACAGTAAAAGAGGGGTCTATGTACTCACTTGAGATTGCTTAGTAGTCCTTGAGTAACAACCAAACAATGCTAGAGATCGCGGATATCAAACGGCACCTAATATAGGTAACTACATTAATAAACCGGACCTAAGTCGGAAGATCGGATAGAATGTGATTTAGACCCGACAAGTTTGAAGACTTGTTTATTATGGGTATTTCATTCACATTCTGGATTTCTAGATAAAATCGATAAGGTTTGACCCACTTCGGCTAATTTATGTAAACTAGTTGTATAAATCGAACCGAACGCGTAATAAGCGTGACGGGTATTCGTAAGAGCCATATACATGTTTCCTAAGTTAATATGCTTCAAATATGTTGTGACATCAGTAATATGTCTTTCATTATGCCCGAAACGTATTTAAACACAAACTATGCCCCGTAGGGGCATTTTGGTAAATTCACATAAGCCGTAAAGCTTAAAACTAAAGTCTGGGTTAAACAACTTTTGCTTACTGTTAAAACATTATAATTTACCTAAAATATCAGTAGGTATCAACCCTTGTATGTCTAAAATAGTTCTAGTACATACTATGCGTTACAAACGCTTAGAAAGGCGATTAGGAACCGTTTCCGGGTTATATACATAAAGCTGATATTTTTTATTATTCCAGAAGGCTTAAAATAGTTTATTTATCATTTAGAATCAGTAGCAAAAGGTTTGGAGTCGTTTAGATATGTAAAACTCATTTTATGGCCCGTAAGGGCAAAACCGACAATTACCGGATTAAGCCTATGACTATGAGTTATGCTCGGCCTAAAATTAATTTAAAAATCTTCAAAAATCCCAAACTAATATATTACATCAGGGGTTAATAAGTTTGATATCAAAAAGTAGGCTTAATTAGGCTATACGCTAATTACGCCATTTAATTAACATAAGCTTTCATTTTGCGCTAATGAGCATAACTCTAAATCTACACCACCAATTGATCTCAAATTTTGGGTACAAGTTTATATTTCAGTAACAAAGGTTTCTACTCTTTTACATTTTCAAAAATCACGTTTTAAGGTAAAAAGGGCATAATGGTCAACATATGAGCAATTAACGGAAATATGCATATTAATTGGATAACTAATGAACCAAGGTGTATAATCAGAGAGGGTTATACTAGTATGTAACTTAGTCCAATTAAAGCTCTGAGGCATTTCTAAAACATGCCTAAACGGGTCAGAACTGAAAGTCAAAGTAAAAGTCAAACTATGCGACTTTCGGTTCCGAACCGGGTCTAAACAGGAAATTGTCGGGTTGAACAGGTTTGGACATGTTTTTACACTAATTACTAAGTTATATTACTGATCAAATAGGTTGTATATGTTCTACATTGCTAATTATGCATAAATTAGAAATTAACAATTCTGTTGACTTTTTATAAGCAAGTTTGACCCGACATTTGACCTAGTTAGGATGGGAATCAGGGGGAACCCTTTTGAGGGTTTATTACCCACATAATTACCAACTTATAACTACTTTTGATTCGACTAATCACTGGACCATTAGTGATTAATCGTTAAGTCAACCGTTAATTACGACGGTTGACTTTTAAGCTAAAACTAAACTAAGGAAGGTTAGGCAAACTTACAAGAGTCCTAAGAATGACCAGAGATCACTTGAGAGAAGACTTGTGCTCCAGAAATGATCAGAAAGCTGAATGAAGGTGTGAAGAACTTGGTTGCAACAAAGGGCCTTTTATAGTGATTTCAACACCACAAATCTTTGACATACAAGTCTACAAGTGACCACAATGGATTAACAAGTGTCCCTAAATGTTTAGGGGTGTTTAGGGGTCGCTCAATAGTGAGAAATACCAGTGGGATCGGTCAAAATCGCGCAAAACAGGCTGCAGCCAGTTTTCTGTTTGCTGGGCACTGCTTGCGCACCGTAACAAATATTTGTTGTGGTGCGCAACAAATAGGCAGAATGCAAAAGCTTGGCCTTTCAAGCATTTGAAAGGGTAACCTACTGATTTCTTGCAATTTGACCCCTTCTTATTTACCTACAAGGGCTTTAGGACTTGTATCTCATTTTCTAAGTCCTCGGTTAACTTTATTGTTACCCGAAAAAGTCCTAAATTTCAATGTTGACGCTTTAACCCCTTGTACACGGATTAACTTGTTTTTTTTTTTTTTTTTGTCATACCAAAGCTTTTAAAACTTAGTTCTAAGTTATGTAAAGGTTATTTAAGGGATGTTAAGTATATGTTGATATTCCGGAGTATTTGTCGCATTAAACTAAGTACGTTTACGCACCAGTTTGCGTATAACTCTCCAGAAGGCGATATAGAGTTTGGAATTGAATAAAAATTGATACGTGCAAATGATACACATATTTTTACAAATCCAAGTATGAAATATAATATTTCATTGGTTCGGTACTTGTTTGATGGCCGTGGGGGCACAGGTGTCACACTTTTTGTTGGTGCACTTGTGTCTGTACTTTGTCTGTATTTCGTCATGATACAAAACGATGTCTTATGTTAGTCTGGGCTACGTCTTAGTTTGTTACAATGTGCGTTCGATGTAAGTTTGACCAAGTCAACCATCCTCCTGGTTTGACTTGGCCAAACAGTTAGCACATTGGTTGAAAGATGGCTGTGTCGAAGGATGGTCATCGAAGGATTACTTACATCCTTCGATGATGATGAGCTCGAAAGATAACCACGAAGGATAGACCACGAAGGATATCATCCTTCGTGGTCGACAGATGATCTTTCGATGGCGTTCTGGTCGACAGATGATCTGTCGATCAATCTGTCTGATCCTTCGACCAGACCTGCTGTGTCGGGTATAAATACCCATGTGTTGTGTTCAGTTAGTTAGTGGACACAAGAGAAACAGAGAGAGCATTCTGTTGAGAGCACACACACACTTTGAGAGTTTATAGAACATATCTGTAAACATTGAGCTTGTAACCGGACCCTTCATTCGTATTAATACATGTGGTGTTAATCGGTGAATCTTGTGTGTTGTGTTTTGTGCTTGCTCTCGTATAAATTCTCGGTTGCATGCTAGCTTGGATTCCGCACTCGCTAGTGTGTTTGATATAACAAGGAAAAGGTTTCGATCTCATCCTCGGATAGGGACCTACAAGTGGTATCAGAGCTTTGGCTCTTCTCCTTGTTAAAACCGAGAGTTTTCGGACTGTTTTTCGGGTTTTGAAAAGTTGCATTTTTCTGAAAAACTTTGTTTTATCGGGTTTAAATCTTGTTCGGAAGTTTGTAGTTTTACCGGAAAACCCTTTGTGTTCATAATATCTTCAAGTGTTCTTCAAAGTTTACATCTTTTGATCTTGTTTAGGTTATTTTCGAAAGTTGTTGGTGTATTGGAAAAGGGAACTGATTAAAATAATCATACAAAATCTGTTTTTGCAGAAAAGCATGGTCTGACCATACTTTCTGCCGAAAGATTTACCAACCCATCAACTTTTTCACCAACTTGTCACCGATTGTCAACTGTGTCAGAATCATTCGAAAGATATCCTTCGAACTCGAAAGACCATCTTTCGATCAGTGGAGGTTCGATAGATCATCATCCTTCGAACCAAGGAATCATTTCGAAACATTCATCTTTCGGTCTACTGTTCATTTTCGAAAGACAAGGATCCTTCGACTGGGGAGTCTTTCGAAGTCATCTTTCGAAATCATCTTTCGGTGTACAGTACTTTTTCGAAAGATAAGGATCCTTCGGTTGGAGAATCTTTCGAAAAAAAAACATTGTTCGAAATTCAACAGAGATCCTTCGAACCCTGTTGATCCTTCGAACAGGTATTGATCTTTCGATCATCAATCTGTTTGTGTTTAACAGTTTGTGTTTCAGGTCTTTCGATCAAGAATCTTTCGGCTGTTTGTTATCTCTCGATAAATTAACATAGTTTGTGAAAATTAAATTTTTAAAGAGAAAACTTGTTTTCAATTTTTAAATCAATTTTCACTTAATATATTAATTTTTATAAAATGGGAACAAACGGTCAGTGGGATCCAACCGCGTGGACTCTAACTCCACAATCATCAGCTACGCAATCATCAGCTACACAATCTGCGTCAGATTTCAGCAAAGCATGGATGCAGGCTATTGCCCCACCTCAAGCAGCAATGATAACTGCAAATCAATGGGCATTGGTCACAAATCAAAGCAACAGCATTCAATCTATGATGCAGAACGACAGTGAGACTGGTACAAGCACGAAACCGCCAAAGCTAAATCATATCAATGATTGGGGATGGTGGAAAGAAAGGCTGAGAACTTATGTTCAGGGGCAAGGTCAAGATCTATGGATGTGCTTCTTCACCGCATTTGAAAATGAGTTGGAAGTTGCAGGATCTAATCCACAAACTTACAGCACTTTGTCTGAAGAAGATAAAAAGAAGTTTGAGTTAGAAAAGAAGGCATTCATGATTCTCACACAAGCTCTTCACAAAGACATTTACCACCAGTTTGTTTACTGCACGACTACTAAAAGCTTGTGGGATATGCTCACGTTACGTTGTGAAGGAAATGCTCAATCTAGAAAGATCAAGCAAGAATTACTGAAGAAAGAATTTGAAGGTTTCACGTGTATGGAGAATGAGACTTTAGGAGAGTTATCTACAAGGTTTCATCACTTGTTGAGCGAGATGTTTGGTTTTAGAGTCACTGCCACTCCACAAGAAATGGTGAAGAGATTCGCTGATAGCTTACCAGCAAAGTGGAGCAGTTATCTTGAAATTCTCAAAGAGAATGGTGTTCTAGACACAATCAACGTTTATGAGTTGATTCAAAAACTGGAGAACAAGGATGTAGAAGAAAAGCTGAAAGCAAAAAGAACACAAACTCCTCAAAATCCAGAAATGTACTTTGGGATTGCAGGAGGTATCAGTGGAGAAAGACCAGCTTCTCAACACGCGAAGCTTCAAACAGCTTTCATTTCTAACACCGGACCTTCAACAGCAGATCAGTTTGATCCTTCAGCCTACACGATGTTTTCAAGACCGAATGTGCAACCGACGGCTCAGCAGCAACAACCGCAACAGCAAGGGTTTTATGGAAGCTCTTCAAACTTTCAAACCACTTCCAATCCTAACACAGTCAGACTAGACACTTCCAACTTTTCCAAAGTCAGTGTCGAAGTAGCCAAGGAGCATATGGAGATGTTAAATACCTTGGTCAGTGCTTATAGTGGATTAGTTGCAGGTCAGATTGGGAATATCAATCTAACCAATGAAGATTATCAGCAAGTGGATAAAGAAGAGTTTGAAATGATGGATATCAAATGGGCTCTTGCTAGTGCAATTCGAAGAGCTAAGGAGTTTATGGAAAGGACGGGGAGAACCAACTTGGAAAACAAGAAAGACACCAAGTATGGGTTCGACAAGCAAGCTGTCAAGTGCTTTAACTGTGGCGAACGGGGTCATTTCAAAAGGGAATGCACAAGACCAGCTCAGCATGGAAATCAAAATCCGTTCAGAAATCAAGGCAACCAGAACGGGAACAATGTTCGTACGTTGATACCTGTCAACAACCAAGGCCAAGCAGGGTCATCAAATACCAACCGGGGGCTGTTGGTTCAAATAGATGAGGGTTGTGATTGGTCGCTTCAGCTTGGAGAAGGAGGAAATGGTGGAACAGCATGTTTTGCTGAAGTCGTAAAGGATTTAAGGCACGCCAGTGGTGGAGAATCTTCCACCAATGGTGTTGCATCTTCTGGAGATGAAGATAGTTCTGGTTATAGCGGAAGCTCAGATGAAGAATCCTCCACTTCAGGAAATGATCATGTGGATGAGACATCAAGTGCGTCAGTCGATGCAGATATTGATGAGCTTTTGGAAGAAGCTGCAGCAGGAACTGAAAGAAGATCTAATTTGATGGATCAAGCTGCTTACTCTTCGTCTTCTCTCCATTCAGCCTTTATGGCTAATGTCGACAGTTCATCAGGTCAGGTATGTGTCGATGAACCCACTGTAGTTAGCTGTGAAAATTGTGATAGTTTAAATGTTAAATATGCTGAACAGGAAAGTCAGATTGAACTCCTATCCAAACACAATCAAGAATTGATTGTAGATCTTTCTAAAGCAGCTGAAGCTAACGTGTTTTTAACCAGAAATGAAAAGGAATTTAAAACAACAATTGCGTCATTAAGACATGATGTTTCAGAATTACAAAAAGCTGTTTTGCGAAAACAACATGCTAACAATGATCTTATAGACACAAGTGAAAAGCAGATGGTAGAATTGGCAACCGCTCGATGTGAATGTGAAACAATCAAGCAGAAATTGGAAAGTTATTCCAATTCCCGCTATGTATTGGATCACATTATTGATGTTCAAAAGAAAAAGGGGGATAAGAAGTGTATGGGATTCAAATCATGTCCTCCCCCAATGAATCACAATTACTCCAAATTGCCTGATGACGAGGATATGCCCCGTTTTGAACCTACTGTGCCACTCGGTCTAGATGACTTTGCAGCAGGCCTCGGGTTCACAACTGGTACATCATCCTCAGGCCAATCTGAATCTGAATCTGAGAATGTGACAGATTCATCATGTGTTAAGGAACAGAGTCCTCCCACTGTTGAGGATGCTGATTCTTCGGATGATGAATCTGATGTAATTGTGAACCAACAGTCTAACTCGGTTACACCAGATATTCCAATCGAGAATCACATCCTGTGTGATCCACCAGTGAAACCGAGTGAGACTGAAATGTCAAAAGAAATGGAGTCGAGTGTATCAAGTGTTGAAGGGAGTAACTTGTTGTACACGCTCAAAGGAGATGACAAAATTTACTCTAACAAAGATTTTCCAATTAAAAATGTAAATCAAGATTTAATTGAGCAAATTTTTGAAGGATGTACTGACAAGTTTTTGGGAAACAAAAGTGGCAAAGTTACCGTCACTCAATGTGATCCAATTCCGTGTGAACAAATTAGAAAACAATACGGAAACCAAAAACCAACAGTTGAGCGAAAACAACAAGTCAACTCCGGAAAGGGTAAGGGACAGGGAAAGAAGGCTCAGAACAAGAATGTTCAAGCACCTAAGGTTCAACAACAATGGGTGCAAAACAAAAGAGCTCCTGTTAAGAAAAGAGAACCGAAAGTGAACTTTGTTGGATCCACGGGTTCAGACAAACTTGAAACATTTCAGGATAAATCTAACCTTGATTTTATAAAACAAGTTAGAATTTTGAAACGAAATGAACAGAATAATTACACCCAACACACCAACGGATGTGATTTAGGTCCAAGCACGTCTAGATCACAAAGTTCATGGTCTGGTTCTTCGTCTGGTAATCAACATGTTTCTCCGAGGTTTGTAGAGCGGAGAATGTGTTTTGAGTGTGGCACCATTGGGCATATTGTAAGATACTGCCCATACCTGCAAAAGTTGAAGCCAAAAACAAGTGCTCCCCAAGAAGCCAATTACCAAAAACGTTCATTTTCCCCGAAACAAGACCCACGTGTCTTGAAAGAAAGGGAAAAGAAGTTAAAACAAAAGAATCAAAAGGTAATTGAAAAGGCCTTAAAATCAGAGGTCAAAGAAGAAAAACCTGTTCAAGCAAAACCTAAAACTGTAAAACCAGTAAATGCTAAAACACTTAATGCAAATACTGGTAAAGAACAAACAGCTTGGAAACAAAAACAGGTAATTCAGTCAGGGGGAGCACCACAGGTCCTTTTTCCTAATCATCGAGTGATTGAAATCACTTACCTTGATGATCAAGGACGACCCAAGTCCACGAAGGCTTGGGTCCCTCTCTCCAACTAATTTTTGAGTGAGTGTGTAGGATATTCCAGGAGGAACTTTCGATAGTCGTAAGATTGTTGATAGTGGAGCATCCTTGCACAAGTTAGGCGACAGAAGAAATTGTTGCCTTTGATGGAGAGGAAGAGAAAAAGGAAACAGAAATGTCTGTTGAAAGAGATTGAAAAGCTTCGACAAAATGAAAATCATACCAACATTTGATTGTTCAAGGTTTTGATCGGGTCCCAGGGATAGATTCAAATCAAAATGTACGCACCTGCAGCACGTCTGAAGTTCAACAATCTACAAGATGAACGTGCAGTGTACATTTCTTAGTGGTGTGATTGAAGAAAATGTGTTTGTTGAACAAACCAACCAGGTGTGCGGACGCCTTAGCATGGGTTGAACAACCGCACACTACTTCTGAAAGAGAAAGACAAAGACCTTCGCTGGCGCAATGTGGACGACCAGACGGACCAAAAGTTTTCTGATCTTGTTGCTGTCAAGAGATTTTTAAGTAGCTGCAAAGAATCGACTTTGAAATCCACACCGGGTGGATATCCAGTTTGGGAGAGCACTCAGTTTCCTGTCAATGCACGAAGCAGTTGCAGGATACGGTTTTAAATTTCTAATCTCTCTTTTACTTGTCGATTATTAAGCTGCTTTGTGAATTATTATCTCGTACAGCACTCTTTGGCCAGACAATGTTGTCATGGTCCGCATCGCTTACCGACATGCCAACTGATTATGTTTTCCAAAATTCGCTAAATCATTTCTGATTAAAACTTATTTTTGGTAAACGGCATTGAGGTAAAACATGAGTTAACCAACATCGGAAAATCATTTTTGTAAATACCTTTGTGTTTTTAAATTTGTTTTAGTTTATTGATTTTAGGGGGAGTAAATCCAAAATTTGAAAAATCCAAAAACATCGAAAAATTTCAAAAACACAAAAACAATAGAAAAACAAAAATGAGTTTCCTGGCGAAAAAAAAAAAGAGAAAATGATAGTACATCAGTGGTCTGTCTAAATCTCTTTAAACCTAAAATGAAAAACGATAAGCAGCTCTATATAAGATGTATCGGTAGGCTCACAATCATTTTAAAGTGTGCAGGGTGATATAAACTTTAATCGACTGAGGACTGGGTGGGAACCATTCATTGGCATATGGTCTTAGTACCGAAATTTCGTTTGAGAGATTGCCGAGGTTCTGAGATATTCGGTCTTTATGCTGCTTATCATCTGGGTATCATGGTTGTATCTTTTACCGAAAAATAAGGGGGACGCAAGTCTAGATCTTCCATGATACTATACATACGTGTACATATTGCATACGACCTCAATAAGTGATCAACAATCACATGTCCATACAAATAAGTGATAATATATCACATTCATCCGGGTGTCAAGTTCGTCTCTCTGCTGTACGAAAGTACTGACCTGTTCACGGACTTGCTCCTGTGCCCTCATGCATCGAAAATCAAGTTCCTCATCAATAAGTGATTATATCACACATGGCTTGTTTTCAATCAAAATAAGTGAGAATCTCACATCATATACGGTCAAACAGAAGATAATCGGTATACTCACCGGTAAGATGAACCCTCGTGCATACCTTGATACGGGAATGTGTCGTGATGTGGATAAACACCGGTCGGTAAGTATAAATTATACCTTAACGTATCCCCTCGCCATGATTACAAATGATAAGTTGAGCTTATGTGGACAACAATACCGATAATTGTTATAGGATGCTTATCTTAATATTAACTAAAAGAACAACAAGAGCGTTTTGGCATGACCATACACTGATATGATTCTCTTACCCTCGAAACTCGCAAAAAGAATGTCTGTAAATATTTATTTAATGTTTCCTGTTTATGTATCTTTGTATATATTTATTTATTGTTTTCCGTCTTTACGTTGAAAAATGAAAATTTCAAAAAGATTTTAGGTGTGTTTTAATATAAACTTTATAAAATCCAAAAAGATTTCTCTTCTAGTTTATTTTTTTTTGATTGACTGATGTTGGAACTCGAGTCTATCCTATTCAAATTCCTGATCGTAAGCTGGAAAACAATTGCATCTTCATAAACAGTCGAAGTTAACGAGTTTTGAAAGTTAAAGGATTAAAATGAATATTTTTCTAAACTTTCAAACTACTGTCGGTTGGTGTTTGATTGAGATTTGATCTCATATGTGTCATTAGTTTAAATGTTAACTATATTCCAAGCGGTTGTTCTCATTATGCGTTTAGCTTTCTTGCATGTGCAGATGCTAAAGGCGAGGAGAACATGTTCAATGAAAAGCTTTGGAATGAAGACACGAAGTGGAGGCACTCAAAGGACAAAATGATCGAGTTGCCGCTGTCCCTTCATCAACACCACAAGGATCTGAAGAATTGTCAAGACAAAAGATTCACGAGCATGACTCAATGGAGAGTTCAATCTAAGGGGGAGTTTATTGACACACTACCTAAGTTAAATGGGGAGTTTGTTGATACACTTTCTGCTTTCAAGATGTGAAGACTTTGAAGATCCTCCGACATGAAAGACATAGAAGACGAACCATCACGAGTAGCGTCCAAGGGGGAGTTTGTTGATGCACTTTGTGTGGACGCGACTCGGCTCGGTTCGACTCGGCCTTGAAGACTTGAAGACACGAAGATCGAGACAAAGTTACAGCCAAGGGGGAGTTTGTTGGTGCACTTGTGTCTGTACTTTGTCTGTATTTCGTCATGATACAAAACGATGTCTTATGTTAGTCTGGGCTACGTCTTAGTTTGTTACAATGTGCGTTCGATGTAAGTTTGACCAAGTCAACCATCCTCCTGGTTTGACTTGGCCAAACAGTTAGCACATTGGTTGAAAGATGGCTGTGTCGAAGGATGGTCATCGAAGGATTACTTACATCCTTCGATGATGATGAGCTCGAAAGATAACCACGAAGGATAGACCACGAAGGATATCATCCTTCGTGGTCGACAGATGATCTTTCGATGGCGTTCTGGTCGACAGATGATCTGTCGATCAATCTGTCTGATCCTTCGACCAGACCTGCTGTGTCGGGTATAAATACCCATGTGTTGTGTTCAGTTAGTTAGTGGACACAAGAGAAACAGAGAGAGCATTCTGTTGAGAGCACACACACACTTTGAGAGTTTATAGAACATATCTGTAAACATTGAGCTTGTAACCGGACCCTTCATTCGTATTAATACATGTGGTGTTAATCGGTGAATCTTGTGTGTTGTGTTTTGTGCTTGCTCTCGTATAAATTCTCGGTTGCATGCTAGCTTGGATTCCGCACTCGCTAGTGTGTTTGATATAACAAGGAAAAGGTTTCGATCTCATCCTCGGATAGGGACCTACAAGTGGTATCAGAGCTTTGGCTCTTCTCCTTGTTAAAACCGAGAGTTTTCGGACTGTTTTTCGGGTTTTGAAAAGTTGCATTTTTCTGAAAAACTTTGTTTTATCGGGTTTAAATCTTGTTCGGAAGTTTGTAGTTTTACCGGAAAACCCTTTGTGTTCATAATATCTTCAAGTGTTCTTCAAAGTTTACATCTTTTGATCTTGTTTAGGTTATTTTCGAAAGTTGTTGGTGTATTGGAAAAGGGAACTGATTAAAATAATCATACAAAATCAAAAGATGTAAACTTTGAAGAACACTTGAAGATATTATGAACACAAAGGGTTTTCCGGTAAAACTACAAACTTCCGAACAAGATTTAAACCCGATAAAACAAAGTTTTTCAGAAAAATGCAACTTTTCAAAACCCGAAAAACAGTCCGAAAACTCTCCGACATGAAAGACATAGAAGACGAACCATCACGAGTAGCGTCCAAGGGGGAGTTTGTTGATGCACTTTGTGTGGACGCGACTCGGCTCGGTTCGACTCGGCCTTGAAGACTTGAAGACACGAAGATCGAGACAAAGTTACAGCCAAGGGGGAGTTTGTTGGTGCACTTGTGTCTGTACTTTGTCTGTATTTCGTCATGATACAAAACGATGTCTTATGTTAGTCTGGGCTACGTCTTAGTTTGTTACAATGTGCGTTCGATGTAAGTTTGACCAAGTCAACCATCCTCCTGGTTTGACTTGGCCAAACAGTTAGCACATTGGTTGAAAGATGGCTGTGTCGAAGGATGGTCATCGAAGGATTACTTACATCCTTCGATGATGATGAGCTCGAAAGATAACCACGAAGGATAGACCACGAAGGATATCATCCTTCGTGGTCGACAGATGATCTTTCGATGGCGTTCTGGTCGACAGATGATCTGTCGATCAATCTGTCTGATCCTTCGACCAGACCTGCTGTGTCGGGTATAAATACCCATGTGTTGTGTTCAGTTAGTTAGTGGACACAAGAGAAACAGAGAGAGCATTCTGTTGAGAGCACACACACACTTTGAGAGTTTATAGAACATATCTGTAAACATTGAGCTTGTAACCGGACCCTTCATTCGTATTAATACATGTGGTGTTAATCGGTGAATCTTGTGTGTTGTGTTTTGTGCTTGCTCTCGTATAAATTCTCGGTTGCATGCTAGCTTGGATTCCGCACTCGCTAGTGTGTTTGATATAACAAGGAAAAGGTTTCGATCTCATCCTCGGATAGGGACCTACACTTTTCACGAAAAATCAGATCTCACGAAAGACCCAATTCAAAACTTAGTTAACGAAAATTGCTTTGAGTCAACGTAAAACCCTCCTTTTTGTCTAGTTCCTCACAAAAAAAAAAGAGTAAACTGCCATTTTGGTCCCTGTGGTTTGGCCAGTTTTGCCACTTTAGTCCAAATCTCAAACTTTTTACATCTGGGTCCCTGTGGTTTCACTTTTGTTGTCATTTTAGTCCAAAATTCAAAAACCCCCTTTTTTTACTGTTGCAACCTGTCTATTTTGTCTTTTTGTTCAGGGGCAAAATGGTCATTTCACAATTACATAAATAAATACCAGCTCAAACTTAAAGAACCCTAATCTTCCTCTGCATTCTTCAAACTTGAAGAACCCTAATCTACACCACCTCGATCTATCAGCTCTCTCTATCTCTCTCTCATATCTCTAAACCTAATTCGTGACATCCACAAACCACCATGAATCTCCGATCTATCAACACCCACCACTGTCACCGTCAACAACCACAATGAAGCTCCTCCACCGATGAAGATGATGTCGGTGGTGGTTAATCAGAGTGTCGGTGGTGGTTGGATTTTGCAGACCTCTATCATCGTTCATCCACCATTGCCGCCGCCGCTGTTACCACCTCCAGAAGCTCCTCCACCGATGAAGATGATGTCGGAGGTGCAGATGAGAGATTTGAGCATTGTTGCTGAATACATTTCTGGGTATTGTTGTTTGGTGATTCTTGGTTGTGGTAGGTGGGTTAAATGTGGGTAATTTTCTTTGTTTCTTGTTGATGCTTTCTCGGTTGGATCTCAGCAGAAATATGTATGGAGATATGTTTATTGTTTGATTATTCAGTCAGTTTTGCTTTGTACATTGTTGTTTTGAAGTTTTCGTCAAAAAAGGTGGATGTTATAGCCCCTTGATTTGATCCACAGATCTGTTTTTGTATCATTGTATAACTTCCCCTTATTTGGATGATCATAGATTATAGATCAGTTGCTGATCTTCTGCTTGTAAACGACATTTGTAGCTTGATTTTATACATCAATTTTGTTTGTTAAATCTTGTTTTGTGGAGTGATTGGAGAAGATGATTAGTGTTTGGGGGAAGATGAATTGGGGATTATTTAATTTAATTATTTTAATTAATAGTTTGTTATAATAATACTTGTAATGACTAAATTACCCCTGTAGAAAAGGACAAAAAACCAAGTTTTTTTTTTTAGAAATAGCAGCTGATTTTCTTTTTGGACTAAAATGGCAACAAAAGTGAAACCACAGGGACCCAGATGTAAAAAGTTTGAGATTTGGAATAAAGTGGCAAAACTGGTCAAACCACAGGGTCCAAAATGGCAGTTTACTAAAAAAAAACACAAAAGTTCTTCACTGAATTATTTGTAATATGTTTTGTCTTGTTGTGGCCCACAAAAGTTTGTTTTAAATAAGTTGTTCAAGCCTTTCATGTTTTGCATACATATTTGGGCTCACAAATTGTTTTGGGCCTGAACTTATTTTGGCTTTGTATTCAACGAAGAATTGTTGTTCTTCGTGGACCACTCCACCACAAAGTTTTCTCACATTTTTCGTGGACCATGAGCCTGGTTTTATTAGTGATCAGTTATTCGTGGGCATCAGACAATTCATTGGTTTTGTGGGCTGGGTTTATTTTCTTCTCAATTGGGCCATCATTTCACGAAGAATCCTAACTAATTGGAGTTAATTTCTTTTCTAAGTGGGCAAACATTCAATATTCATATCCATTAATTCTTAGTGGATATTTATTTTCACATCATTTTTAGTGGACTTTGGTGCTTCGTTGACATCATTTTTAGTGGTCTCTTTTCTAATACAAATAGGTTCACAAAAGCTTTACAGTTGACTTTTAAGTTGGTTATTTTCTACACATCATGACTTCAGACTGGTGGGGTGGGAAACCTGATCCTAAGATGTATTATGGAAATTGTGGAGGTACTAGCACTGTTACAAGAAATATGTATGGTGAACCACAACCAGGTGCCTCAACTACAAGACCTGCTCAGCTACAAACGGTTTTTGTCTCAAGCACAGATATGTATGGAACACCACAACCAGTTGGGGATAATATGTACACGAGTAAGGGTTCAGTGCCATCTTGGCTTCAGTCTCCCACATCGTCAAATAACCCTCCACCATCGAAAGTCAATCTACGGGATAAATCTAGTGTCGATTGTGATCCGACAGTTCAGTTGGAGAACAGTGGTCAAACAAGAACGGCGTTTTATGCTGAAATTGTCAAGAATGTCAGAGATGGTGAGTATTCGGGAAATTATGACAGTTCTGAACATGGCAGCAGTTCAGTTGAAGATGTTACAAGTTCAAGTTCAAGCGAGGATGGATCTGAATATGAATCATCGAGGGAGGTTGTTGATTCTGAGGCAAATGAGTCAATATCTGAGGGTGAATCTAGTCAGGTATGTGTCGATGAACCAAGTTATGATCGGTGTGATAGTTGTGTTGAGTTAAAAGCTAAATTGTCCGATTTGCAAAGCAAGTACGACGTGACATTTATCCACAATCAAAGTTTGATCGTGGATCTTTCAAAATGCACAGAGGCCAACTTGTTTCATAAGAATCATGAAAAAGAGTTTAAAAATATAATTGACACATTAAAGGAAGATAAGTCCGAGCTAACAAAAATGGTTTCAAGAAAACAAACTGCGATAAACAATTACATCAATAGGCTCGAGGAAACACAAAAAGAATTGGCTTGTGTTAAGTGTGAAAGTAAGCCGATCCAGCTTAAGTTAGATAGTTATTCAAACTCGAGGTATGTGCTGGATCACATCATTGACATACAGAAAAAGAAAGAAGATGTCACGTACATTGGATATAAGAAGTGTCCTCCACCTGTTAGACACAATTATACCGCTATGCCTGATGAGGAGAATAAGCCTCTCTTTGAGCCATCAGTTCCATTAGACGTTTAGAAATTCGCAGCTGGACTTGGTTACAAAAAGGAAGTATCATCAAATTTGGATGTGTCAGCAGATACGAAAGTATCAACTGCTGAACAAAATCAGGATCCTCCAGTCATTGTTGAGGATGCTGATTCTTCAGATGATGAATCCGATGATACTAACTCAGCACAGTCTGATGCGGTAATCAAAGAAGATGACATACCTCTTGAGAATCATATTCTATATGATCCTCCCTGCTAAGATTCTTCTGGTTGAGTCCACGTCTGTGCAAGAGTCTGAGAGTTGTTGTAACAACTCTCATCAAAAGTCCTATTTATGATTTTATTCTGACTAATAGGAAACCCTAATTGAGACACCCAATTAATTCTGCATAATCCCAAAAATTTTCAGAATAGTTGGAATTAGAATCAGGGCCCCTAAAACTCAAGGGGGTATTCCCTAATTTGAAATTATCCTTCGAAAACGGTTTTAAAACACGTAAACTCTAAATCCGTCAACTCAGCAGGCCTATACCAGTGACAAGCTTACCCTACCCTACTTTGGCTTCCCCCGCGACACGCGACAGGGACCAAGGCATCCTCCGCGACACGCGGGAGGATCCAATTTCCAGTATAAATAGTGGGGCTTGGGACTTGATCAGTTTGCATGTTTCGACGCTAAATCTCATTACGTACACTGAGATATTATAGAAACAGTTCAAAAACACACACAAATCACGAAGTGCTGCCGCAATACAGGGTAATAACTCGATCGCTGCTACGATTCAATGTCTGATCGATTAAACTATCCAATGGATGTTTAAGTGCTGCCCACATCAGGGTTTATGCTTTGTTATTCGTCGTTAATTCGATGGATGTTTAAGTATCGCACTTTGTCATTCGATGTGAGGGTTTAATCTCGTGAGTTATCGTAAATGCTGTATTAGTTACTAACCTAGTTTGTGTGCATTGTTATTTAAACTAGGTTATCAAGGCTAATCAGTAGGCTAAGCTCTGTTCATATTAAATCTGCAATGTGAGTCATTCTCTTTTTATCAAATTTGTTTACAAAAAGCATGTTTATTTTCAAGGTTATAATTACAGGGATTAAGTCTTTGTAATCACCAAATTACAACCGGTATGTGGGGTTTTGTATACATTACTTGATAATCTTCACCATCGGACATCGAGTTAGCCAAGGGGTGATATGACCATAGTCACAGACATCATTGGACAACGGGAGGGCCAATGGGTCGAGTGACAAATACTGTGGGTATATGGTTGATATAGAAACATTGTAATCGCTCTTAATACTGTAAATTATAACAACGTGTCATTTTAGTAAAAAGAATGATTCACCAGTATTTCCCGCTGACAAAACCTTTTTCAAACATGTTTCAGGTGATCTGTTGTGATCCAGGAAAAGTGCCGTGAAGCACTACAAAGCTTAAGGAACTGCTCAATAAAAAAAAAATAAAAAAAATAAACATGTTTTGTAAAATAAAAGATTTCTCCGTGAAATCTTATGATTGTAAATTACCGGGGTTTTATCCCGAGTTGTGAAATAAAATAATCGGGAAAATTGCAGTTTTAAAAAGATCCTGAAGAAAACTTCCGCTGTTAAATAAATACCACGGGATTTTCTGTCCCGCGGCTCCTGAAACGGGTCAAACCGGGTCGGAGGCCGTGACAGAAAAAGGTGGTATCAGAGCCACTGATTTAAGCCGATTAAGTATTTAGAAAATATTTAATTTTACTAATTGCTATTCTGTGATTATGTGTTTTATTATTTGAATAATTGTATACAGTATGGGTAAGCAAAAGCTTTCAAACATCTATCTTAAATTAGATAGGTCATCAAACGAGAAGGGAAGTTCATCCCAAACAAATTCCTCAAACCCTATGTAAATCCTGAAGAAGGAATATTTGTCCGTAAGGCACAATATGAGGAACCACTTTCTCCTAATAAAAGAAGTTTGACTATTAGGAAAAGTCAAGAGAAACAAAAGAAATCCAAAGGAGGGAGAGTTAATCAGAAAACCCAAGAACTAGGCAGCAACCCTCCATGGGAGGACAAGTTAGGTGAAAAATGGGCAGATCTTTATATGCTAGCCACTGTAGCAGTTAATGCAAATCTCTAAATACTTTGACTCAAGTTTTAGCACCTTTATCACCTATAATCCAGAAACCTTATCTAGTAAATAAATAAGTTTATAGTAAACCCTAGTGTATTTTCATTTTCAGTTGTTTTTATATTAAATTAGTCACACGGTATGCAATAATATTTAAAGGTTATTTATGAAATTTTGTTATAAAATTTTAACTTAGTAATTTTTGTATTTTGCATATGTACTAAACAGCATGAGTGACTTGTCTGAAGCCCTTCAGAATTTAAACCTCTATCCGGTAAAAATAGAGGTTTCCAGAGATTTCAATAGGTATATACCAGATATAGAAGAACCTATGGAATTCAATGCTCCACCTCCGGGGAAACCCAAGCATAAGAAAAGGAGAAGATTCGTGGGATGGAGACGTGTGCGCAGACGAAAACCCGCCACTAGGAAGATTCCCAAAATAGAAAATCCCTTAGACAAAGGGAAGGGAATTGAAGTCGGTGAAGGATCTAGGCAGATGGAAACGCAGTTTGGTGAATATTCTAGACAAATGGAAATGGAGTTCGGGGAAGGTTCTAGGCAAACCAAGTTAGAAATTGGGGAAAGCTCTAGACAAGTGGAGGAGTTACCATTTCAGGAGGAATTGGATCGTGCATTAGCTAGTTGTGATATAGTCAGGCCTATCCATAATAATCTTTACCCTTTTCCTGCTGAAACTCAATTACCAATGAACTTGGAACCAGCAATTCCAGAACCTATAATCCACACCCAACCTTTAGGAATGGACGAGTGGTGGACTAATGTTTGGCAGTTCCAAAACCTTCTCAACAGTCCTTATTCCTTTCTCCCTCAGTTCGACCCGGAACCTATACCAAACCCACCAATGAGTAATGAAAATCTAGCTGAACTCCGCCACTTTGGCGAGGAGCTGGTGGATGCGGGAAATAGGATCAGGGAAGTAGGAGAACAGATCTCCTGGAAATACGACGAAAGGGAACGTCGTTACTAAAATGCCAACTGACGAAAGATAGTAGGGTTATGAAAATATGGTTGTATAATAATAAAATAAAATATAATCTTGTGAAATAACTTAAAATAAAACTTTGTAAGATAAAGGTGTGTATGGACGCATATTATATATAAAAATGGGAATCGAGAAATCGATAGTTTTGGCTATAAAGGTATTTGAAATTTATATGATTGATTTGTGTATAATTGTTATTTATTTGATACTAATAAATTAAATATATTAATTATCAGATGGAAAACGCTAATAACGAACCAGTTAACGAGGTTAATCGATCTGAGCAACATCCAGAGGATCAATTTATGACTAGACAGGATATAGAAAATATTGTTGCTCACGGAATAGCCAATGCTATTCCAGCAATACTTGCTGCTGCCCAGAAACCTGTTGAACCTCAACAAATCATTCCTAGCAAACGTATTTCTGAAGATAACTTCAGTAATAGCATAAATGGAGGCAGTAATCATACCAATCATGATAATGATTCACGGCAGGCTCCGCTCCCTAATAAAATGAAAGCTGCAACGCCTGGTTGCACTTACAAAGAATTTCTTGCTTGTAAACCCGCTGAATTTGCAGGCAATGAAGGAGCAACTGCGGCACTGCGTTGGTTAGAGAAAACTGAGGCAGTGATTACAATAAGTAAATGTGCCAAAGACGACCAAGTCATGTACGCGTCAAATCTTTTCAAAGAAGGGGCGCTAGAATGGTGGAATACAGTACTTCAAGCCAAAGGAAGAAATATGGCCTATGCCATGAACTGAGAAGAATTTAAGAATCTTGTAGAAAGAAAATGTTGTCCCGAATATGAAAAAGATCAAATGGCAAATAAGTTCTTAAATCATCGAATGATAGGTGTAGACTGTCGAGGGTACACTTCGACATTCTTTGAATATGCTAGAGTGGTACCAGCACTGGCTTCGCCAGCACCGGTACTCATTTCTCGCTATATTTGGGGACTGATTAGCGAAATTCGTAATATCATTAAAGCTGCGAGACCTCGTACTATTGACGATGCGGTAGAATTAGCTAACACCCTAACTGATGAACTGGTACGCACAAGAGATGAAAACAAGAAAAAGGAACTGGCTCAGAAAATTACCCAAGGATTTCGTACGGGTAATAACAGCAGTTTCAGGAGAAGAGGAACAGGGCAATCTTCAACTTTGCCTTTCTGCAGGAATTGCAAAAGGAAATATTTTGGAAGATGCAATGTAACCTGCAACTTTTGCAAAGCTGTAGGACATCGTGAAGAAGACTGCAGAAAGAAAACAACGATCTGCTATAACTGTGGAGAAGCGGGGCATTTCAAAACAGAATGTCCTAAAATGGTTAAACCAGCAGACAATAAAGCCAAGCCAGCTGATGGAGCTACCAAGAAGAATGTTCGAGCCTTCCAGTTAACTACTCAGGAAGCCGAGCTGATTCCTGACGTGATAGCTGGTACGTTCTTAGTTCACAACATTTACGCAAAAGTATTATTTGACTCTGGTGCAAACCAAAGTTTTATAAATACTTCATTCTGCCAAGCTCTTAATTTACCTTTGACCAACCTTAGGCAAATCTTTACAGTCGAAACGGCAGACGGAAATTCTATTAACATAGATAAGGTTTTGCAAAAAGAAAATATAGAACTTTCAGGTCATAAATTTTATGCAAACCTATTACCTATGAAATTAGCTGAGTTCGATGTTGTGTTAGGAATGGATTGGTTGATAGTCAACCATGCTCGAATCCTTTGTGATAAGAATTCCATAGAAATTCGGGCACCTACTGGGGAAGTAATCATGATTACAGGAGATAAACCACGTAAGCCCATGAAGTTCATATCGGTAATGAAAGTTGCCAGTTATAAACGAAAGCAAGGAATAGTATATATGATTTCCGTAATCATTAGTACTAAGGGTAAAGAACTTAAGGAGATTCCTGTAGTCTTAAAATACCCAGATGTATTCCCAGAAGAGTTACCGGGATTACCACCAGATAGGGAAGTAGAATTTAGAATTCATCTAATTCCAGGAACTACACCGATAGCCAAGGCACCTTATCGGTTAACACCCACAGAAATGTTAGAACTGAAAAAGCAATTAGATGAATTACTAAGTAAAGGTTTCATACAACCTAGTTCATCCCCTTGGGGAGCACCAGTGTTGTTTGTAAAGAAAAAGGATGGTTCGATGAGAATGTGTATTGATTATAGAGAATTAAATAAGGTTACAATTAAGAATCGATACCCATTACCTAGGATTGATGATCTTTTCGATCAACTTCAAGGAGCAAGATATTTTTCTAAGATAGATTTACGCTCCGGATATCATCAATTGAAGGTGCAAGAAGAAGACATACCTAAAACTGTTTTCAGAACTAGGTATGGTCATTACGAGTTTACAGTCATGCCCTTCGGATTAACGAATGCACCTGCAGCATTCATGGACATGATGAATAGGATCTGTAAACCGAATTTGGATAAATTTGTAATTGTCTTCATAGACGATATACTTATTTATTCCAAAAGTCAGGATGAGCATTGTCAGCATTTGCATGCACTCTTAACTTTGTTAAGAAAAGAAAAAGCTTTATGCCAAATTCTCGAAGTGTGAATTTTGGTTGCAAGAAGTGCAATTCTTAGGACACATGGTAAATCACGAAGGTATTCATGTAGATCCTGCTAAAATAGAGGCGATTACCAATTGGAAGGTTCCGCAAACCGCAATAGAAATTAGAAGTTTTATAGGTTTAGCCGGATACTATAGACGGTTTATTAAGGATTTTTCCAAAATAGCTGTGCCATTAACTAAGCTAACCTGTAAAGCAGTTAAGTTTGAATGGGGACCTAAACAAGAAGAAGCTTTTAGGATTTTAAAGCAAAAGTTAACCAATGCCCCAATCCTAGCTTTACCAGAAGGGACTGAAGATTTTGAAGTATACTGTGATGCTTCCAAACTAGGATTTGGATGTGTGCTAATGCAACGCAAGAAGGTAATTGCGTATGCTTCAAGACAATTGAAAAAGCTTGAGGAAAATTATACGACTCATGACTTAGAATTAGGAGCCATCATTTTTGCCCTAAAAATCTGGAGACATTATCTGTACGGAAGTAAATTTACAGTCTATACAGATCACAAAAGTTTAAGATACATATTTGGGCAAAAAGAGTTAAACATGAGGCAAAGGAGATGGATGGAAATCCTAAGTGACTACGACTGTGATATTCAGTATCACGAAGGAAAAGCAAATGTAGTGGCAAATGCTTTAAGTCATAAGTATCATGAACAGCAAAAGCGAGTTCGTGCTCTCAGATTAAATCTATAATTAGATTTAATAGAACAATTAAAGAATGTTCAAGTTACAGCAATCAAGGATGATGCTGAAGGAATGAAAGGACAAATAAAAGAATTAGAGCAAGGAGCTGATGGAATTTGGAGATTCCATAAGAAAAGGATTTGGGTACCTAAGCAGGGAGAATTAAGAAATAAGATTTTAGAAGAAGCCCATAAATCTAGGTATACCATGCACCCTGGAAACAATAAGATGTACCAAGATTTAAGAAACAATTTCTGGTGGATAGGAATGAAAAAGGACATAGCTGGATATGTTTTTAAATGTCTTACTTGTTCACAAGTTAAGGCAGAACACCAGAAACCTTCAGGTCTACTACAACAATTAGAAATTCCTGTATGGAAATGGGAACTCATAACAATGGACTTTGTTACTAAGTTACCCAAAATCAGAAAAGGTAATGATGCGATTTGGGTAATTGTGGATCGATTAACCAAATCAGCACACTTTCTACCTATGAAAGAAACCTTTAGCATGGAAAAGTTGGCAAAGTTATATGTAGATGAAGTCGTATCTCTACATGGAGTTCCACTCTCCATTGTATCAGATAGGGATAGTCGTTTCACTTCCCATTTCTGGACTAGTTTCCAAGAGGCGATGTGAACTCGACTAAATTTAAGCACTGCATATCATCCTCAGACAGACGGACAAAGTGAAAGGACAATCCAAACTCTGGAAGATATGCTCAGAGCATGTGTGATAGATTTTGGTGGAAATTGGGACGATCACTTACCTTTGATTGAATTCTCCTATAACAATAGTTATTATTCCCGCATTGAAACTGCCCCATTCGAAGCACTATATGGACGAAAGTGCAGAACTCCAGTTTGTTAGGCAGAAATAGGAGAAAGTCAATTATCAGGTCCTGAAATAGTACAAGAAACCACTGATAAGATCACTCAAATCAAGGAAAGGTTAAAGACGGCTCGAGATCGCCAGAAAAGTTATGCAGACAATAGAAGGAAGCCGTTGGAATTCCAAGTGGGAGATAAAGTACTTTTGAAAGTTTCTCCTTGGAAAGGAGTAGTTCGATTAGGTAAGAAAGGAAAGCTGAGTCCAAGATACGTAGGACCATTTCTAGTAATCCAACGTATAGGACCCGTTGCTTATCGCTTACAACTACCAGAAGAACTAGCTGGAGTACATGATGTATTTCATATATCCAATTTAAAGAAATGTCTATCTGACGAATCTCTGATAGTACCTCTTCAAGACATAGAGGTAAATGAAAAGCTAAAATTTGTTGAGAAGCCACTAGGTTATCAAGGCTAATCAGTAGGCTAAGCTCTGTTATCAAGGCTAATCAGTAGGCTAAGCTCTGTTCATATTAAATCTGCAATGTGAGTCATTCTCTTTATATCAAATTTGTTTACAAAAAGCATGTTTATTTTCAAGGTTATAATTACAGGGATTAAGTCTTTGTAATCACCAAATTACAGCCCATATGTGGGGTTTTGTATACATTACTTGATAATCTTCACCATTGGACAACGAGTTAGTCAAGGGGTGATATGACCATAGTCACAGACATCATTGGACAACGGGAGGGCCAATGGGTCGAGTGACAAATACTGTGGGTATATGGTTGATATAGAAACATTGTAATCGCTCTTAATACTGTAAATTATAACAACGTGTCATTTTAGTAAAAAGAATGATTCACCAGTATTTCCCGCTGACAAAACCTTTTTCAAACATGTTTCAGGTGATCTGTTGTGATTTAGGAAAAGTGCCGTGAAGCACAACAAAGCTTAAGGAAGTGGCTCAATAAAAAAATAAACATGTTTTGTAAAATAAAAGATTTCACATTGTAAATTACCGGGGTTTTATCCCGAGTTGTGAAATAAAATAATCGGGAAAATTGCAGTTTTAAAAAGATCCTGAAGAAAACTTCTGCTGTTAAATAAATACCACGGGATTTTCTGTCCCGCGGCTCCTGAAACGGGTCAAACCGGGTCGGAGGCCGTGATAGTTGTGAAAGCGTGAATTTGCTTTACACGTTGATTGGATCTGATAAAACATATTCAGACAAGGATTTCCCAATCAAGAATGTTAATCAATCCTTGGTTGATAAAGTGTTTGAGGATTCAACCAGTAAGTTTTTGGGAAAGTCGAGCCCAAGAGTTGTAGTAACTCAGTCTACTCCTATCCCAAAAGCCGAAGTTCGGAAACAATATGGAAATCAAAAACTTCCAGTTCGACCAAAGCAAAATCACGCTAATCAAGGAAAGAGAAAGGGTAAAAGAGCTCAAAACAAGAAAAAGCTTCAAAAGATAAACTTCGTGAGGACTCGAGGGACTGATAAAATTGAATCTTTTGAAAACAAATCCAACACAGATTTTGTTAAGCAAAAGAAAATTTTGAAAAGAAACAGTCAAAACAACTACACACAACACACAAATTGTTGTGATGTAGGACCAAGTACCTCAAGATCACGAAGTTCATCATCAAGTTGTTACAATTATGATACTCCAAGGTTTGTTGAGCGAAGATCATGTTTTGAATGTGGTGAGTATGGTCACATTGTCAGAAACTATCCATATCTCACGAAAGGAAAGACAAAAGTTGATGCCCCCCATGGTAATAGTTACATAAAAGATCTGTTTCACCAAGACAGGATCCTCGTCTTGTTAAACAACGAGAAAAGAAACAGAAAAAGAAACAAAGAAAAGAAGTTGAAAAGGCTTTAAAACCAGAGGTTGTCCAAACACAGTCTGTTAAATCAGATGTTAAAAATGAAAAACAAAAACATATTTGGAAACCAAAATCGGAAACTGTTTCAGGGAGAGTTACATCAATTCTGAATCATCGGGAAATGGATGTCACAATTCTCGATGATGACGGACGACCCAAGTCTGTGAAGGCTTGGGTCCCACTCTCCAACTAATCTCTGAATGAGTGTGCAGGATGTTCCAGGAGGAACTATTGATGGTCTTAGGATTGTTGATAGTGGAGCGCCCATGCACAAGATCGGCGACATAAGGCTCCCAAACATTGTTATATCCAAGGAGAATATTGTTGCCTTTGATGGAGAGAGGAGAAAAGAAGACAAAAATGTCAGATGATAGAATGATGCTGAAAGAATGTGGTTGGATGAAGTTGAAAAATTCGACAAGATAAAAAAATGTGCCAAAATTTGGTTGTTATGGTTTTTGATCGGGTTAAGAGGATAGATCAAATTGAAATGTACGTGCCTGCAGCATATCTGAAGCTTTTCAAAGATTCATGTCTTATATCTTCACAAGAAGTTCAAAGTCTACAAGATGAACGTGTAGGGTACTTTTCTCTATGGTGTGATTGAAGAAAATGTGTTTGTTGAACAAACCAACCGGGTGTGCGGATACCTTGGCATGGGTTAAACAACCGCACACTACTTCTAAAGGAGAAAGACGAAGACCTTTGCTGGTGCAAAAGCACGTGGAAGATATCATGTATGGACCGTCCCATGATGATGTGTACAAGTTTTCCCACATGCTCCCTTGTCACTTACCAGCCGGACCCGAAGGTTTTTGATCTTGTTGCTGTGACGAGAATTCTCGGTTCATTGAAGTAGCTGCAAAATCGATCTTGAAATCCACGCCGGGTGGATATCCAATTTAGGAGAGCACTCAGATTCCTGCCAATGCATGAAGAAGTTGCAGGATTACGGTTTTGAATTTCTAATTTCTCCCATCTTTGTCGATATTTAAGCTGCTTTATGATTTTCTAACATCTCGTACAGCACTCCTTGACCAGACATGTTGATCTCGAATATCACCTCACACGTGATCGTTTCAATATGAAACTTGTCAATGTGTTTTGGTCCACACCGATTACCGACATGCCAACTGATTTTTCCAAAATTCGATAAATCATTTTTTATTAAATTAATTTTGGTAGATGGCATCAAGGTCAAGCAAGAGTAAAACCAACATCGAAAAATCATTTTTGTAAATATTAATTTGTGTTTTCTTAATTTCTCGTACTTTTTGCATTTTAGGGGGAGTAAAAACGGAAAATACAAAAACATTAGAAATTTTAAAAATACAAAAACATCGAAAAATTTCAAAAACACAAAAACAATAGAAAAAAAAATGAGTTTCCTGGCGAGCAAAAGAGAAAATGATAGTACATCAGTGGTCTGTCGAAACCTCTTTAAACCTAAAATGAAAAATGATAAACAGCTCTATATAAGATGTATCGGTAGGCTCACAATCATTTTAAAGTGTGCAGGGTGATATAAACTAAATCGACTGAAGACTGTGTGGGAACCGCTCATTGGCATATGGTCTTGGTACCGAAATTTCGTTTGATAGATTACCGAGGTTCTGAGATACGTGGTCTTTATGCTTTTTATCATCTGGGTATCATGGTTGTTTCCTTTACAGGAAAACAACGGGGACGCAAGTCTAGAGCAAACATGATACCATACATACGTGTAAATATCATTCAAACATGTATATAATACATGATGCATACGACCTCAATAAGTGATAAACAATCACATGTCCCAATCAATAAGTGATAATATATCACAGTTTATCCGGGAGTCAAGTTCGTCTCTTTGTCGGTACGATGGTACTAACCTGTTCACGGACTTGCTCTTGTGCCCTTCATGCATCGAATATCAAGTTCCTCATCAATAAGTGATTTAATCGCATAGGGCTTGTATTCATCCAAAATAAGTGAGTATCTCACATTATATACGTTGCAAACAGATGATAATTGGTATACTCACCAGTAAGATGAACTCTCGTGCATACCTTGATACGGGAATGTGTCGTGTGTGGATGAACACCGGTCGGTAAGTATAAATCATACCTTAACGTATCCCCTAACCGCGAGTACATCTGATAAGTTGAGCTTAAGTGGACAACAATACCGATAATCGTTATTGGATGCTTATCTAAATATTAACTAACTGAACAATAAGAGCGTTTTGGCGTGACCATACACTGATATGATTCTCTTACCCTCGAAACTCGTAAAAAGAATGTCTGTAAATATTTATTGACTGTTTTCCGTTTATGCATCTTTGTATATATTTATTTACTGCTTTCCGTCTTTAAATTTGAAATATTCAAAAATGCCAAAAAGATTTTAGGTGTGTTTTAATATAAACTTTATAAAAGCCAAAAAGATTTTGCTTCTAGTTTATTTTTGATTGACCGATGTTGGAACTCGAGTCTATCCTACCCAAAATCCTGATTGTAAGCCGGAAAACAATTGCATCTTCATAAACAGTCGAAGTTAACAGATTTTGAAAGTTAAATGATTAAAACTGAACATTTTCTAAACTTTCAAACTGTTGTTGGTTGGTTGGTTGATTGAGAGTTGGTCTCATATGTCATTTGTTTAATTTATCTACATTCCAAGCAGTTGTTCTCATTACGTGTTTAGCTTTCTTGTATGTGCAGATGGTGCATTCGAACCAGCTAAAAGCGAAGAGAACGTGTCAGATGACAAGCCGTAAAATGAAGACACGACATTGATGCAATCAGAAGATCAAGATGATCGAGTTGTAGCTGACCTCTCATCAACACCAAAAGGATCTGAAGTATTGAAGAACAAAAGATTCACGAGCATCTTTCAAGGGGGAGTTTGTTGATACACTCCCTGATTGTGACACGTGAAGACCTTATTAGAGATCCGACAATGTGAAGAATGAACCATCACGAGTACCGTCCAAGGGGGAGTTTGTTGATACACTTTTTGTGTACACGACTCGGTTCGGTTCGACTCGGTTAGGTTCGGCTCAATACCGACGTCACGACATTCCTCCGTCGTGCGCCCCAGAGTTCGACACGCGAAGCACGGAGAGCCGCGAACCATTTCCCGCCGACACATCACCATGATGATGTCAGCCTAACATGTGATGACGAAAGACTAGGTCACCATCTCAGATGACGAAGAACCCATGCAAGACATGTTTTGTCACAAATGGAGGTCGACGGAGAACCAACTAGTTTTTCGTCGTGTCCTGTTGTTCGTCGGACCTGCTGTGCCTATATATACAGAACAGAACACAGAGACAGAGATAGAGCGTGAATGAGCTTAGAGAGAGAGAGTAGTGAGTGAAAGTTCCAGAGTACTTTGTATTTTGTCGAATCTTGTACCGAAACTTTGTCTAAATCAATGAACATCGTGTTAAACGTTGAATCCTTTTGTTGTGTCTACTCTCTCGCTCGGTTTGTGTCATAACGGGGATTCCGCACTCGTTTCGGCACCCGAAACAAGAAATCATCGTTGTCCGACGATCCGTATCGGGACCTACATCACTAGATCAGAGCATCGTCTATCTTCACCAAGACTAGTGCAATACTAGTCTTGATTATTTTGATTAATGATCTTATTATTTAGTGATATGTAATTATGACATGGATACATATAATTATGGTTAGGATGTGTTTATATTTTCTTAACTTAAACTTTTGTTATGTATAATTATGGTTAGGATGATGATGATGATTATCATTTGGATGTTTTAATATATATATATATATATATATATATATATATATATAATATTATGATTAACTCTATGATGATGATGTTTTATGATGAACTGTATGATGTTGCTTTATGATGAACTTGATGATGATATATGATTAAGTGTATGATAATGCTTTATGATGATGATGATGATATATGATTAAGTGTGTAATGATGGTTTATGATGATGATTTATGATTAAACTGTATGATTAAGTTGTATTATGATGATGATGATGATGATGTATGATGATCATGATCACACATATGGTCATAATCATGATATTTCAATACCATCTGATCCATGAACGTCATGATCATAATCATACATATGTACATCATAATGTGCATATTGTGCATAGTGTGATGTATGTTGATGATGATCATATGTATGTCTTTCATTGGTCAACTGTATGATGATAATGAACATCATGATCATGATTATACTCATACATATAATCCTCATAATCCTGATAATGTGCATAGTGTGATGTATGATGATGGTGATCATATGTATGACTTCATTGGTCAACTGTATGATGATCATAATCTTGATAATGTGCATAGTGTGAGTCTGTGTATTAGTGAGTCTGTGTGTGTACAATTGTTATGTTTGTCTGTTAGTGAGTCTGTGTGCGTATAATTGTTCTGATGATGTTAATGTTGTGAGTTTGATGTTGTGCAGCTTGATGAACTAGATGCAGGTTGGTTCACAGTTTTATATAAGTTGATTACAGAGTTTGAGAACTAGATGCAAGTTTGTGTTGGTGCATACGTCTGTCAACTTCGTCTTTGTTCAAGTCTTGTACTAGAAATGATAGATCAGGAGACGTTGTACGAGAAATTAGGTATACAGATGATTTCGCACGAAATGACTTGGTCATTTCGTACGAAATGAAACATGTGATTTCGCACGAAATGACTTTGGTCATTTCGTACGAAATGTCTTTTCGCATGAGGATGTTTCGTGCGAAATAGCTGGCCTATAAATACCTGTGATGTCTGACGTGACCGTGTCGTCCCGATCAGTCAAAAACCCAATTAAACCTAGGTAGCTAGGGTAAGTCGGGTATCGTATCCACGAAGAGCAGGTGGTCAGTATCACACGACCCGTTCGATTAGTTAGACTATTTACAAACAATGTACAACGTGATTATGAAACTTGCTAATTTTTCTTTGTTTATTTGATTTGAAAAGAAATCGGGTGAACCGATAAATGACTATTATTTAAAATTACTGTCAATTAACTAAGATTGCAAACTAAATTACTAAATGATTAAAACAAGAAATTAGAAACAAGTTCCACACCCGGTTCGATTATTGCAAGACCTAGGGTTCCTACATGTTTTAACTTGATTCAATTGCATATTGTGATTAACGGATTACTATCACGAAGCTTTGGTGCCAATTGCTACCGACGTCATAGACAACGGACCGTAATGCACTTCGTTACCGCGGACATGTAAATCCTACCCTACGATAAGGCATAAGTGCACATAACCATTTCGCAAAGTCAAATTTTATCATCACTCGACAATTTACGAATTCGAAACAAATGCAAGACAATTATCGAAGGTTTCAAATACTAAACAATTTGTCACAAAATCAAATCAAAATACGAATGCCCCTAAAATTCTTACAATAATCTACACCGGGGTGAAACCGAAGAGGCTAGCCGTTCATCGCGTTCAAAGTCGTCAACACAAAAAAATACTATTCTCCTCTTGATTTGCGTGCCAACTAGACAAGAACCCCCACAGCCCCGAAGTTGTTCCTTGTGTTTCACGTAACCGTCCCCCTAATGCATGTGATTTCCTCAATTGATGTTGATATCCCTTTTTAAAAAATAAGGATCCCTCCAAACTCCAAGTCTGCATGTTTTAATCTTCTTGTCCAGCATGTGCGGCCCACTATGTATTTAGAGTTTTAAACTCTTTTGATTGTTGGCCCATAAAAAATATGGTGATGATCCCAAGTTCACGTGTATGGACTGCCACTTCTTTTTATTCTATGTGGTGTTGACTTTTTGTTTTGTGTTAATATCTTGGACCCCATGCGTGTGATGATAGATGATGGATATTGTTTTTGAATAATAAATCCTTCACCACTTTGACTAATGTCGGCTACCAAAGATCACGTGATGTGATGATGATGGAATTGTTGACTTGATATATTTGATGGTGAGTCAAGCCCATGTACACGCGTGTCCCCCCTTGTCAACGTGTGTATGTTGATATATTATCATGAATAACTAGTATTTTTGCCCCCCGCGCTTTGCGGCGGCACGCGGCGGGTGGAAACATGTAGTAAGGCAATACATGATTCGTAAAACGGAATGTGTAATAGACAATTAAAAAAAAGTGTAAACATAATGCATAAAACACAATTAAAAAAAAAGTAAAACACAAAGGTTGACATGAAATGTAATACACAATGACTAAGACATTTCGTAAAACACAATGCATATTGATATTTGCAAAGGTATTTTTTTTAACGGCCAATAGAATCAATTCCGTGCACTCTCGGGGCACCTACTGGACGAAACGGAGTACTCAGAGAATAACCCGAGTCCACCACCAATTCCGGGGAAAACCCGATAACCCATCCGTCTGTAGGCACGACGGTGAAATTATTGGTAACACTCATTTGGCTCAAGGATCGAACCCAGGTTTCCCTGGGTCGCCCATCATTGCCCACCAATGCCTCACTCTGTACCAAGTGAGAGTTGAACTTGCATCTCTTTAAAGAAATTCAAATCTTCCACCACTATCTAAACATGATCTAGAGATCGTATTTGCAAAGTTATACATTGAGCTTTTATATAAGAAAGTTGGTATTAGGCAAAGTTATACATAGAGCTTTTGTATAAGAAAGTTTGGTATTAGATATATTTAATATGAAACTTGATAATAATTATGACCTATTCACTTTTTCAGACACAAAACCTGCAAAGTGCAAACCCATCCCATCCCATCTGTTTCTCTACACCCCATTAAACCCCAAGCTCGAATCACTCAACCCTAGATCTAACTCTCTTTATTTGAAACCCCCATTAACATATCTAGTGTTGTCACTGCTCACCATCTCCTCCTTTATCGCCGATTGAAGCATCACCACCACACCCGTTTATCTCCGGAAGTGACGGTGTTGTGTCATCGGACTTGGGATGTCTAGACCTACAACCGATCTGTTAATGGGTGAAGTTTTGGAGCTCCGATCAAATTTCCGGCGATGCACAACCAAGCAATCCTTCATGATGCATGTTATAGACTCGTGTAGATCGGCAATAGTTAAGGTTAAACTCAGCCAGTGCGCCTTCCGGTGAGCCGGCTTCCGGCATGTGGTTAAGGTGGTGGTCACAACGAAGATGCACAGAGAAGGTAATGACGTTGTTGGTGGTCTTGGGTGCTCAGACGGTAGTAGGAGAGAAGAGAGAGTGAAAGCTAACAAATACAACTCTAAACCTTGATCGTCGTAGTAAAGATTTGAGGACGAATCAAGTTGTTGTAATCGTCGCTTGTACACGGACCACCTTTGCCGTTCCATCGCAACTGTGTTCATTTGAAGATGCTTAGAAGGTACCAAAGTCAGGGCTAAAATTGTAATATATGAGAAGGCTAAAAATGTAATATATGAGAAGGCAAAGCCGGTGGAAAACCACTGACTTTGTCTTTTAAGATAGTATAGAATATATGAATTTGTTTCTTTTATTTTAACTTGTGAAATTCGTCATGCATTGCGACAGGAATTCAGTCCGTATGGGTTTGGCTTAGGGCATGGTTGGCTAAGCTTTTTGAAACAACTTATTGACTTATTGACTTTTTGGAAAAGTCAGTATGGAGTGACTTATTGACTTATTGACTTTTTCCCCTCACATACACCCTCATTGCCAAACATCATTTTGAAGCTTATGACTTTTCAAAAAGCCAATAAGTCAATAAGTTGTTTCAAAAAGCTTAGCCAAACATGCCCTTATTATGGTACACATACGTTACCGGCACGATATCAACACTCAGTATAACAACCGGAAAAGAAAACCCGAAAAATAAAGTTATGATATGACTAAAAAGATTTTCACACGGATTTTATATCGATAAAAACATAAAAATCAATTTCATTAGCGGAAAACAGAAAATGAAACCATGGTTCAATCGCCTTATCATTTCTTCTCTGTCTTTCACAAAATTTTAAAATATACTTTTTAATAACAATATAAATATAATGGTTTAATCGCCTTATCATTTCTTCTCTATCTTTAGTGGCGAAGCTTGACCCGAATGATGGGGGGTCGAAAACTTGTATACCCAAAAATTTCTATAGAACTGGGGGGTCGAAAACGTATATACCCAAAAATTTCTATACGAAAACTACATATATAACAATACTGAGCGTTGGGCGCCCCTCTCCGCCCCTTTTATACTTTGCCCCTGTCTGTCTTTCACAAAATTTTAAATTATACTTTTTTAATAACAACATAAATATAAAAGTAATGTTGGAGAGAATTGAATTGAAAAATATATCATATTAGATTTGGTTAATGTGAATTGAGAATATGCGCTGGGTGGCAAAAACATAAGAAAACAAACTAAAGTCTTTAAAACCTAAAAGTAACAAATGCTACTGGTACAAACCAACGATATCTTTTGATATATATAATAATAATGCCTTGTCTCTCCATCCAATTCGTCCAGGAGTTTCACTTAGGATTTTTAGAATTCTTTTAATAACCTTGACATACAATCCATGAGCTACCACTTTCTTTTCGCCGTAACTTACGCTTTAGTAGCCGTAAGCTACGTTTTGAACTCACTGTACAGTTGTGTGACAGACTTGCATCTACCGTATAATGAGATTCACTTAAGTATTGTGCCTGACTGTTCCGCTTCATCACCAAACATCCTAACTCCACCAATTTACGCAATTAACCTGTAAAACCACAAGAACTCGTAGTTATCACATTCGAGGCGTATAATCACTTGAAACACATTAAAACACGTAATATAATACACATTAAGGCTCGGGTTTCACACTCTCCATCAATGTCATTTCGTTTGTATGCTTCTTGTTTCTGACGCCGAAGTGTTGTCGAAGTGTCTCTGGCCTGTAAACTGTTGTGAAATCAATAAACAAGACAAATTAATGATATTCTAGTGTTATACAAGCTGAACGAAGACTGAATCAATGAATTCCGCCTCTGATTCAGTCTAAGAATTCTTCTGAACGACTCGTTAGGTCTTGAAAACAATCCTACAAGTGGTATCAGAGCTCAGGAGGAAGAGTTCTTACCATTTAGCTTGTTTTCGCTGGAAAATTCTGATTTCTACACCTTCTTTTCAAAATTAATCAAGATTTCACGGTTAAAATGGACTGATTTTGACATATAACGTGCAAAACACTATTTTAACTAATCCTTGAAAGAATCAGACCTAAAATCGGCCTAGAACTTGATCAATTTTGTAAAAAAACAGATCGAACAGGTGACATCAGCAGCATTTTGTACGAAATAGCTTATTTCGTGTGAAACAGCACTTCATTTCATATGAAATACCTTTATTTCGCACGAAATCACTTCATTTCGCGTTAAAATTGTCATTCCGTGTGTACCAGTCTATCATTTCGCACGAAATAACTTCATTTCACACGAAATAGCTCATTTCGTGTGAAATCATTTTCATTTCGCACGAAACCATTTATTTCGTACGAAATCACTTTATTTCGCACGAAACCAACATTCATTTCGCACCAAAGTGTGATTCCGTTTGAAAGTTTCATTTCGTGTGAAACATGTCATTTAGCTTGAAAAGTATTTCAAGTTGTACGGTTTATGTAAACAATCACATCAGTTTTTGTTTTATAGTATGACCAAAATGTTTGATGAAGAGGTAAACCATGATCTTGAAAATTTAAACAATTGGTATAAAGGGTATTTGGATAGAAGTTATGATGATATGAAAAAGGAAGGTTGGGTAAAAAGATTTGAATGTTTCTTGTGTAAGAAAGATGAAACATTGGATAAGTTGGAAAAACAGTTTGAAAACTTAATTGAACATTTAAAAGGACACGAGATAAGAAAGTCAAATGATGAACAGATAGCAAAATTTGCAGATGCATTACCGGCAGAGTGGAATGAATTTTTGATAAATCTGAAAAAGGATTCTAGATTTTCAAAGCTTTATCCAAGAGAATTTATTAAAAAGCTTAAAACTCACGAGTATGAAAATGATAAGAAAAAGAAGGTTTTGATAAATGATATAGAAAAGAATTTAGAGAAAATAAATTTGGATGTGATAATTGAAATGAGAAAACGAGTCTATGTGTGTCTTGCAGCAAAAAATGTCATGAAATATGACATTAAGAGGGGTTGTTATATTGATGAAAATATGAATCCTCTTGATTTTGTTAAAATTTTTTGTGCAGGTACATACAAGACTGAGATAGAGCAAATTTCCAAGAATGAAGAATCTGAGAAGCTTGGATCTTCGAATCTTGAACCAGTGTCAACGAAAGAGGTTGCAGAAAAAGCCCCTATCTTTGATCATTCATCAGATGATGAAAGTGTTCAAGTGGAGAAGAAACAGGTTGAAAAAATTCCAACTTTGATGGTCGAGAAGAACGCTGATGATAGACAGACTCTTGAAATGTGCTCAAAATGTGAAAAATACAAAATCTGAAAATGTCAAACTGTTAAGTGATGTGGACAGTTTGACATTGGAAAACAAAAATTTAAAAGAAAATGAAAAAGATTTTCAGAATAAAATAAAAATTCTAGAAAATGAAAAATCTATTTTTAGTAAAAATAATATTGAAAAGCAAATTGCAATAAACTCTCATCTTCCGAAAATCATTCGACTTGAAAATGAAGTTGAATGTGCTAAAAATAAAATTGATAAGTTAGAAAAGAAATTGAAAGGTTTTGTGACTTCATCAGTTATACAAGATCATATGTGTCCAAAACCGATCAATGAGATTCCAATAAGTGACAATGTCACAAATTATAACAAAGTCATAATTGAAGATTGTGATGATAAAACTGATGATGAAAATGAGAAAAATGAGAAAAAGAAAATATTTTTGAAATTAAAAGAAAAATTTCAAGATAACTGTTTTACAGTCTACTGAAAAAGGTGAATGCTCAAAGCAAAAACCTTTGAAGAGGAATGTTGAACAAAAACAAAATGTGAAAAATTCAAAACATGTTCAAAAAGAAAATAAAAGGTCATCAGTTCAATCATCCAATCGTGATAAAAACTTACAAAAATTTAAAAAACAAAATTCACAAAAAGTTGGTAATAAGTGGTGCAGGTTTGACCACAGTGCTCAAAGGACAAATCCAACTTACAAGAGGAGAAATAACTACCACAAGGCCAAGCAATGTCACGATCTTAGTGTTTGGTTTGATGGTGGTGAATGGTACGATAACAAAGTGTGTTACAAATGTGGTTATCAAGGACACATTGCTGTTAACTGCCAAAGTAAGAGTTTTGAGACAAGAAGATGCTTTGAATGCTATATCAAAGGTCACATTGCCAGAGATTTCCCAATGAGATCAAAGGAAAGATCGCGGGCTGAATCTCAGAAAAAAGCTAAGAATTTAGTCAAAGTCGAAGAAAAGCCTAAAGAACAGAAAGTGAAGCTTTCACAAGGGCAGAAAGACAGACTGAGGAAGAAAAGAAAGAAAGCGAGGGAGTATCTTGAAAAGATTTTGTCCTTGGATACAATCAGAAAATCAGATAACAGTTCTGATAAATCGTGTTGCTCTCCAAAGAATGATCAGTCGAGTAAAACGAATTCATCAGATACAAATCTGAGGACAGAAGAGAGAATAAAGAAAGGAAAAGTGGTTAATCAAAAGATTAACAAATCAAAGAAAGTGAGATTTTCACTTCCTGGCGATGAATTTGACTTATCAAAGTCAAAGGAGCCATGTTCAGGTGATGAATCTGGTTCGTCAAAGCCAGAGGAGCCATCTGTTGAGGTAAAAGGAGACAATTCCGTCAAGACAATGGATGATGCAAGTTTTCCATCATTGTCAAACAAAAATTTAAAACAAATAGTTGAAAAGAAACCGAGTGATGATCACTCAAAGACACCCAAGGTTCGTCAGGTTTGGGTGGATCTCTTCAAATGAAAAACCTGACTTGTCGGAGCTCCCAGGTTGGTAAGAGTGGAGCATGAATCGGCATTTTTCTTGAGAAATTCACTTCGGTGATATTTCGACCTTCAAGATTAATCAGGGACATTAAGTTGTACTTGATTTATCTTTCCTACAAGTGGTGTTGTTGATAGAACCTAAAAATGTTAAATTTTTAAAATGGTATTTTGAAAAACAAAGTGATGAGTTTATCCCCTAACCTACAAATGGTTTGTGAATTCAACAAAACTAATTTTCCGAAAAAACCATTTTGATTAAAACAAACTTAAGTGTGTTGAAATCATAATGGGAAAATAGTTTGTTGTAAGGGGGAGTTCTGATTGTTTATGCCAAGTGGATGGCGAATTGAAGTAATTCACTTCATGTTGTCATTTTATTTGTACAGTCTATTGTTTTCAAATTTTCCCAGAAAATCAAAATTGAAACATATTTTGATTTTAGGAGGAGTAAGAAAATTTTTAGAAATTTTGAAAATTTGAAAAATACAAAAACATGATAAAATCTAAAAAGTCTAAAAACATTGAAAAATTCAAAAGGAGTTTTGTTATGAATAAGAGGAAATGATAGAAAATCAGTGGACTATCACAGCACGCTAAAGAAATGAAATGTTAAAAGTGATAAATGGTCTCATTAAAGATGTGACGATAGGCTCAGCTAGACTAGTAGATTTGCGATAACGATACAAACTTAAATAAAAAAGCCTAAGTTCTAGTGGGAAACATGGTTGAAAGCATAGTACTTAGTTTTATCCTTCTTGATTGTGTGCCTACTCAGTAATCGCTGAATGCTAACAGCATAAAAACTGGTTAAATTTGTGAACTTTCACAATTTTGCTGAAAAGTCACTGTGATTCTGTGTTTTCATTTTGCAAAGACTTAAACTTGTTTTATTTCTTTATTTTGTTTAAGCATTGGACATCCTCTACGTATACGTGAGTATCGAACTGGATGTTAGTGCCTAAACGTTCTGCTTTATTTTATTTGGTGTTTCGTTTAAGCTTTGGATCACCTCTGCGTATACGGAAGTATCGACCTGGTGGTTAAAGCCTAAACATCTTCAACTTGTTTTTATTTCTTATTTTGTTTAAACATTGGACTTTCTCTGCGTATACGGAAGTATCGATCTGATTGTTAATGTTTACACATTCTGCGTTGTTTTCGCACAAATCACAGTTGATGAAAGTTTAAAGGCATTACTTCAGATAGTGTATTGCATGATGAGGGGATATGCTGAGATCTTGGGGTCCATAAGAATTTAGTGCAAAATTAATATATCTTAACGTATCGGTAAGCATTTCGAAAGTTTTAGATTGAGTTTAAGAGGACAACAATATCGTTGACGGGTGGTCGGTAGGACAACCCTTAAATGAGCTAAATACGTGCATATCCCATATTTTACACGGTTATGTATCGTGAATGTGATAACTACGAGTGTTCGTGTGTTTTACAGGTAAATCGCTTAATTCGGTTAAATTGGAACGCGTAGGTTACTGTTTGAAGAAAGACAGTGCACATTTGTATGTTGGGAACAGGCTTCGAAAAGAGGAAGGGGCTTTGGTGGCAGACTTCTTAAAATCTTGGGGTATGTGCAATTGAGGAATTATCATTAACATGACATCTCATTAATATTAAAGAGAGGCAGCCATCACACAAAAGTCAACAACTACTACATAATCATCATCATATACACATCGATTTTTGGGAGACATCAAGGAAGACAGCAGACAATTGTTTTGTCAAGTTGAAGTTATAAAAAGTCTAACGTCATCATCATTATCTCTCATGCAATCTTGGTGAGAGGCTTTGTTTACAAGGTAGTCAACAACATCATCATATATACACGCAGACAAGAAAGATCACACGTTGACTTGGAAGGCACAAGAGTTGAGATGTGTTTGGAGGCCCAATATTAATATAACAACACATGGGCTTGGAGACATGGGCTGACACATCACGTGAGGTATTGGGGGACGAGAGATTGGACCTGTGGAGTGTGGACTTGCAGCCATAGTGGGGTTTGTTGAATTATTATTCTTTTAATAAAACATCATCCTTCATCGAGATATATACACACACACACAGCCGACATCTTTGATTGGAGGAAATTAACATCATTGTTGTGCCATAGTGGGCCGCACTTGGGGAGTTAAAATATTATATACACACAGGGACTTGATGGCAGTTTGGACTTGGGGCAATCACCTCTTGGGCCGACATATTGGAAGTCCAAGTGGCACATGGACTTCTTTATATTGCCACGATATCATCACTTCATCAGCCATTACATGTGGGCTTGAAGAGTATAATCATCACATGCAGCCGACATACAAGAGGCAGCAATCATGACATTTGGTTTTGTTTTTTTTTTAAATAAAATCAAAACATCATCATTAAATAGGGCCGCATATGATGGGACTAATGGAGAGCTTTTGTAACTTAAGCATTAATTGATAAAGTTGATGGAGTTTTATGGCTCGAGTCATTGGTTTTTCGGTTACACGACACCCGACTTGTAAATGACTGGCTTGGACACGAATTTGGAGAGCTTGTTAGAGACTTTTGAAAGAAAAACATTAGCTTAATCATGAGTTTTGGGTGCTTTGATCCCTTTGAACATTGAAAAACTTGTTATGATGTTGATTCGAGCCATGTGTGGCTAAACACTTTATGATCATCCTGGATTGAAGGTTTGCTTGAGACATATTGTGTTTGATTTCCTAATTTCTAGAATAACAATCCTTATCTTTATGGTTGGTTTGTTATGGTGTGTGATTGTTTGTTAGTAGCTTGTTAATTCTTATATTAATCTAGTTTGAAACCACTACTAGAAAATTGGGCAATTGTCACTAAAATTTGCTACCGAAAAAAATTGTAGCAAATTTAGCAACCCGCTTCCCCCAAAATTGAAATTAAGCGTATTTTTTATGATATGGTGGCTAAATGGTTGGAAATTTTGCCACCGTTTAATTTTGGTGATAAATCCGTAGGAAAAATACTAAACAAAATTAAAAACATCAAAAATACATTAGAAATAAAAGTGCACTTTTTAATTGCCACCGTGTTAGTGGTGGCAAGATGAAAAGTTAGATTAAGCGGGTTAATTTTTAGATGTCCGCTCTTAATTTCACATCCCTCCAATTTATCCCTATCTTCATTTTCTATTTCCCCCTATTATCATCCATTCATTCATTTATTGAAACACAAACCCTAATTTCTTTTTTCACCGTACGCATCGTCGATCCAGCAGCAGTTCATACAACAATGCTTCACAAACGATTCAAGTCCACCAAATGGTATAAGTTCTATATTTGAAAGATTTTGTTTTTTTTTTTAATTTTGACTATACACATCGTATTTATGCGAATGGTTTGTTGTTTGATTGATTGATTCAGTAAAACGGCGTTGAAGTTAGCTACATCTCGGATTAAATTGATGAAAATTAAGAAAGGAGTACAGATTAATCAGATGAAGATGGAGCTGGCTCAGTTGCTTGAGACTGGCCAGGAACGTACCGCTCGAATTTGAGTATATTGTTTGATTTTCTGAATATGATTATTGAGAATTACCGTATTTATAAATTGAATTTATCATCATGTTGATTATTTTATTAGGTTGAACATGTAATTAGGGAAGAGAAGATGGTGGCTACATATGATTTGATTGAGATATACTGTGAATTTATTGTAGGTAGATTGCCCATTATCGAATCCCAAAAGTAAATTAATTAATTTGCTTAGAATAATATATACTGATTACTGTTGAATGATATATGGTTGTAAATTGTAATATTGTAGACCTTGTCCCGTTGATCTGAAGGAGGTCGTCACAAGTGTGAATGTACAGCTCCTAGATGTTCTGATATATCTGAACTTTATGATGTTCGAAAACAGTTTACTGCAAAATATGGAAAAGATTTTGTTTCTGCAGTGATTGAGCTGCATCCTGATTGCGGTGTGAGTCGCATGGTAAGCTGGATGTTAATGTCGTAAAGTTTCTATGTTTCAGAAATATTGTTTTTACCGTGTTTTTGCGTTATCTTTGGTTTTATTTGTGGGTGGCTCTCATGAGGGCTTGGGTTGACGGGTTGGCATTACCTATCCTGAACACTACTTGTTTAATTCGTCGTGTAGAAATACCCAACTTTAATCTGGAAATACTTAGACTATGGGGTATGGGGCGGGGGTTGGGGCGTGGGTTGGGTACAAAGGCCCAAGTCACCACCCCGGGTGGGCTTGGGTTTCGGCGTGGCCCCTTGGGCGGGGGTTTCAGCCCGGGCGTTGGGCGTGCCTAGCGGTCTTCCGTGGCCGGCTCTCATTGGCTGGGTTGGCTAGGCTAGGTGGCTAGGATTTAAATTTAAAAAATAACCGTTTGGCCAAGCCAAACACATACCCCATCTACCTAACGCTTAATTAGGGGTTTTTTATATGTCTAATTATGTTTTTTAAGATTTGTAATCCTTTTTTGTAGGATTTTGTAATTTTTAGGAAATTTTAATAATAATTTTAGGCTATTTTTTTTTTTAATTTTGCGTGTATTTTTATAATAATTGAAAAAAAATTATACACGTGGGCAACCCACGTGGGCTAGCCACGCCCCGCCATACCGACCCAACATGCAACTGACTAGCGGTCTTAGCTCATGTAACCTGGACACGACTTGTGTAACCCGATCATCTAGACAGATCAAAAGGATTGGTCTGGTATACTGGCTGTAAATAGGTTGTAGATTGGTAAGAGTTTGTAATTTGCAATTTATAAATTTTTTATTCTATTGTTAGACTGGCTAGTGGGTTGACCAGTTTATCAACAACCAAAGCCAAACATTAGCAAAGCATAATCTGATATTGGCTTTGTAGACAAGTCAAAGGGTGCAAATGTAAGATACATTGTAGGGGTGTTAGTTTCGATATGTTTACTTATGAATGGATCAATTCGCTGATGCGCTGCGATTACATGATGCTAGGATGATGCGCTCTAAATCGCATAATGCGCTCCTGATGCGCTTGCATGATGCGCCCTAATGCACGTTTTTTTTTTCTGAAATCGACCACTGTAGAGTAAAATATTGTACAAGGAGCTTGTGCAAAGTGCTTAATAAGCTTGTACAATGAGCTGATGAAGTTGTTAAGTGAGTTCCTATCTAGATTACTTGTACACGGATTGAACTTCTTTGATGGTATTAGGGCTATTTTTTGTATTTATTTATTTTAATCTCTAAATCTTTAGTGTTTAAATTTAACAAGTTAAAATCATGTCTATAAATAATTTTTTAAATAACAAACGCCTCACAAACGTAATGCGCGACTTTTGGGATCAAAATGCATCGGAGCACATCGCGCATTTTAAAACCAAGGATGTTGTAGTACATTGTGAAAGAACATATAGAATAATTGTTGATTCATCTGCTATTAAGCTTTTTCATCCACGAATGTATTGTAATCTGAAAAAGGTGTAAGTGTATGAATTACTTATGTAATTATTACTAAGAATCATTGCATCTAAAATCTCAGGTAACCTTTTTCTCAAATGAGCCAATACCACTTTACTATTCACAAACGGTTAAATTTGGAAACGTCAATTACAGTCTTTACAGTCACAGCTTGCTCGAGTTTGGTCAGGTAAAATCCCAAAAATACCCTTAAGATATAACATACTTTAAGCTGTTTGGTTGATCAGAACTTACCTTTTTTTTGCAGAATGTTGCATTTGACTTGGTTCGTGGGTCAAACTTGGTAAAAGTTTCAAATGTGGGTAGGTACAAACTTAATTTAGTAACCGAGAATATTATTAATTATTATTTATCAAAAACTCAAAACAACTGATTATTTCATTTGTTTGTCGTCTTGACAGGTGCCGCCTCTCCATTGGTCTTGGATGGGGTTGATTTCAGTCAAAATGGCAATGAACTAAAGGTTTGCAACATAGACCCCCCCCCCCCCCCCCCCCACACACACACATACACACACACACGTCTGTCCAGAATTCATAAAATTAATGGCTAAAGTTTACGTTTCTGTTGTGTTTAATTTTGTTTAGGCTTCATCTAATTTGTGTTCACTGCATGGTTGTTGTCATTGTGAGCCGCGTTTGACTGTTTGGTACCCAAAATAATAACTTTTTAATCGGCCCGTCCTTACCCGAACCAAAATAATATTTTTTAAAGTCCCCATTCTGACTCAAATCCGTCCTGACCCGACCCGACCCAAACCAAACTAATAATTTTTAAATCGGCTATTCTTTTCTGAACTCAGCTGCCCCGAACCTGCCCTGACCTGTTACCGCGTCCAAACATAACCTCATTTTACATATTGTTCATATGGCGGGTAATAGTTTAACAAAACTCTAATGCTCCAAGGGTAAATATGTCATTTCATTCATATGTATGATTACACTTGTAACAACGCCATAAATTGTCCACTACGCTGTATATTTACTTATTTATTTATTTATTTATTTATTTATTTTTATAACACATTCATACGCCCCTTTAACTTTAATGTACTCAAATGATTGCATTTTTTTGTTCTATGCGATATGACAAGCCTGCCTATGCATCTTTATATGTTATCCTTAATATTTTCTATTTTTTTGTATTACAATTTGTTTTTGGCGCCGCAACGCGCGCGGGTTTCCACTAGTTTATAGTAGTTAATGTGGCAGGAAAAAAAAAGATCATGTTGAAGACCCTTCTGTCAGTCTTCTAAATAAAGATCCTGTTGAAGACCCTTCTGTCAGTCTTCTAAAGACTAAAGGTACTTAAATCAATTAATCTTTATTTTTATGTAAATAGTTTTATCGAGGATAGAACTTTTAATGGTGTGAGGTGGCAGTTTTGACCCGTTTCAATACAAAGGGGCCGGCTCAGAGTTGAGATCATTTTTTTATTACTAATGGGTCTGACATATAAGAGTGTTGGCAGTTTCTATCATGAATATTCTTCTTTTGAGAACTGATGCTTCTACAGAAAGGGAGAAGTAAGTGTTTTGTTGTCCATTGCTGTTTGCCAGCATCTGACATTTTGTTATAACCTTTTTGAAGTTTGTTATGTGAAGGTAGGTATGGAGAGGTGTCGGTCTTTGAAAGTATCCCTCAGCTATTAAGAAAAGAAGCTGGGCTTGGTGTGCAAAAGCAAGCCGTGCATCTTCTCTACCTTCTCTTAAATTGTAAGCTAATTTCTTCCCTCGTCGGGTGGTTGTGACTGACAATTGTTACTAGTGCAGATTAGTTATGATACAGGAAAATTGGGCGATTTGTTAGAAGCATTGGTTGATCTTTGTTGTCTTCAAAATGTAAGTTTGTAATTTTTTATGCACCCGGTAAAACAGTTTTGGGCTTTTATGTTTTGTAGATTGAAAAGTTGAATTTAGTTATCAAGGAGCTCGTTAAGGAAAAAGATGAAGAAAAAGAAAGGTTCAATGGAATTACTGCGGGGTTGTTGGCTGAAAAAGAAAAAGATAAGGTGGATAAAGATGCTATGCTTGATAGGATGTCACAAATTGAAGCTATGTTAACAACTACAGTTCGAAGATAGGTCATAAACACTTGGTTTTGAATGTTTAGATGTTTATCTTATTAGGATAATTTTAGTTATTTTATGTTTTTTAGTTGGTGTTTTTTATATGCTTTTGAAAACGAGATGTTTTATGTAATTTTGGGATTTATTAGCCTTTTTTTATATTATTTGTAGTTTTATTGATATGTAATTTTGATGAAAATAGCAGCGAGAAAAAAAATCTGAATTAAAAACCAATATTTTAAAACAAACCAATATTCCAGTAATTTGTGTGTAAAAAATGGTGGCTAAATGGTGGCACAACTCGGTCGCAAATTGTGTAAAAAATGGTGGCAATATCGGTGGCTAAATGGTATCAAAACTCGCAAATTGTTGCTAAATGGTGACAATATAGGTGGCTAAATGGTGGCAATATCAGTGGCTAAATGGTATGAAACGCGTCACAACTCGGTGGCAAACAAGGTGGAGCGTAGCAAACATGAAGCGGTGGCAAATAATTTTGACCAATTTTGTGGTGGTAAAAATATGGTAGCAAAATATAAAAATGGTGGCTATTTGGTGGCATTAGGGCAATTGACACGGGTGTTTTTGTCACCGTATTTTCGGTGGCAAACTGGTGACAACAAGTAAATTGCTACCATTTTGTAACCAAAAATTACATGACAAAAACCATGTTTTCTAGTAGTGAACCATACGTTCTTGGTGCTGTTGGCAATCGAGATATCATGGGTAGAATTAGAATTGGGTAAGGGTTGATTGATCATCGGGTAACAACCTCACGTTCTAGGAATCTGAGTACTTAGTTCCCTTTCATCACTGCAAGTAATCACACATGAGCTATGTCTATGTAGTTCTTTCTAGTGGAATGATAATATGAATGTCGAAACAAACCGGAAATCTAGGATGGTCATTTGTCACTAATTTGCTTACAACCAAACTTTTCTCTTGCAAATTAATTAGTATTCTTAGTTTTTAAAAGCAATCCAAAAAAAAAAAACCAACTCTTGAATTTTACTTTTCTTGCAATTAGTTTAATTTTAGGTAACTTAGATAAATCTTAGATAACATACATTCCACAAACTCCCTGTGTTCGATACCCACTTACCGCTAACTATTTAGTTGTATTTGGATTAAATTTGATTGTGACCACGACATCACGTCAAATTTTGGCGCCGTTGCCGGGGAGTAGTGCGCAACGTGTGTTATTTTCTTTCTTTTTAAGTTTGTTATTTTTCTGGTTTACGCTGGCTGTGTTAGTGTGCAGGTATTGACAGGTGCATGCGTACTAGGAGCTCTCACAAGCTATCACCTTTGGCATTTGATCCGGAAATGAGTTACCAAGAGGAGTACGATTACGGTGATTATTATGATGAATATTCCCAACTTTCATATGAAGGCCCTCAGATGTACGATCAAGACTATTATCATGCTCAGTATACATTTGATCAGTATGGTTATGAATGTGTAACTCAACAACCTACTTTGCACTATCAGTCACATAAATCTGAAAGTCTTGACGAGATGATGAGAAAGAGACACATGGTTCATGTTGAAAAAGAATTAACAAAACCTCATTTGTCAATGGAAGAACGCGTAGAACTTTTGGAATGGAAATATGATTTGTTACCAAAAGAGGTGAAAGAGATGAGGCCAGGGACGTCGATAGTGGAAAAACGTCAAGCAAAACAACACTGGATATATGTGCAGATTAAACAAATGACACCTATGGGTGATGTAGAAGAAAAGGTTGTGAGTCCTCCCGAACTTGAAACTGAATTATTAGGGCCAAATGAGGAATATACAATTGAAATTATTGTGGAGGAACCACCTATGGAGAGCAAAGTTGAGGGCCTTTTACTTGATGAACCAATCAAAGTTGATTACAACTCTCCGGCTGTGGTGGTTATGGAAACCAAGAGTGTTAAGGATGCATGTTTAGAAACTAGGAAGGTGGCACTTCATGATGTGGGAGATTTCATTCATAAGTTATGTTTATGGGAGATTTTGATTTGTTGGGCACAGAAAACGAAGTAGTGAAATGGAGAGTAAACTACCGAGCATTTGTTGGAAATTCGGTAGGAAAATGTGGATTTAAAGAATTTTGCAAAGAAAGATGGGACGTGACAAAGCACACACACAATAGAAGAATCAAACACCGTGCTTACATCAGCAACGAAAAAGGTAAATGTGCATTGAGACCACCTTGAGACATATCAGGTACGGTCGGGCTGAAGACCTAAACTTTAGCGCTGCTTGGGAGGCAACCCAAGGTGTTTTTAGATAAGTGTGGGGAAGATGTGCGGAGAGTTGTGTGAAGGTGATGATAGGAAGTCGGATTATCTACAACATTTGTTGTGTCAAACTTCACCAGGTCAATGTACTCTTTCCTTAGTCTTGTTATGTTCTTTAGTATTAAAATATTGGTATTAGTTGTTAAAAAAAAAAATTGGGATTTGAGAGTATTAGCGAAAGCTAATGTTGTTGGTTAAAAGCGATCTTTTCCTCAAAACCATACATTGGGACAATGTATCCCAAGTGTGGGGATGAGGGGAATTTTTTTTGAGAATTTTAAAATTTTTTTGTGAAGCCAAGCGAAAATTGTCAAAATTTGAAAACTTGATATTGTTCCACTTGACACACCGATACCCATTCCTAGTCATTTCTTGGTGAGTGTTTGAGCCACATATGATCATTATAGATATTTCTTTGTTTTGAGTGGCGGTGTGTGTATTGTGTTAATAGAACTTGTGTACGAATTCTTGCCAAATCCTAGAGTTAGCATGCTTTTGAAAATGATAGGGGACTTTTAGGTAGCCTCGTCTAGATGTGTGAGAGTGTGGGAATTGGGGGTTGGAACTCATACGTTACATATATGAGCTTGGTTTGTGAGGGGTGGGGGTTTGGTCTTTAGAAAGCCATGTTTGAGCCTTATACCATTCGGTTGTGACCCGAACCTACTTTCTACAAAACTTTACCTTTTGAGATGACCCGGTTTAGGAGTCTAGTTGTGAATGTTGATGTTGATGTTTTTGTATATTGTGTGAGTTGTTATATCTTATAAAAAAAAGAAAATAAAGGAAAGAAAAGAAAAGAAAAGAAAAAAAAAGAAAAATATGAGAAAAATAGAAAAAAAAAGTATTTAGTTGCAATAGTAGTTGAGAATGTTGAAGAAGTTGTGTATATATTTGATGGTTGCTTTGTTTAGTGGTAGAAATAAAAACCGGGTCAAATCAATTAGCTCTCGCATATATATTCCACCATTTTCCTACCTTTGCACCTAGCCCCGTTACAACCCGTAAGTCCTTTTGATTCATAAGCATGCTAAATACTCAATAGGAGGAGACTTGATTTTTATACAAGCTTCTTGTCGCACAAACACACACACGCATTGAGTGGTTTAGCATTATGTGCTAATATTTCTTGTCACTGAAAGATTTTTGTGAGGGGTGTGTCTTGTGGGGCGATAAAAAGTTAGTAAAAGGACGATACGTTTTAGCTTGGTTTGCATGTTGATCGCTTGTGGTTTTGAAATAGTTTTTGAATTGGTTGCTTGGGACAAGCAACAGGTAAGTGTGGGGATGTGACGGGTGGTCTGTAGGACAACCCTTAAATGAGCTAAATACGTGCATATCCCATATTTTACACGGTTATGTATCGTGAATGTGATAACTACGAGTGTTCGTGTGTTTTACAGGTAAATCGCTTAATTCGGTTAAATTGGAACGCGTAGGTTACTGTTTGAAGAAAGACAGTGCACATTTGTATGTTGGGAGCAGGCTTCGAAAAGAGGAAGGGGCTTTGGTGGCAGACTTCTTAAAATCTTGGGGGATGTGCAATTGAGGAATTATCATTAACATGACATCTCATTAATATTAAAGAGAGGCAGCCATCACACAAAAGTCAACAACTACTACATAATCATCATCATATACACATCGATTTTTGGGAGACATCAAGGAAGACAGCAGACAATTGTTTTGTCAAGTTGAAGTTATAAAAAGTCTAACGTCATCATCATTATCTCTCATGCAATCTTGGTGAGAGGCTTTGTTTACAAGGTAGTCAACAACATCATCATATATACACGCAGACAAGAAAGATCACACGTTGACTTGGAAGGCACAAGACTTGAGATGTGTTTGGAGGCCCAATATTAATATAACAACACATGGGCTTGGAGACATGGGTTGACACATCACGTGAGGTATTGGGGGACGAGAGATTGGACCTGTGGAGTGTGGACTTGCAGCCATAGTGGGGTTTGTTGAATTATTATTCTTTTAATAAAACATCATCCTTCATCGAGATATATACACACACACAGCCGACATCTTTGATTAGAGGAAATTAACATCATTGTTGTGCCATAGTGGGCCGCACTTGGGGAGTTGAAATATTATATACACACAGGGACTTGATGGCAGTTTGGACTTGGGGCAATCACCTCTTGGGCCGACATATTGGAAGTCCAAGTGGCACATGGACTTCTTTATATTGCCACGATATCATCACTTCATCAGCCATTACATGTGGGCTTGAAGAGTATAATCATCACATGCAGCCGACATACAAGAGGCAGCAATCATGACATTTGGTTTTGTTTTTTTTTTTTAAATAAAATCAAAACATCATCATTAAATAGGGCCGCATATGATGGGACTAATGGAGAGCTTTTGTAACTTAAGCATTAATTGATAAAGTTGATGGAGTTTTATGGCTCGAGTCATTGGTTTTTCGGTTACACGACACCCGACTTGTAAATGACTGGCTTGGACACGAATTTGGAGAGTTTGTTAGAGACTTTTGAAAGAAAAACATTAGCTTAATCATGAGTTTTGGGTGCTTTGATCCCTTTGAACATTGAAAAACTTGTTATGATGTTGATTCGAGCCATGTGTGGCTAATCACTTTATGATCATCCTGGATTGAAGGTTTGCTTGAGACATTTTGTGTTTGATTTCCTAATTTCTAGAATAACAATCCTTATCTTTATGGTTGGTTTGTTATGGTGTGTGATTGTTTGTTAGTAGCTTGTTAATTCTTATATTAATCTAGTTTGAAACCATACGTTCTTGGTGCTGTTGGCAATCGAGATATCATGGGTAGAATTAGAATTGGGTAAGGGTTGATTGATCATCGGGTAACAACCTCACGTTCTAGGAATCTGAGTACTTAGTTCCCTTTCATCACTGCAAGTAATCACACATGAGCTATGTCTATGTAGTTCTTTCTAGTGGAATGATAATATGAATGTCGAAACAAACCGGAAATCTAGGATGGTCATTTGTCACTAATTTGCTTACAACCAAACTTTTCTCTTGCAAATTAATTAGTATTCTTAGTTTTTAAAAGCAATCCAAAAAAAAAACCAACTCTTGAATTTTACTTTTCTTGCAATTAGTTTAATTTTAGGTAACTTAGGTAAATCTTTAAATAACACACATTCCACAAACTCCCTGTGTTCGATACCCTATTACCGCTATCTATTTAGTTGTATTTGGATTAAATTTGATTGTGACCACGACACCACGTCAATCGTCAATCTACGTGAATCGTTTAAAACTTAAAGTGTTTAAAGCTCAACGGTGTTTGTGATTTGTCTCAAAAACTGATATGATCCTCTTGCACAAATTCACAAAAATATTGTTTGTAAATATTTCTTTACTGCTTTCCTTTAAAAAACAAAAAATCCTAAAAGATTTTAGTGTGTTTTAGCATAAAATTTTGAAAAATACAAAAAGATTTTCGACAACTGATGTTGGAAAACTGATTTTCAAAATTCCAAGTGCTAAACATGATGAGTTTTGGATTGGGATGTTTGTTTGAATAATTGATGATTGAGTGGTTTCTACAAGTAAGTTTTTCTTATTGATTTAAGTAAAAACTTATGTTTTGAGTAGAAAATTTGTGCAGGAAATGTTGAAAGAGCTCGGTTTCAATTCCTGATGACTAATTCCAGGTTTTCGATTCTAAGCTACAGTTAAAGAGTTCCAGACTGCGATCCCAGCTGAGTGAAAGGGGGAGTCTGAAGACAAAGAAGCCAGGTTCCTGATCCTGTTGCTACGGAAAGCCAGGAGAAGTTCCTGAAGTTAAGAAGACCGATCAAGACTGAAAAGTTGACATGCTGAAGACTCGTACCGAAGACTTCGTCAACATCCGAGGGGGAGTCTGTTGGTGCATACGTCTGTCGACTTCGTCTTCGTTCGAGTCTTGTACTAGAAATGATAGATCATGACACGTTGTACGAGAAATTAGGTATACAGATGATTTCGCACGAAATGACTTGGTCATTTCGTACGAAATGAAACATGTGATTTCGCACGAAATGACTTTGGTCATTTCGTACGAAATGTCTTTTCGCATGAGGATGTTTCGTGCGAAATAGCTGGCCTATAAATACCTGTGATGTCATTTCGTTTGTATGCTTCTTGTTTCCGACGCCGAAGTGCTGTCGAAGTGTCTCTGGCCTGTAAACTGTTGTGAAATCAATAAACAAGATAGATTAATGATATTATAGTGTGATACAAGCTGAACGAAGACTGAATCAATGAATTCCGCCTCTGATTCAGTCTAAGAATTCTTCTGAACGACTCGTTAGGTCTTGAAAACGATCCTACAAGTACGAAATGTCTTTTCGCATGAGGATGTTTCGTGTGAAATAGCTGGCCTGTAAATACCTGTGATGTCATTTCGTTTGTATGCTTCTTGTTTCCGATGCCGAAGTGTTGTCGAAGTGTCTCTGGCCTGTAAACTGTTGTGAAATCAATAAACAAGACAGATTAATGATATTCTAGTGTTATACAAGCTGAACGAAGACTGAATCAATGAATTTCGCCTCTGATTCAGTCTAAGAATTCTTCTGAACGACTCGTTAGGTCTTGAAAACGATCCTACAAGTACGAAATGTCTTTTCGCATGAGGATGTTTTGTGCGAAATAGCTGGCCTCTAAATACCTGTGATGTCATTTCGTTTTTATGCTTCTTGTTTCCGACGCCGAAGTGCTGTCGAAGTGTCTCTGGCCTGTAAACTGTTGTGAAATCAATAAACAAGACAGATTAATGATATTCTAGTGTTATACAAGCTGAACAAAGACTGAATCAATGAATTTCGTCTCTGATTCAGTCTAATAATTCTTCTGAACGACTCGTTAGGTCTTGAAAATGATCCTACAGTTTGAATTTGCATAAGTGCAATTACATTACCCAATTAAGTGCGGTTTGTTGGCCAATTCAGTGGATTAGTGAGAGTGATAAACTAGATGCAGGTTAGTTGACCAATTAAGTGTAGGTCACAAGTGTATTTGTACATTTGGCCACTTAAGTGCAGGTCATTAGGTGCAGCTTTGCAACAGTTGACCCACTAAAGTCAGAGCTTGAATGCCATGTCCAAGATGCAAGTTTAGTGCAATTTCCCCAGGTAGATGTGTTTCAAATAAAGTTGAAACGACGAAATGGGTTTCAAAATTTCAGTCCCGAGCTTATAAAGTCAAAACGAGTTGGTGATCCTTCAATATTTTGACTTGGTAAAGTCAAACCTGCACCTATTGTGAGAATGGATGGAATTTTGAATATAGTATAAAGCGAGGGGCAATAAGGTCTTTTTACATCATCTAGTAAGGGCAAAAGGGCCTTTTAACAACATGTACTAACAACCTTTAACGTTTCGGAGGCAAATGGTAATGAAATACCCATGTCAAGGTTTCAGATGACAAAAACTGAAAGAGAGGGAGGCATTAAGCAATTTAGACCAAACCTCAGGGAAGCAAATTGCTCTTTACTCTTGAAATTTTTAATAGGTTATAGTTTCCCTCTTAGACGTTCAAACTTATGTTAATTAGTGAAGTGGAAGTGTGTATGTATTACCTTAACATGATATTAGTAATGATTTCATTGGTTTACGATATCAAAAGAAACACTAAGTAAAACCTTAAGTCCTTAACCCTATTTTAGTGTTGCCCCTTAATTGAGTGAAAAAAAACCTACTCATTTGTTGGCGATTTTTAGTATCATCAAACTATTTTGGTTAATTCAAGATTTACTTGAAAACCAGTGATGTTCAAAAAAAACTTAGAAGTCAAGAACTAGTTAGAAACTTAAAAAAGTGGAGTGGCTGATTGCTAGCGTTGGTGAACAACACTTTGGGACTGGGGTTGGTTAAGATTGCCAAGTACTGAAGTTGAAAAAGAGGAGTATTCCAAATTGACACAATGATTACAACATCAACAAATGGAAGAGGAAGACGATGGTATGGTTCTAGAAAAAACGATTGTGAAGTAGAGTTATTGGTCAAACAAGTCAAATCAGAACGGCTCGGGCCGAAGAGGCAACACATCAAACATCTCCCTTCCAGCAATTGGGCAGCACCGAATGTAAACTTGTTTGGTTGGCGATCAATTGCAGGAAAGATAGCATTGACTAGACGAGGAATAATAATCATTAATGATCTATATCTGAATTGGTGTATTAATCTCGTGTTTGACGGCGAAATCGGTGTGGTGGCAGGTATATGTGCTGTTATAAATACCGGAATAAAACGGCTCGCTACACGTTCAGAAAAAAAATATTTGTGAATAGTCTAGGAATTGAAAGGCGCCAAAGTTTACACTGATCCAAAATTTGTGTGGCCCTTTCATTGTATGATCTCAATTCTCAAATATTAGATATGGGTATTATTGAAATTCAAATTATGTTATGTTTAGAGTTAATTGCCATTTTAGTCCTTTAGGTTTGTCCAAATTTGTCATTTTAGTACAAATAGTTTTTTTTTTCCGCCTCTGGGTCCCTAACTTTTCACTTTTGTTGTCATTTTGATCACATACACTAACTCCATCCAAAAACCCCATTTTAACCAGGGGTATTTTAGGGATTTTCATTTTAAATCTTTTCAATGCCATTTTGATCCAATTCTATAAAATAAAAAAAAATTCTAAAAAAATTAAAAAAAAATTCTAAAAAATCCAAAAAATTCTAAAAAATAAAAAAATTCTAAAAAATAAAAAAACATCATAAAAAAATTCTAAAAATAAAAAAAAGTTCTAAAAATAAAATAAAATTCGAAAAATTCTAAAAAATAAAAAAATCCTAAAAAATTCTAAAAAATCCAACAAAATTCTAAAAATCAAAGAAAAATTCTAAAAAAATAAAAAAAACATAAACATCAAGAAAAATTCTAAAAATCAAAAAAATTCTAAAAATAAAAAAAAATTCTAAAAAATAAAAAAAATCTAACAAATAAAAAATATTCTAAAAAATAAAAAAAATCATAATATTCTAAAAAAATGAAAAATAATTCTAAAAAATCAAAAAAATTCTAAAAAATAAAAAAAATCATAAAAATTCCAAAAAAAAAAACTAAAAAATCAAAAAAAATAAAAAAATCTAAAAACTCAAACAAACATATTTTAAAATTTCAAATTCATAAAATGACGATATATTCCTCATCCAGACGAATACATTTTCAAGTTTTATCTATTTTGTTGAGTGAAATTTGATTTTTTAAATGGATAAGTGGTTCTATCTTATCATGATCACTCATTCACTTAACAAAATAGATAAAACTTGAAAATATATTCGTCTGGACGAGAAATATATCGTCATTTTTTGAATTTGAAACTTTAAAATACGTTTGTTTGATTTTTTAGATTTTTTTTTTATTTTTTAGATTTTTTTTTATTTTTTAGAATTTTTATGATTTTTTTATGAGTAAACTTCCGTTTTGCTCCCTGTTGTTTGGTCACTTTAACGGTTTTGCTCCAAACCTTTAAAAATAGCCATTTTACTCCCTGATGTTTCAGTTTTTTTGCCAATTTGCTCCTCGCCTCTAACTGCATCCAAATTGTTTGTTATTTCATTTTTGCTCCCCGCGGGGAGCAAACTGGCAACAAAATCAAAACATCAGGGGGTAAAATGGCTATTTTTAAAGGTTTGGGGCAAAACCGTTAAAGTGACTAAACCACAGGGAGCAAAACGAAAGTTTACTCTTTTTTATTTTTTAGAATTTTTTTTATTTTTTAGAATTTTTATGATTTTTTTATTTTTTAGAATTTTTTTGATTTTTTAGCATTTTTTTATTTTTATATTTTTTTTATTTTTATGATTTTTTTTCTATATTTTTTTATTTTTTGGATTTTTTAGAATATTTTTGATTTTTTAGAATTTTTTTTATTTTTTAGAATTTTTGGATGTTTAGAATTTTTTTTATTTTTATAGTTTTTTTTTATTTTTTAGAATTTTTTTGATTTTTTAGAATTTTTTTGATTTTTTTTTATTTTTTAGAATGGGATCAAAATTGCAATTGAAAATATTTAAAATGAAAATCTCCAAAATACCCCTAGTTAAAAATTGGATTTTTGAATGGAGTTAGGGTATGCGATCAAAGTAGCAACAAGACGGAAAAGTCAGGGACCCAGAGGCCAAAAAAACTATTTTAACTAAAATAATAAATTTAGACAAAACTCAGGGACTAAAATGGCGATTAACTCTTATGTTTATAAGTGTAGTATATACTTGCATAATGTTAGATATGCATTTAGCTAGCTGTATAATTTGAAATATTATATGTCATTATTGTTGCAATTAAAAAATAAAAGAAAATAATGTCACAACTCACTACTCACAACCAAGTTAAAGTACTTATAATGGCTTTTAATTTCGTCTTTATTGATAGTGGATGCTCCAAAATAAAGATTATAATTAAGTAACTCTAAACGCCAATGTGGCTCAGTAGCCTACTTGGTAGAGGCTACTGCTTCTTAGTGAGAGGTCTTGGGTTTAATTCAAAGCAAAGAATAAATTAGTATTTATTTGGTGTAATTTAGGAGTATGTAAGGTTTGCCATTAAAAAAAATTAAGTAACTCTAAACAAAAGGTGCTTATGTTATTTGTATACATTACCATAAATAAAATTTGCATATAAATTTAATTGTGTGATTTGAAATTTTATATATGGTTAGGGTGAGGGGGGCACACCCCTCTTAGGGGAGTCCCCTCTCTTACGCACACCCAATTAGGTTATGCCGCGTCAACTCCCCTTTTAAACTCCCCTTACACCCCAATTTGATGGCGGCACTCCCCTATTAGGTGACTTGTTTTTTTTATTAAAAAAAAAAGGAAATAATTGATTGGTTTGAAAAGATGGTGGCCCCACACTCTCCCTCTTCCTTCTTCGGTGAACTCCCCCCGACCCACCTCCCCGATTTGGGTCACCGCAGGGATGGCGGCGGTGTTCCCGCTGGGGGAATAGGGTCACCGAGGCCACTCCCCGCTGGTGCCCCGGATACCCTTAGTAGTTAATAGTTAATACGTTATACTGCAATCAAAAAATGAAAGAAAATTGTGTCATAATCACATAAATGTTGATTATTGATATTTGTAATAGTTTTTAGTATCGACTTTATTGACAATGGATTATCAAACTTATGTTTACAAGTAATTTAAAAATAAGTAGAGGTGTGTATGCATTAGCATAGCATGCATGATAAAGATATAAAATTAATTATATGGTTTGAAATATGATGGTTTGTATCTTGTAGAGCATTGAGAGCCGAAATTCCTTAACATTAGGCTAAAGGGTGTGGTGTTTATCATGGGATTTAGCAAGTGTCCACGTGGGACGGGGAGGTTGGGGGTACACCACGCCCCTGACCCAAATCAGCAAGGAGATGGCTCCATCCCCGTCACCCCGAGTCCACCTTTTGCATGTTTATTTTTATATTTATTTTTGGGAGGGAATGGACATTAAGGACCATAACACAATAACTATCGTCTACCTAGGTTATTTGCTTAAAAAATACATTTTTATGCACATATTTGATGAACATCTTTAGTGCAGAGTTTAATTCACATGTTGAATGTAGGGGTGTTCAAAAAACTCGTGGCTCGCAGCTCGCTCGAAACTCGCTTGAAAAAAGCTCGAAGAAAGCTCGGCTCGAAATTGGCTCGGTTGTAAACGACCCAGCTCGGCTCGGCTCGGTTTGTAAACGAGCCGAGCTCGAGCTTGGCCTGGCTCGACTCGTGAGCTCGTGAGCTGGCTCGATAAGGTTTACATCCTTCATTTTTTGTCTCACATCGCTTAGAAAACAAAAAGTAAGGGAGTATCTCCCATATAAAAGAAGGTAAAGATAATGTACAAAGTGAATTAACTATTTATACTTGCATATTAACCATATGGTTAAATTAAATGGCAATTATGGCCCTTAGTCTATACAATTCTAATAGACATAATCTGTATTTGTATAATTTAGGAAATCAAATATGTTATATTTGTAATGTGTATCTCCACAAAGAAAAGGAGATTCTCTATACTCTATTTATTGATGGTAAACATGAATGAGAAAGCAAGCAGTTTACATTCTTTCATGGTATCATCCTTACCCTAGCCGATCCTACCTTTCTTCCCACCTCTCCCTGCGCCGAACACTCCTTCTGTCATCATGTCTTCCTCTTGTTCCCCACACCCTGCAGTCACTGTCACTTCAATCAAGAGCCTTATCCCCGTTACACTGGACATCGAAACTGGTCATTATACGACCTGGTCTGAGATGTTCAAGATCCAATGTAAGGCACATCTCGTCTTTCATCACCTTCAACTGAAGTCGGCTACGGAAACAGCGTCCTCCTCTGATGCAAATAAAGACAAGGAAAAAGAAAAGGATACCACTTCCGAGACATGGGAGCGTCTCGATTCCATTGTCCTACAATGGATTTAAAGTACTATATCAACCGACTTGCTACACACTGTCCTTAAACCCGACACCACAGCTTACGAGGCATGGACCACCATCGCCAACATCTTTCAAGACAACAAGGCCACCCGCACAATTGATCTCAATAACAAGTTCGCCAACACGCACCTGGACCAGTTTCCGAATATGTCTGCCTATTGCCAAGCACTTAAAGTAATTTTCGATCAATTGACCAATCTCGGCTCTCCCGTTACAGATGAACAACTCGTTCTACAACTTTTATCCGACCTGGCCGAACAATATGAGAACACAGCATCCGTTATACAACAGATGAAGCCACTGCCAGACTTTTACGACACTCGATCACGCCTGTGTATGGCTGAATCAAGAAAACTCAGTCAGGTCCGACACGCAGCTCAGTCGCCCGGTACGGCTCTTAACGCCACCATCGAATCGCAACAGAGAGACACCCGGGACAGGGTAGACTCGCGGACAGAAATCTCGGATAGGGGGCGCGGCCGCGGACGTGGCCGTGGTAGTGGCCGGAATGGTGCAGGTCGGGGCAGGGGTGGCGGCTCCAATGGCGGTTCCAATATCTTCGGTAGTGGCGGCTCCTTTACGTCATCTGGTAATACCCACTTTGGTGGATATTATCCTTGGCCTTACTTCCCTACTTGGGCCGGCCCACCAAACACTAACAATCAACAGCCCCAATGGCCCGCATGGAACAACTTACCCCCCTGCCCATATCCCACAATGAACAAATCCCACAACCCCGCTGCGGGTATTCTCGGTCCTCGCCCAACTCAATCATTTGCGGCTACTCATACGCCCACGGATATCAATCAAGCTATGTACGCAATGTCACTCCACGACCCATCTTGGACTATGGATACGGGCGCCACAGGTCATATGACTTCTAACTCTCAACTCTCGTCTGTTTTTAATAATTGCATTAATCGAAATATAATTGTGGGAAATGGTCAAACCATTCCCGTGTATGGACAAGGCGGCCTTACCCTACCCCCTCCCCTCCCACCTTTCAAATTAAACCAAGTCCTTTACGCCCCATCACTAATTAAAAATTTACTTTCCGTTCGTCGCTTTACTACCGATAATCAACTATCTATTGAATTTGACCCGTATGGTTTTTTGGTGAAGGATCTCAAGACTCGGACTCCTATCCTACGATGCAATAGCTCAGGAGATCTCTACACTTTTGATCCATCCCAAGTTACCAAAATCACCTCTCCCACTGCACTCACTGCAATTTCTCAAGACACATGGCATCAACGTCTCGGTCATCCGGGATCTTCTTTATTGCATTCTCTTAAAAATTCTAGTTTTATCAATTGTGGTTCTTTGAAAAACAATATTTGTCAATCTTGTGTGTTTGGTAAACATATTAAACTGCCTTTTCTTGATTTTCACAATGTTACAACCATGCCGTTTGATATTGTTCACAGTGATCTTTGGACCTCCCCAATACTTAGTACGGGAGGTCACCGTTATTACATACTTTTCCTTGACAATTTCTCTAATTTTCTATGGACTTACCCTCTAACAAACAAATCTCAAGTTTTCCTTACCTTCACCACCTTTTACAACATGATTCAAACCCAGTTTGAATGAAAATTAAAACAATTTCAATGTGATAACGGCAAGGAATACAATAACAATACATTCCACGAATTTTGCAAATTAAATGGCATGCAGTTTCGCTTCTCCTGCCCATATACTTCGTCTCAAAACGGAAAAGCCGAAAGAAAAATCCGGTCCATTAATAACATTATTCGCACTATTTTAGCCCAATCCTCCTTACCAAATACATATTGGCATCATGCATTAGAGGTTGCCACTTACCTTCACAACATCTTACCTACCAAAATCCTTCACAACATTTCGCCCACCCAAAAACTATATCAATGCATACCATCCTACTCACACCTTCGTGTGTTTGGTTGCCTATGCTATCCTCTTATCCCTCACACAACTATTCATAAACTCCAATACCGGTCTATGCCATGCGTCTTTCTTGGATACCCTTCTAATCATAGGGGCTATAAATGCCTCGACCTTACTACACGTAAAATTCTTATTAACCGACATGTTATATTTGATGAAACTGTATTTCCCTTTGCCAATTACCCCACACCCTCTTTACAAACTTACGATTTTCTTATTAACCCCCTCCACCCACTTCACTTACATAATATCAGCCCCCACTCAAACACCTCCCCCACTACCCCTTCATCCCCCACACTAGCCCAAACCCAATCCTCTACAGCCCAAACCCAACCCCCTACATCTCCCACCCACGCGACCCACACTTCACATCCTCCAAGCCCATCACAGCCATTCTCCAATTCTGGCCCATCATACACCGCTTCACCCTCATCCCCCCCTAGCCCACTACAGCCGCTCCCCACCTCGGCCCAACCTCCTCTTGGCCCACCCTCCGACTTCACAAGCCCACTGCATACTTCTCCATCTAGCCCAACATCATCACACCCTTCCACCACATTGTCTGACCCCCATGCTACCAGCCCTTCTTATCCGTCTTCACCCCCTTCCCCACCACCCCCACCCCCCACTCGTACCATTCGTACTCGTTCTATGGATGGAATTATTAAGCCAAAACATATTTTTAACCTTACCTCTTCCACCATCACCCCTATCCCTAAAAACCCAAAGGATGCCTTGTCTAGCACGGAATGGCATAACGCCATGAACACCGAATTTAATGCACTTATTAAGAATAAGACCTGGGTTTTAGTTCCACGACAACCTCATATGCACGTGTTACGAAGCATGTGGCTTTTTCGCCACAAATTTCGGCCGGATGGTACATTAGAGCGATACAAGGCTCGACTTGTCTGCGATGGCAGCAATCAACAGATTGGGGTTGACTGTGGTGAAACTTTTAGTCCTGTTGTGAAACCCACTACCATACGCACTGTTTTATCACTGGCATTATCACAATCTTGGCCTATTCATCAACTGGATGTCACAAATGCATTCCTACATGGCAATCTCAACGAGACTGTGTATATGTACCAACCTATGGGCTTTCGTCATCAACAATATCCCGATCATGTATGTCTACTAAAGAAATCTCTTTATGGATTGAAACAGGCTCCCCGCGCGTGGTATCAACGTTTTACAGATTTTGTTCTCTCCATGGGGTTTCAACAGAGTAAGTGTGATAATTCTCTGTTTACTTACCGTCACAACGGATCTACGGCCTACCTACTAATCTACGTTGACGACATCATTCTTACGACATCATCAGATTCTCTTCGTATGCATCTCATGTCTCAACTTGCCGCCGAGTTTGCAATGAAAGACCTCGGGCCACTAAGTCATTTTCTGGGTATTCACGTATCTCGCCAAGGTGCCGAGATGTTTCTGTCTCAACAGATCTACATGAAAGAAATAATCGAACGGGCCGGTATGTTTTCTTGCAAACCTGCGGCCACACCAGTCGACACAAAGCCCAAGCTCGGCTCAAACTCAGGCGCTGATTTCGAGGATCCGACATTGTATCGTAGTCTCGCGGGAGCTCTTCAATACTTAACGTTCACGCGACCTGATATTTGCTACGCGGTTCAACAAGTTTGCATGTACATGCATGCACCTAAAGTAGACCACTAGAATGCTCTTAAACGTATCATCTGATATCTTCAAGGCACGTCATCTCATGGGCTTACTATCGGTGCCTCCGAAGATTTCTCCTTACGAGCATACACGGATGCCGATTGGGCGGGGTGTCCGGATACGCAGCGTTCCACATCGGGTTATTGCGTCTACTTAGGTCCGAATGTTATATCATGGTCGTCCAAACGACAATCTGTTATCTCGCGTTCTAGTGCTGAAGCCGAATATCGGGCAGTTGCTAACGTCGTTGCTGAAATATGTTGGTTGCGTAATCTTTTGCTGGAGCTGCACAGGCCCTTAACCACAGCCAGTTTAGTGTACTGTGATAACATTAGTGCGATTTACCTATCAGGAAATCCAGTTCAACATCAGCGTACCAAACATATCGAACTAGATATCCATTTTGTACGCGATCTGGTTCAACGTGGTTCAGTTCGAGTCCTTCACATTCCCACGCGTTTTCAAGTAGCTGACATCTTCACGAAAGGTCTGCCTAAAGTTCTGTTTGACGATTTCCGGTCCCGTCTAAGCATTCGACCTCCTCTTGCTTCGACTGCGGGGGTGTAATAGACATAATCTGTATTTGTATAATTTAGGAAATCAAATATGTTATATTTGTAATGTGTATCTCCACAAAGAAAAGGAGATTCTCTGTACTCTATTTATTGATGGTAAACATGAATGAGAAAGCAAGCAGTTTACATTCTTTCAAATTCATTTTAAGGGCCTTTTAAGTAGTAAATTTTGCTGTTCTTTGTTAGTTCGAGCTAGATCGAGCCGAGCCGAGCTAGCTCGAATTCGAATCGAGTCGAGCTCGAGCCGAGCTCGAGCTGGGTCTAGCTCGGCTAGACTCGACTCGGCTCGTTTACAACCCTAGTTGAATGTATAGTTGAATGTATAGGTTGACTAGTTGAATGTATAGTTGAATGTATAGGTTGAAAACGTTTACGCCCCTGGTAGTGTTTAAGCATCTTTGGGACAAATGTATAGTAGCAACAAGAGTCACGGTGCTACCTTTAGGAGTGAGCAAAAGCTGGTTAACCATACCAAATCCTAATTAACTAACAAAACCTCACTGAGATAACCTGCACGAACTAATAACCGACGGTTCGGTTTTGTGTTTTCAAATACAATTATGGATTGGTTTCGGTTATACCTCGTTTGAAAACTGAACTTAACCAAATTTGGTAACCGACTTAATCGGTGAACTGCAGGAACTTATTTGAATATTTGTTATTGAATTTTTGGCCAAAAGGGGCCAAAAGTTTTATGCACAAAGAAGTTGAACGTGGTTCAGTTCGAGTCCTTCACATTCCCACGCGTTTTCAAGTAGCTGACATCTTCACGAAAGGTCTGCCTAAAGTTCTGTTTGACGATTTCCGGTCCAGTCTAAGCATTCGACCTCCTCTTGCTTCGACTGCGGGGGTGTAATAGACATAATCTGTATTTGTATAATTTAGGAAATCAAATATGTTATATTTGTAATGTGTATCTCCACAAAGAAAAGGAGATTCTCTGTACTCTATTTATTGATGGTAAACATGAATGAGAAAGCAAGCAGTTTACATTCTTTCAAATTCATTTTAAGGGCCTTTTAAGTAGTAAATTTTGCTGTTCTTTGTTAGTTCGAGCTAGATCGAGCCGAGCCGAGCTAGCTCGAATTCGAATCGAGTCGAGCTTGAGCCGAGCTCGAGCTGGGTCTAGCTCGGCTAGACTCGACTCGGCTCGTTTACAACCCTAGTTGAATGTATAGTTGAATGTATAGGTTGACTAGTTGAATGTATAGTTGAATGTATAGGTTGAAAACGTTTACGCCCCTGGTAGTGTTTAAGCATCTTTGGGACAAATGTATAGTAGCAACAAGAGTCACGGTGCTACCTTTAGGAGTGAGCAAAAGCTGGTTAACCATACCAAATCCGAATTAACTAACAAAACCTCACTGAGATAACCTGCACGAACTAATAACCGACGGTTCGGTTTTGTGTTTTCAAATACAATTATGGATTGGTTTCGGTTATACCTCGTTTGAAAACTGAACTTAACCAAATTTGGCAACCGACTTAATCGGTGAACTGCAGGAACTTATTTGAATATTTGTTATTGAATTTTTGGCCAAAAGGGGCCAAAAGTTTTATGCACAAAGAAGTTGATAAAAAAAAGTTTTACTCAAAAGTTTGTTTGAAGCCCAAAATTATTATCTTGGGCCATTTTTTCATACCCAACCTTTCAAGACCAAACATAAAACCAACAATAACCAAGTATTGCTTTGTAGTTTTCCTTACGTCCATTTAAACCCCTTTCAATTAAAATATTTTCACCCCAAGTGGCCAAGATTAAACCACGAACTTATAGTTTTAACACGCCCTAGCTACCTTTCACGTAGACTGATGTTGAAAATCTGCAGAGATAAGAGGTTACGGAGAAGCAGGGCCGGCTCAACCATATTGGTTGCCTAAAGCGAATTAAAAACTCGAGGCTTTTTTTCAAGAAAAAAAATACTATTTGAGAAAAATCTTTCTTTACCCGGGCTTGGGACCAGAAAAATAAACTAAACAATTTATTGTTGGCGAAGTTAAAGTTTTTTTTTTTTTTTTTTTTTTGCATTTTTATATAATTTTTGTAGGTGTAAAGATAAGTTCAGCCCAACCCAAATATCATATATAATTTATTTTAAAGTTGTAGGCCCTATTGATTTGGAGGCCTAAAGTCCAAGCCTCAAAATATTTAGTCTTGGCCGGGCCTGAGGAGAAGAGGCATTTTGTGTATTATTACACTAGTTTTCTTACAATTATATGTAAAATATTTATTGATTTTGCTTAATTATATTTGGGGTGTTCAAAACCGAACTACAACTGAAAATTAAACCGATAACTGAAAACCGCCTAAACTGATAAGTTATGGTTAAGTGCATCACCATAGCCAAATCATTGGTTATGGATTAGGTTTTGTACCACTGGTTAACTGAAACCAAACAAAACCAAACCGAACCGTGCTTCATGAATTTTCATGTATTTCCTTGGAAAACCTAGCTTGGAAGAATACCATAACCGAGCTTGAAACCTGCATACTTCAGCCTGGAACACCATAATCGAACAAACTAAACCAGTGGTGGAGCTTGACCAAAATTTTCGAGGAGGCGTAAAGTTATGGGACCCAAATTTTATTCATATTGTTATGTTTTGGGTTGGGCCGGCTATTTGATTCGGGTAGGGTCAAATAATAATAGTTCCAAATAAAACTAAAAAAATTTCATTCATTCAAATGAACTGTTCTTACATATAAAAAGTTCTAAATATTGTTTAACAAACAAAAGACTAATATATATATATAATTGTACGAGATAAATGAAACCTAGACGAATAATTACAACTCAGCCCGACGTCCTTTAAGATTTAAAATGGTAGCAAACTTCACTTTGATTTATATATTGTATAAATATTTAGCCAAAATAATTGGAGGGACGATCCTATATAATTTTAAAATTTTCGGACGAAAAATCAGAAATTATACATTTCTAACCGAAACATTGGAGGGGGCGAATGCACCCCCGGGCACCTACTAACCTCCGCCCCTAAACTAAACAATCAACCTAAGTTAACCATAACTGGTCCATAACCACCAGTTAACCAACCCTGCCATAACGATGCACGGTTATTGGTTTCGCTGGAGCAATCTACCATAATCAAAGCTCAGTTATCGGTTCTGGATGAAGCCTCCATAACTGAACTGAACCGACTTTACACACCACTATATTATACGGGTGATTTGTACACGATGAAATCGGATTGCTTAATGTAGTTTATTTCTTTAATGTAATTAGAATCAGGGGAGGCGGGGCGGTCCGTGATGGATCCCCCGTCACGCGTTAATCCACCACGAACACCGCCGCCACTATATATATCACGCGTTAAGTTTAAAACGCGTTGAAATGTTCACGCGTTGAAAAGTTGAAAAAATTCGAACGTTTGGAGACGACCCTTCATTCTGTTTGACGAACCCTTTCACATTGTTTGACGAACCCTTTCACTTGTTTTTTTTTTTTTTTTTAAAGAACCATTTCACTTGTTTGAGGAACCTTTAAATTGGTTTTAATTTAATTGAAATTTATAATTTTAGTGTTTTATTGTTAATTTCTAATTTTAAAATGAAAATTAAAAAAAATTTGGGAGGGATAGAATTCCATCACTAGTGATACCACCCCCACTACATTTCTATCACTAGTGATAGAATATTGGGTGATGACATGGCATGAGTTGATTGGTGCTTGGTAGTGATAGAATTGTATCACTAGTGACCACCTCTCCTCCCCTCATTATAGATAATCTCCCTTAGTTGTATAATTATGGATAAGACAACGTGTGTAGTTGTTTACCACTAATTTCTTTCCGTATTTGAAGCCGCGTGTTTGAACGACGCAAATAATACGTTTAGACCTACGAGTAGCGTGATCAACTAGTATTGAGCGAAAACCATTTTTATATGAATAATTTTGGTTTGACCTTATATTATATACTAAAGTAAGAGCATTTTTATATGAATAATTTTGGTTTGACCTTATATTATTTCCTACCTATCAATTTGGAAAATTTTGTTGTCTCTAGAATTCACTGTTTAATTTTCCATCTTTCTATTGGTCCACTTTGTGTTTGGTTTTTTTTTATTATGCTTTTGAAATAACTAGTTATATACTTAAGTAATAAGATATTGATGTACTCAATAAATAAAGGCTTGTTTTGGAAGTTTTAATTATCCAACTTGATGTTTTTTCAGTTAAATTATTTTCTGCACAGTTTTCTAATATGAGAGTTTTAAACTAGTATAATGGAAATTTAAATGATTATCTTATATCTTTATTTTTGAGTTAAATGTTATTTTATTCTTTGTGATTTGACCTATTTTGTCAGTTTAGTACAAATGTTTCATTTTTTTTGCATGTGGGTCCAAAAATGTTTCACCGTGGCCATTTTAATCCACTGGGTTAATTTCATCCATTTTTTCTCTTAACGAGTTTGTTAACTAGAAGGGCAATTCGGCCATATAAAATGACCGAATTGCCCTTCTCGTTAACAGAAAAAATGGATGAAGTTAACCCAGTGGACTAAAATAGCAACGGTGAAATCTTTTTGGACACACGGACGAAAAATGAAACATTTGGACTAAACTGCCAAAATGACCCAAATCAAAAGGAATGAAATGACATTTAACTCTTTATTTTTTATCTTATAAAATAACAAGTAGTAGCTAATAAGCGTTATCTAGCATTTTCTTTCAATTTATTATGGGTTAACTTTTAATTCTACGGTCTTAATGCATATAAGTACCCGCCAATCTAACGCATTTTAAAAATGTGTCCTTAGACTAATGGGTATGGGGGTCGGCTAGCCCCGGCCCGGTCCGGCGCCGAGCCCCCACACCACCCCTCTCCGGCCAAAACGTCTCCACAGAGCCGGCGGCGCCGGTCCCCTTTCTTCTCTCTCTCTCATCTTGGTCTCTCCTCTCTCTCTATCTCTCTCTAAAGCCGGGCCTCATCCTCCATCCCTCTCCACCCCTCTAGGTTCATCCCATCCAAGCCACTCCTACGTGACGCCTACGTGGCGGCTCAACCCATCCGAGCCCATCCTCTCCATACCCTTTAGTCTTATTGAAGGAAAAAAACATTAGCATAAGAACAATTAACTTTCTCAAAGGCTTGAAACTTAGCAGTATTAACATTTGTTGTAAATGTTTTACTCAAGTTATTGACAGTTCTAGTTTCATAGTAAACTTTGACATAAATTTAGAGTAGCTAGGTATTTAACATCACAACCTATATTTTAGTTGTATATTTAGAAAATTTATTCTTTTATTCGTCACCTAGTTATATAATTTGGTGATTGACATTAGTGGTGTGAAGTTTTAACACGATGCGGAAGTTAACACGAACTTAACATGGGTTTTGTGTGTTCAGATTTAGTCTAAACAATTTTGGGTCGACGATTCGGTCTGCATGCTAAGTGGGCCCGTCAGTAAATGGTTTCGATGTTAACTGTCCAAGCATGAGGAGTACAACCATAGGTAAGTTAGAATAGGAGGATACCCCCTGATAAACATGATTTACGTCTCTAGGAAACTTTAGGGAAGAAGGATGTAAATGAATATTGGATTAAAATAAAATTCAACTTTAACCATATGTCTCATAGTACTTCCAATTTACGAATTGTACCACGCTTCTTCCAACTTTCAACTTACTTTCCTCTAGCACTCTCAAACTAACTGAATCCAAACTCAGTCTGATGTCACGTAACAAAATAAGTGCCACACTAGATGCCATGTCATAAAAAAGCCATGTTAGATGCCACGTCACTAAATAAGTTCCATGTCGAATGCCACGTAATTGAAAAAAAACCACGTCAGAAGCCACGTCACTACACAAGTGCCACATCTGGGTTAGGGTTTAGTTAGTTTGAGAGTGCCAGTGGAGTTGAAAGCTGGGAAATGGATCAATTTTTTTTTTATTTTCATTTCTAATAAGCAAGCTTCTTTAGCAGCCTGCTTATTACTCGATTCTCGATTATTCCTTTTCTTGATGTTAGTAATGTACAATGGTTAAGTATGATCATTTTCTTCTCAGGACCACTTACTTTTTTTTTCTTCAAGTGAGAATTAGAATTAATTCCAGTTTATCTACTTCTTTCCATGTCAGGAGGAAAGAAACATCTTTAATTAGCCACAAAATTTATTTACTACACGGCGGGAGGTTTCATTTTTCTCTTTATGGAAGTTTTGGGTGTCAGATTATATGGTTCTAGTGAACCAACATTAAATTTTGAAACATCAGTTAATAAGTCGTATATTCTATATAGGAATTTTTATTGATTTTTGATGTCAAATTGCCGACTCTACCCCTACATACATGGTTACCAGATTCCCATGGAGATGCGCCTTACAGTACTTGTATGCTTCTAGCTAGAATTTTATTAAAAATGGGAGCGTATGGATTGATTCGGATTATTTTGGAATTATTACCACACGCTCATTCTATATTTTCTTTTTGGTTGATGATAGTAGGCATAATACAAATAATCTATGTCGCTTCACCATCTCTCGGCCAACATAATTAAAAAAAGAACAACCTATTCCTCCGTATCTCATATGGGTTTCATCTTAAAGAAATTGCTTCAATAACAGATACGGGACTCAATGGAGCTATTTTACTAATAATCTCTCATGGCTTTATCAGTGCTGCACTTCTTTCTGCAGGAATGAGTTATGATAGAATACTTCTTGTTTATCTCGATGAAATATGTAGAGTAGCTATCTCCATGCCAAAACTCATTACAATGTTCAGTGGCTCAGCCAAAAATATCTTTTAATGCCCAAAATTACTATCACTTTCGTAAGGCAATTGGAATGATATTAACTCTTGTATTTATTATCTATGCCAAGTCAAATATTCTATGGATACAAGTTTTTTAATAATCCAAACTGTTATGCTTTTTTAGTCTGGACATCGCGAGTTATTTGTTTCCATCTCCATTTTTATACTTGTAATGGGTATTCGTATGTACCCCAATAATTTTGTTTTTTGACTATCAGTTGACAAGTTTGAAGGTATTCTATCTAATTATTTTTATAGATAGTTTTCTTTGAAAAAAAAACTCATGTTATTTTTAAGAGTTGGTTGGCTAATAAAAAAGAAGAAGTATTTTTATTCTCTTAAATTTTAAATAAAGTCAAAACATAGTATGAATTTAAATTTTTACCCAATGTCTTTTGTATTTGTGAAAATCGTATGAATCACTATACTACTTGATTCACATGGTTTTCGTCGGTTGAGACAAGATGTTTTATATACATCGTATTGCATTTTTTTTTTGTATTCTTACGAAGTTTTTCTTGAATTTAACTATAGGTTAATGTAAATGAACCATAACTATGTAACCATATTCCTAATAGATTGACCCAAAAATAGCATATCCAAATAATAAGAAAGCCTAGAGTCGCCATAATTGTAGAATTTATTCCTTGCAAATTTTTGTTTGTTCGGGTATGCAAATAAATTGCGAATATGATTCAAGTGACAAAGGCCCAAGTTTCCTTTGGATTCCAACTCCAACATGATCCCCATGCTGATTTCCTATGGTTAAAAAGATAAATACAAAGCTAATCAGGCTATAACTCCAATAATATTTCGAAAGCTCGTAGCATTTGTCCCGAAAAAACTCAATTTATTGCTTCCTCTCTGCCAATAATGCCTACCCCTTCTACTCGTTCTAACAAATGGAATTCCGAGTAATAAGCGTTTGATATTCAACAATTCTTATTAAAAAATAATCACAAAAATCCAAACATTTATCTATCCGGCCATGAGGTACATCAGCAGGGATTCCACCAATGCAAAAAAAAAAAAAAAAAACGTGTATCATTCGCATACCGGTGACAGCTTCGAATAGGTCGTATATCAATTCTCTTTCTCGAAAAATATAGAGGAAAGGAGTCTATGCCTCGATATCTGCCATAAAAGGGATGCAAAGCTATATGATTGAACTCCAACATGATGACTCTGATATAATTGGCCTTTTAGGGACTTGAATATTGCCTAATTGCTCTGGCGCATTTACAGTTAATGCTTCTATGAAACATAGTAACTAAATAATCCTAACGTGTTACAAAAGGCAATATTGTATAATTGATTGATTTTCCACGGTAATTTCTATACCTCGGTGTAAATAATCCAATATTGCTTCATAGTCAATAACATCTTCACCTCCTAGAGTTACAATGGGTCAAAGAACATCATGCATTGATGGGTGGTGAGGTACCATAATCACTTTTATGAGGTCTTTTCTTGTAGATGGTACAGTTATAGGTTTTTCCCGATTCATTCTTGCATGAATTGCTGAAAGCAAAAAGAAGTTCATCAATCTGCACGGGAATCATTCAAACTAACTCTTAAATTAACGAGTTTTCTTTCTCGAATGTCCAACTTCCCTATTAATTCTTTATAGCGTGCTCTATTGTTTTTTTACAAATAAGGCAGCAACCGTTGATGTTTTCCCATAATTTTCCGCAGACCTCTCTGAGATAAATAGTCATTTTTGTGCAATTCCAAATGTGAAGTGAGTCTCCGTATCTTATTTATGAAATTTACTACTTGAAATTCAACAAATCATATATTTTCTTTGTTTTCTTCTTGTTCTTTCAAAAATAACGGAAATAATAATATTAGAAATTTCAATATAGTATAAAAATAATCATAGTTTATTTATATTCATTTTATCCGTTAACATTAATCAATCCGATTTTTGAGTTCATTTGGATAGTGACACAAAAAGACGATACCAAATAGTTTAGTACAAAGATTCTACTGATTAATTTATAGATTTAATTGATATGTCATTTCCTGATTTTTTTGTCCTAAACTAGGATGTTAGACACTACATGTGTCCGGTTAACTTTTTTTTTGAACCAGTTACTTGCACATAACATGGATATTACAAATTATAGACAACATAAAAAATGAAAAATATGATTGATAGAATAAAGTGACGTAGTATAATTCATAAGTTGTGAGTGTTATCGATCAAATGGTGAAAGTTACAAATATTTAAATCTGATAACCCAAATATAAATAAAAACTTCAATATGAAACATTTACTAATTATGTTTAGTAGCCATGTTAAAAGTGTTACGAAAGAAAAATGCACCCAAAAAAAGTACTCAATATTTGAGTTTATGGCTTTGACAATGATTTGTTCAAGATTTTATTTAGATAGTATGCTAGAAGAAAAAAATTGTATGAAAACACAATTAAGAGAGATGATAAGAACTTTTTTTATTACTCGTCGCATACATTACATTTAAACAATAATATTTGTCTCATTTCACATTGCAGCTTGAGTTGAATAACAACAAAGAATAAGATAAAAAATAAATCACTCAAATTTCAAAGATTTCTTATGCAATCCATTTGGCGAATGCATGAACTAACTCACGAAATCCATGACTTTTGGCATGCTAAGTGATTCGACCATCGATATTCGATTGTCTTATTGCGAGATGGATCTTTAAATCTCTTCCAATCATGAATAACCGTGACCAAATCAGTGACTTTCGCTCTAATACTCCGGCAACAATTTGCATGTACAGTTGAAACAATGTTAGCATCTCTACTATCTTGACAAAATCCACTGAAATAAATAGTGTCCAAAAACCTAACCCTAAGCCTCAACCTTTTAAAAGCTCTCTTTCGCATTAGGTCAACAAGAACATCTTGTTCTTTCTTTCCAGTTGAGTTGTTTCTTTGCCCATACCATTCATCAAACAATGCGATAGTCTTGTTGTTAGATTTGATCATGTAGAAACCGGTGTTTATCGGATTTGTTTGGGACCACTGATTGCCATTAAACTTATCCACACTTATTTGAAGATCAACTGTTTCGTTTAGGGTTAGCCTTGGAAAGGGATTCCTTAGCCACAAAACATCGGTGTCCTGTAATTCATTCAACATAAAACTATATGTTATTAAGAACGATTTGATAGCGTACATTTTTTATATATTATTTTTCGTGCCTTATTAACACTACTAAAAACACACTATCTCCTTAAGGAAAAAAGAATAATTCCCAAAAAAAAAAAAAACGAAAAAATTCAAAATTCGTCGGTAATCCAATGGTAATTACCGGATGATTCCCGATGATGAGCTACAAAGTTAAGGTACAATTGAAAATAAATATTTATATTGTTAATTATCGCTAATCCGTCGATGATTTTGTCATGGTTACCATTCTGTATATGGTTAATTTTAGTGATTTTCTCTTGAACCAAAGCATATGTGTGTATAAATGTGTATGTGTGGCAATATTCATTTCATAACCAATATAATATTGAGAACGACAAAACCTGTATAATTATACAAGCGAGTACATAAAACTTTAGTTATATTCATATAAAAAGGTTTTTATATAGACATTGTATCCAAATAATAAATTTTTAAGTTAAGCATGCACAATTTAATTTCTTTTGAAAGCTCTAATTGTAGATATTGAACAAATACATATACATATATTGAGAGAACACGTAAAAACAAAATGAACCATTTACTAATTTTCTAATTTGAAAAAAAAAAACAATAAAGTTATAATGTTTATTGTTTCTCAACCATCTCTCATGAAAGATATTTTTAAACACTGAGAAGTTTATTGGTTGTATATGTATATGTGTAGATTATATTGGCAATACATTTGTAGATAATGTATGAAAAGTTAGTTTGATAGCTTCTTTATACACATAATCTATATATGTTATATGTATATGTAAAAAATACAAGATTTAAAGAATATAAATCATTGATAAAAACGTTAACTGATTTAATTGTTTCTTAATGTACTTTCAATAATTTCGTGTTAATTATATAATGATTTTCACCAATATATTTGTATATTATTTTTTAATGTAGGGATGCATAAAACTGCATTCTTTATTTCATTTTTTTTCTAGTTATGTTAAGCACGTATTTAAAGAAAAATCAAAGTCAAGACAATGCCTGATAATCGTGGATTTGATTGCTTGATTTTACATATTTTTATATCTTAATTAGTTATAGTCGTCCTTGGGTCCAGTCTATCAAGATTCGTGGACTTCTTATAGAGAAAATATTTAAATATTAATTAAATAGTAAACGTTTTGGAAAAATATCCAAGTTTTAAAATATACCTCAAATAATAATATGACATATTTTCTTAGCATGTTGATACTTTTCATTTTTTTACCTAAATAACATACTACTTTACTCTTTTATCATCTATATAAATAAACAAAAGAGTTAATTACATAGTTAGTTCTTATGGTTTGCACAAAATAACATAATTAGGTACTAATAGTTTAAAATCAACTTCTAGGGTATTAACTTTTCGTTTTGTAACGTTTGAATGTATTAACTTCTAAGGTATTAACATAGTTAGTCATTGTGGTGTGCACAAAATGACATACTTAGATACTAATAGAATATGATTTTAAACCTACAAATAACATTAGTACCTCCAAACATTACAAAATGATAAGTTAATACCTTAGAATGTGATTTTAAACTATTAGTACCTAAGTATGTTATTTTGTGCAAACCACAAGGACTACCTATGCAATTAACTCTAAACAAAATTTAAACATCATATTACTTTTAGCCTTAAATTAATGAAAACAAGTTTGTCATAGTATTTGGATAAAAATAAAGTTTAAAACATAGTTCACCTCACCCAGGAAAAACGATATGATCGAACTAAACTTGTAAGGAGAAGAAATAACTATACAAGGGAGTGTAGGGGCGAAAATGTATTTATTTATATTTCGTGTATTAGATTTTAATGTATTGCTAATGTATCACTTTGGTTAACTAATTATTAAATTTTGTTTAAATTTTGAAGACGTAAAATTGTATACCTTTTTATATATAAAGTTTAGAAATCGGTAACTTAAAAAATTGTTCATATAAAATAAATTTAATATATTATTTCATAATTATAGATGTAAATTTAACATGTTTCCACATGCTTAGTCCCTAAAATAAGGTAGATATAAATTTAACATGTTCCCACACGTTTAACCCCTAAAATAATAAAATAGATGTAATATAAGTTATAACACATTCTAAAATTGACTTACCGTAAAAACAAAGTTGTATCCACGCCGAAGAACATCTCCAAGAAAATGGGTTCTTTGCCACATCATCTTTATGAAATCCTTGGACATGTAAGTCTTCTCGTCGACGAAGTCCTCGCCATCGGTTTTCAGCCTGTAACAATGTAATCTAAGAAACATACACCGTTCAAACGCGGTTTGGTCAACTGCCACGATCAAAAGATGGTTGGTCAATTGCCTTGTATTTTCTCCTAGCCAAAACCCGTCTAAGAATAGATCAAGCATTGGTTTGTCCCCCTCGGTGTAAGCTCGGTTCACGATGGTGATGATCACCGTTTTGTTGGCCATAGAAGCTCCCTCCAAGGCTGCTTCCAACTCATCTCTATACATTGAAGTCTCATGCTACAATCACACAAAACACAACATATATTTAAGTAAATTTAATGGAATTCAAGAGATTGTTAAGAGAAGTACGAAAGATTTTTTTTTTCTAATCTTTAGGTGGTTTGAGGAACTTTTCATGGTTTCTAGTCATATTTAAGTAAATTTAATGGAATTCAAGAGATTGTTAAGAGAAGAAGTACGAACGATTTTTTTTCTAATCTTTAGGTGGTTTGAGGAACTTTTTCATGGTTTCTAGTCAACTTTTTGAACTTTTTTTGATTCTAGGTGATCTGCTAGTTGAAAAAGCGGTTGTGAATAGCGTTTATGAAACATTTAACATCTGCTAGTTCAGCTAGCAGACCCTCGTAAACACTTATCACATCCGTTAGTTCAGCTAGCAGATCACTTAGAATCAAAACAAGTTCCAAAAATTGACTGGAAACCATGAAAACTTCTCCAAACCACCTAAAGCCATAAAAAAAGTTAAGTATGAAGAAGCTTACAATGGCTAAAGAATGTTTCGAATGATGAAGCTTGCGGGTCATGGAGGTTATTGAAACCGAAGGGTTTTCTCCTGATAGAAGATAAATAAAAGTCAAGGATATAAGCAATAAAGTGCAAAGGGCAAGAGGGGTTCCAGCTTTTAATGATTGATCCATCATGATGATCTTGAGGTGGCCGACGGAGGAGTGCGGTGGCCGGCGACCAGTTTACAGGTTGGCGATATATCAGGAGGAATTTGAATTAAATTTGGACTTGGAGAGGAATGATGATTTGTAATGGTGATTGGTTGGACGTGAGTTCATGTTGGACTTGATCACTTCATAAATAATAGTCATGCATGAGGTGCCGTGAATATTGATTCATTTTGGTATATATATGAGTTGCGACTTTTGCTGGGTGTGTTCTTTCATGTTATTTGTTTGACTTGAGGGTATACACTTGTTTATATTTTATAATTAGCGTAAAAATCACATAATAACGAGTTTTACATACAAAATGCTAGTTTAGAGATGAAGGAACCTTTTTTTTCTTATTCGCCACTACTTAAAAATGACGTTTAATTGTAAAATGTAAAAATAAAAAGTGTGATTACAGGAGTAGAGTAATTATTGTATGGTAAGTATACTTACTCTACAATTTTATAGAGGAATTATAATTGCTCTAAAAGTTACATAATTACTCTACTAATATAAAATCACGATTTTTTTATTTTTGAATTCTAAAGTTACAGAATTACTCTACTAATATAAAATCACGATTATTTTATTTTTGAATTATGGGACGTGACTAACAAGATAGGAAAAACATTTTTCAAAAAATAAAAAAATCTCTCATTCACTCCTCACGTTAAGGATATTTTTTATGTTAAAACTCATTTGTATAATAACTTAACCCTATAGCTAAACACTTAAAACTATTGATTTTGTTTTATAGTTACTTCCGCGCTTTGGGGCAGAATTTGTTTTATAACTAGTCGAAGTCCATAAAAACGAACACTGGTATCATACTAATTATCCTACTCAAATTACACAGACTCTTAACTGTCTATTTATACTAAAATAAACCATACTAATCCTACTCAAATACGTCTCGCAATAATAATCAAATACCAACTCACATCATTTTTTTACTAAACACTATCTCTACTAATTAAACACCTAAAAGATAATTCAAAACATTTTACTAAACACTATCTCTACTAATTAAACACCTAAAAGATAATTCAAAACATTCAAACAATTAATTAAATATTAATTAATTAAACTTGCCACTTTATCCCCTTCAACTTTCTTTCAAGTTCGTTTTAGGATTAAAACCTTCATGAACAACAACAAAGAATAAATTACAAAAACACTAAAATTTCAAAGTGTTCTTATCCAATCCGTTGGCGAATGCATAAACTAACTCACGAAATCCATGAATTTTTGCATGCTGAGTGATTCGACCATCGATATTTGATTGTCTTATTGCGAGATGGATCTTTAAATCTCTTCCAATCATGAATAACCGCGATCAAATCAGTTACTTTCGCTCTAATACTCTGGCAACAATTTGCATGTACAGTAGAAACAACGTTAGCATCTCTACTATCTCGACAAAATCCACTGAAATAATTGGTGTCCAAAAACCGAACCCTAAGCCTCAGCCTATTAAAAGCACCTTTTTTCATTAGCTCAATAAGAACATCTTGTTCCTTCTTTCCAGTTGAGTTGTTTCTTTGCCCATACCATTCATCAAACAATGCGATTGTCTTGTTGTTGGATCTGACCATGTAAAAACCGGTGTTTATCGGATTTTTTTGTGACCATGGCTTGCCGTTAAACTGGTCCACACTTATTTGAAGATCAACAGTTTCGTTTAGGGTTAGTATTGCTAATGGATCCCTTAGCCATAAAACATCGGTGTCCTGTAATTGATTCAACATATATAAAGAACTATTTAATAGCTTAGGATCTTTTAATGTATTATTTTACAGGCCTTATAACACTACTAAAAAGTACTATCATTAATGAAAAAGCAAAATTCCAAATAAAGAAACCAAAAATTTTTAAAATTCTTAAGTGATCCAATGGTAATTAGGGTTGTAAACGAACCGAACGTTCAGCGAATAGTTCATGAACTGTTCGGCGGGAAGTTTGTTTATGTTCGTTCATTTAATAAACAAACGAACATGAACAAGAAATTTCGTTCGATTAGTTAAATGAACGAACATGAATAGATTATGTTTGTATGTTTGTGTTTTAAATAAAGATTTTTTACTTTCAATTCATATATTTATCTATACTTTTTATATTATTAAACTTTTATTTATTTTATTACCATAACAATTAAATTAGGAAACCTTACTTCACTTTGTTTATGTACTATTTCCTTTTCCTTTCTCATTATTTATATCGACGAATACAATCGACCTCTGTTTCACAATAAGGGATTCAAGTTCCAGTGCTACTCTACGGGCCATCTACCTTTATCCTTCGTCGCGTTGGCCAAATTAAGTTATTTGTGTTCGTGAACACTCTCATTTCCTTAATGAACTAACACGAACATAAAATCTCGTTCGGTAAGTGTTCATGAACCGTTCATGAACACATTTATTTTCTTAACGAACGAACGAACACAAACAAGGCCTTGTTCGTGTTCGTTCGGTTCGTTTACAACCCTAATGGTAATTATCAGATGATTCCCGATGATGACCTACAAAATTAATGTGTAATTGAAAATAAACATTTAAACAGTTAATTGTCACTAATCCGTTGATGATATTGTATACGGTTATAATTTTAGTGATTTTCTCTTGAACCAAACTATATATAATATATGTGTGTATGTATGCATGTTTGTAGCAATGTTTATTCATAACTAATATTATACTAAGAATTAAAAAAAATCATACAATTATATGATTAAGCACGTGTACAAAACAATTTGGTTATGTCCATCTAAAAGAGGTGTTTATATAGACATTGTATCCAGATAATGAATATTAAGTTAAGCATGCACAGTTTTCTTTTGAAATCCATAATGGAAGATATTGAGCAAATACATATACATGCATGTAGAAAAAAAGATATATACAAAACACTATATACTGAGAAAATATACACGTATAACAAAATAAACAGTTTATATTTTCAGTTTTAAAAAAATATAAAATGATAATGTTCATTCTTTCTCAATCCTCACATATAAGTTATAATTAACACCTAGAAATTAGTTTATTGTTTGTATTGTATATAGCCTACACATATATAAATTATATTGCTAATGTGTTTGTAGGTAACGCTACAAAACTAAAAATCATATAAACAAATTAGTTTGATAGCTTCCTTATACGTAATCTATACATATATATATGTGTATATATAGAGAGAGAGAGTGGGAGTTGGCTAGAAAGCCTTTCCTAGAAAGTTTAGGAAACAATAGGAAGGTGACATGTGGCTTTTAGTTTTTTTATTCAAAAGGGCATAATGGTAATTTGATTATTAGTTTAATTTTAGAATATTATATATTCTAAACTAACTATCCAGATATTTGATATTTATGAAAGAGTATATCTCTTTAAAAATTTCAAAAGATTTACGATTTCAAAAGGGCAGTTACTTTAAATTACGAAGTTCAAATCACAAATAATTTCTTCACGTTGTGTTTTATCAGTTACTGAGTTCATCACAATGTGTTTTATCAGTCAATGGTTGATATGATTTTTGGCATTCTTGATGTTGTGTTTTATCAGTTACTGGTTTCATCACAATGTGTTTTATGAGTTACTGGTGTCAGTTAATGTTTCATCACAATGTGTTCTATCATTTACTGGTTGATGTGATTTTGGCATTCTTGATGTTGTGTTTTATCAGTTACTGGTTTCATCACAATGTGTTTTAGCAGTTACTGGTTTCAGTTACTGTTTCATCACAATGTGTTTTATCAGTTACTGGTTGATATGATTTTTGGCATTCTTGATGTTGTGTTTTATCAATTACCAGTTCCATCACAATGTTTTTATCAGTTACTGGTTGATATGATTTTGACATTCTTGATGTTGTGTTTTAGCAGTCTGTCACTAGTTCGTCACATTGTGTTTTATCGCTAAAGCACACTACTATGAACACATCTAGATCTAATTTATCGTTATTTTTTGTATGATTTGGTGTTTTCAAATGTGAGGGATTAGAGAGAGAGAGAAAAAAATGCTACCACATTTTTTGAGGTGGTTTTGTGATTGGTGGTTATTTCCTTATTTAAGACAACGTAAATGACACATTTACCTCAAATCAATTAAATTAGCCTATTTTAAAGACACGTATATTACCAAAATGCCACCAAAATGATCTCAACCATTAAACACACTCATCTGATGGCCTAGATCGCTTCCTACACATTCTAGGAAAAACACACTTTCAGCAGGATCCCCACTATATATATATGTGTGTGTGTGTGTGTAAAAAACTACAAGATTTAAGTAATATAAAAAGTAAAATCTCAAAATAATCCCTGAGTTTAGGTTATTTTTGTCACTTCAGTCCAAAAATGAAACTTTTTCCATCTAGGTCCCCGAGGTTTCATTGTTGTAGCCATTTTCATCCAAATCACTAACTCAGTTAAAATGTACTGTTAACTCATGGATGATTTTGGCACTCCCCAAACCTCAAGGACGATTTTCACAATTTACCCATTTATTCTTTTATTTTTTTTAATTTTATTTTTTATTTTGAAGTAAAAACAAAAAATATATATATAAATATAATATATATACACACACATTTGTATATACACACTTATTTTTTTTCCTTTTTACCTTTAAAATAAAAAAATAAATTAACCATAATATATATACATATACACATGCATTTATAATTATATATATACACATAGTGGCGAAGCTTTATTGAGATTTTTTGCTTGTAGTGATAATTTTACCAAAAATTTCTGAATTTTTTTGGTGTAAAATATTGGATTTTTTAAGAGTCTGACCCCTAACAATTTGGATTTTGAGAGTGTGGCGGCCCCCATTGAGATTTCATTCAAGCTTCGCCATTATATACGTACACCATACGCGCTCTCTCTTATATCCTTCTCTCTTCGCCACCACCAATCTCACCACCACAACCACCCCCTCTATCTCGGCACTCGTATCTTATCTCCCCTTGTTGATCCATCGTACCAAACATCATCAGTTTATTATTTTTTTATTTAAAGCTAAAAAAGAAAATTCAAAAAATAAGTGTAAAAATATAAAATGTGTGTGTACATATAAATTTGTGTATATGTATATATATTTTATAACTATTTTTATTTTAAATATAAAAATAGAATTTATAAAATTAAAAAAACAAAAGACTAAATGGGAAAGTGCCAAAATCGTCCCCGAGGTTTAAGAATTGTCAAAATCATTCATGGGAGTTAATGATATATTTTAACTGAGTTTGCCATTTATATGGAAATGACAACAAAAATAAAAACTCAGGGACCTAGACATAAAAAGTTTCATTTTTGAACTAAAGTAGGAAAAGTGACCTAAACTCAGGAACCATTTTGACATTTTACTCTACACATAATCTATACATATATACATGTGTGTGTATATAATGTATCGTACATTTTGCCTTAACGTACAAGCGTACGCAATGTCAAATTCGCAAGTTATAACAAAAGTTCGCATGTTGTAAAAACAGAAGATTGCATGTTCAAAAAAAATTCACAAGTTTATAAAAAAAAAAAGTTTCGCATGCTTTAAAAAAAGTAAAAATCGCATGTTACTCAAAATACCAAACTCGCATATTATAAACCTTTTTCGCATGTTGATACTGAATCTCATACACTACGTACGTTAAGATATTTTGTACAATAACTGGTCTATATATATATATAAAACTACAAGATTTAAATAATATAAATCATTGATAAAAAAACGTTTAACTGACTTGGTTTTTTTCGTGACGTACTTACAATAACTTCTTGTTATATAATGATTCTCACCGATGCATTTATATATGATTTTTTTATGCAGATATGCATTATTAAAAACTGAATTCTTTATCACTTTTTTTTCTAGAGACGCATAATTAAAACTGGATTCTTTATTTTACTTTTTTCCAGTTATGTTAAACAAGTATTCTAGAGACGCATAATTAAAACTGGATTCTTTATTTTACTTTTTTCCAGTTATGTTAAACAAGTATTTAAAGAAAAATTAAATTTAAGACAATGCCTGATAATCGTGGATACGACTTCTTGCTTTTACATATTTTTGTTAATATCATTAATATTCTAAATTAATGGAAGGAAAAGTCACGTCGTCATTGGGTCCAATCTATCAATATTCGTTGAGTTTTTATAGAAAAAATATTAAAATATCAATTAAATAGCAAACGTGGAAAAATATTCAAGTTATAAAATATATCTCGGATAATAATATTATATCTTATTTTTGCTTAGTTAATACTTTTTATTTTTATGCCTAATTAGCAGTCTTACTTTACTCTTTTATCATTTATTTATGATCTAAATTTGGTCCATTAAAATAATTTAACCACATAATATCACTAGAAATGAACAAGATTTAAAATATCATATTACTTTTAGCCTTAAATTGACGAAAACAAGTTTGTCATGGTATTTGGATAAAAACAAAAAGGTTTAAAACATATTTAACCAACGAAAAATGATATGATCGAAACAAATAACTATATAAGGGAGTGTATGAAAATGCATTTAATTTATATATTTCGTATATGAGATATTAATGTATTATTTTAATTAACTAACTATTAATTTTTTTTTATTTAGAAGATGTAAAATTGTGTACCTTTTTATGTATAAAGTTCTAGAAATCGGTAACTTAAGATATTATTCATATAAAAACAAATTTTAAAATTTAATTGTTATTTCATAATTATAGATGTAAATTTAACATGTTTTCACACGCGTAACCCCCTAAAATAAAATAAATGTAATATAACATATTCTAAAACTGACTTACCGTAAAAACAAAATTGTATCCACGTCGAAGAACATCTCCAAGAAAACGGGTTCTTTTCCACATCATCTTTATGAAATCCTTGGACATGAAAGTCTTCTCATTGGCGAAGTCCTCGTCTTCAGTTTTCACCCAGTAACAATGTAATCTAAGAAACCTGCACCGTTCAAACGCGGCCTGGTCAACTGCCACAATCAAAAGATGGTTTGTCAATTGCCTTGTATTTTCTCCTAGCCAAAACCCGTCTAAGAATATATCAAGCATTGGTTTGTCGCCCTCGGTGTAGGCTCGGTTCACAATGGTGATGATCACCGTTTTGTTGGCCATGGATGCTCCATCCAAGACTGTTTCCAACTCATCTCTATACATTGAGGTATCCTGCTACGTACAATCACACAAAACAAGATAATTTAGGAAAAATTATCAAGAGAACAGCAACACATTAAGGAATGTTTATTTTTATCTTTAGCTTGTTTGGAGATGTTTTCAATATGGTTTTTAGTCAATTTTTGGAACTTGTTATGATCCTAGGTGATCCGGAATAGTGTTTATGTAACATATCACATCCGCTAGTTAACTAGCGGATCTTGATAAACATTATTCACACAATCATACCCACTAGTACAACTAGCGGATTACCTACAATCAAAACAAGTTTCAAAATTGACTAGAAACCAAGAAAACTTTTGCAAACTAGTTAAAGATTAAAAAGAAATCAAGTATGAAGAAGCTTACAATGGCTAACGACGATTTGGAATGATAAAGCTTGCGAGTCATGGTGAGTATGGATAACGAATGGCTTTCTGCTAATAATAGATAAATAAAAGTTAAGGATATAAGCAGTAAAGTGCAAAGGGCAAGAGGTGTTCCATGTTTGATTGATTGAACCATTGTTGCTGTGGTTCAATTGGTTGGTCTGATGATGAATTAATTAGAAAGAATTATATACATATATATATATAGTGTAATGCTAGATAGAAAACCCTAAAAATTTGAGAAAACCTAAAAAACCCAACCTCCCGACTTTTTTTTTTTTTAAATAACACATGTAATATACATGTTTTTAAGAGTTTTGAGCAAAAAAAAAATCAAAAAATCGCCGAGTGGATGTTTTAAAAAAAAACAAGTTTCAGCAACTTTCATCACTAACATGTGTTAGACAAAAAGTTGCTGAAACTTATTTATTTTTATTTTTTTTAAAACCACTCGGCCCTTTTTTGATTTTTTGGGCTCAAAACTCTTTAAAACATGTATATTACATGTGTTATTTTTATCAAAAAAAAAAGTCGGGAGGTTAGGTTTTCTAGGGTTTTCTCAAATTTTTAGGGTTTTCTATCTAACACTCCCCTATATATATATAGGGAGCCGCTAAAATGAAAACCACCCCCAGTTGTAAGAACCGCGAGAACCACTCTCAATCAATCAGAAAAAAGGAGTATTTTGGTCATTTACCCCATATGTCAAATCTCCTCTCTCTCTCTTCATTTAAATCTCTGACTTTTTAATTACCTCTCTCCTCTCTCCTCTCTCATTTCAATCTCTCATCTTTAAATCCTCTCATTTATCTCTCTCTCTCTCTCAGTACGCATCTGGATCTCCAAAGTGAAATCCCCTCCACCATCTTCATTAATGAAACCATCGTCTCCGCCACCACAAGTGCTCCTCCGTCGCCGCAACCGCCACAAGACTCCATCCCGACAGATCTTTCTCTCTCTCCTTACTCACTTGCCGGAATCAGTTGTTACCTAGGTGGTGGTGGTCGGTAAAGATCGGTGCCGGTGGTGGTGGTCGGTAAAGATCGGTGCCAGTGGTGGTGGTTTGACGGTGAACGATGGGACCTGTGTTGTTATCTCCGGCGGTGTTTTGATGTTGATGACCTGTGTTGTTATCTCCGGCGGTGGTGGAGTGTCGATGTTGTCACACCCTGGCTTTGCGGAAGCGTGGTTAATTTTGTTGTGACTTCTTAATACCATAGCTTAATCATAACCAAGCTATATGAATTAAAAACATACAAGATCATCCATTAAGTTTTGAAAACCAAATACAGTACCATTGTTTTAACGGAAACATACCCTAACAACCATAACCTTGTTCAACAGACATTACAAACTTAAAACATAACATAAACGTGGTTTAAGGATTGTGTCTTGTCCAGGAAAGAGACACATCCCCTAAACCCCAGATGACCTCGGAAACTAGTGCAACGGAAAACATGCCATACCGTGCCAGATCCCTTTTAATTTCCTGAAATACATGTAAGTTGAAAAATCAACAAATAATGTTGAGCGAGTTCATGTGTAAGTGAGTAAGTAAACCTTTGTGAGTATAAAAATAGTCTTGGTATGTAGCAAATAAGGGAATTGAGATCACCAATGGTTTGCAAGGCCACTGATATACGTGAAGTGCAAATAGGGAGACTCAAACCTAGCAGATTTCGCCACGGCATTAGTATGTGGACAAAGTCACCCCGAGGTCCGTTTCTAGTTTGGCCTGGGGCTGGGCTCGCTACACCCAGATAGATCTACCGCTCCTGTCCCTCGGTCCCGACATGAGGACTAATGGCCTCATATTGCTCCTACCCACTCACATGATCTGAATAGTAAACCTCCTTACGCTAACCATACCGTGTATAAAGTACACGTAATCATAGTAACATGTATTTCACCCCCGCAGTTAAGAAAACTGAAAACAGTTAGAGAAAAGGGGGACATGAACTCACAGTTGGTGCGTCTCTACCAAGTACTCCAAATCAGACAGCTGTGCGACGACCTACAAGTGCTAATTCTATTAGACGGACGGCCGTGCCTTAGCTTTATAGTTTAAGTTTTTGGGAAATAGTTAGACAACTATTTCGTGTTTACGTTTTGTATATACTTGGTAGATAATCTCCTTCCCAAGGATGGGGGATTCAATACAAGTGCGTTCAAATTATATCATTAAGTCTCACTTAATATATATATTTCCAATTCCAAAATATAAGTATTTTTCTCAAAAATATTATATTTCCATTTCACAAAATTTTTCTCCAATAATACGTTGTTAAGATACGCGTTCATAAATATTTTCGTAAGTGCGTAAGTTACGTTTTAACAATCGAGTGGTAATATGATTACCGGTGTAACTTATATATTTATGGTGAAAGCGTTCGTATTATTTTGGATTCGTTAACGTCCGTAGATATTATTTTTACTCTAAAAATAATACTTATGTATTTTCACAAAATAATCATAAACAGTGTGTGAAAATATATATTTATCACGTTAAATTTTGTGAAAATCCCACCTCCGAATATTTAGTAAATAAAGTCATGGCGAAATTTATATTTTGAAAACATGTCCAAAAATAATTCTAACACTTGTAGTATAAATAGTTCTAAGTGTTAAGTTGTTAGGAAAATTTCGCAAGAGTTTCCTCTGTAACTGGAGGTGGCCACGCTTTCAAGCGTATCATTTTCTTTAACAAATCAATTTCAACAACTTCCTTATTCAATCAAACAATTTCCGACACATCAAACTAGTCGACAAGTATGTAAATCGCATAATCGCATGAACTTGTAGTTTTTCCGAAACTATAGTGTAAATCCCATTATATTTTGTGGATCTTCATATAAAGTAATTTTGATCTCGTAAAAACCTCGTTTTTAGAGAAATCCGTCTTTACAACTTCTCGTCATCTTTTACAAAGTTTGTTATTTTGTCGAAACTTTTCATTTCACAAGTGTTTACACACTTGTGGTTTATAAAAATCATACTTGTTAGTGTAAGATCCGTCTTTTAGAAAACATGATTTCTTTGCCACTTGGTCCTTTGAAAATACCACTTGCAGATACGTAGATCTGCTAGTTGTAAACACTATTCCACAAGTAAAAATACTTTTACACAAGTTCATGTTTCATGTGTGGTAGAGTTTCACCTTTTAACCCTTGTATCTTCTAACATAACCTTATGTCATGATCCAAGAACATGACTACATCGGGTTAAATGGTGATCCGAGCTACCACAATCATAGATCGGGTCTAAATAATCACAACTTTCAATTACTACAACATTTACACAACTTATGAGCTACTAACCACCATTTTTAGTGTTTTAAGTAGACTTTAAAGCATCATCTTGCATGTTAACGAGATTTAACCGATACAAATCCTTTTAACCACTTTAGATTAGTTCAAATACGAGTTTTAAGCATTATACCTCTAGCTCGAGGCTAGGGAAGAATCTACGCGCAAAAGAGGTGGATAAAAGCTAAGTGTAGAGAGGTCCTTCGCGTTCCGCTTGCTCCAAGCTTCCTAATACGAGACCCTTGATGCTTGAATGATGATGGAACTTGAAGATCAAAATCGAAAATGGATGGGGTGCCCCAAGGGGTGTTCGGCCGTGAGTAGAGCAAGAGGGAGAGAGAGTAATTTTTGTGTGTTGTGTGGAGTGAATGATCTCTAGTGCCATCCAGCATACTTATAGACAATTTAGAAGTTTTAATCCAATGGATTATATGTTATTTAGATATGGGACAAGAGGTAATATTATAATAAAAAATGGTACAAGCTTAGTCCCATGGTGACCGATCAGCCCAAGGGGGGGGGGGGTCTTGGTTCGATCTCAACTAGATTAGTTGATGTTTAGTTAGGTTAATCTAGTTAAGTTGAGTGATTAACTCGGTTAGGGGTGTGTTGTGTCTTAAAGCGGGTGTTAGGGTATACGGGGACCCTAACTGGCTCAGAAAAAGAGAAGTAATGAAAATAACAATATTTTCATGTTCCGGGTAAAGTCCGGTTGTTCGGTTGGATAATAATCCGTTAAAGCGTTACTAAAGCTTTAAAGTGTCGTTATTACTCTTTTTAGTGACACAACTTATTTCTGACACTTTGGGAAGTGTCTAGTAATATTTTTTTCTCATGTTTTGGCACTTTATTAGTTAGCTAAAAGCTGAATTATTTTTGTAAAGTGCTGAGTTTTGTACTTAGAGTACGTTTTAGGCACATCCAGTCATAGTGACTTATTCCTAGAGACGCAGTTCCACAACCCTTGTATCCCTACACTCACCACTAGTGTAGCCAAAATATCTCAGGCTCTTACAGGCCTTAAAGGCAGTGTTTGTCTGATGCTGGCTTTATCAGCATGTTTAATAGGTTATCCGTGTATTGTGCTACTGTGCTTTTCATGCATCATGTTTGTCACTAAGGTTCAGTATGTAAATAATGTAGTGACAGCAAGCAAGTATGATGCAAGTATGTACATGTATCAGTATTCAAGTAGCAGTTTATCAGCTAGTTCAAACAAGCACAGTAATTAAGCAGTAGTTAATCATTAGTTAAGTCGTACGGATACCTGGTTTAGTGCGGGTTGTCACATTCTCCCCCCGTTAAATAAATTTCGTCCCGAAATTTAAGTTCTGCTTGTAGATGCAAGGTTCTTAGGAAAAAGGTGGGGGTATTTCTCTTTCATCCTGTCCTCACGTTCCCAGGTGTATTCAGGACCGTGTCTGGAATTCCAACGAAGTTTGACGAGCTTGACACTACTCCGGCGGGTCTTGTTAACTTTCCAATCCGTGACCTCAACAGGTTCTTCGACGAAGTGGAGCGTGTCGTCAACATGAATCTCGTCGGTGGGAATGGCAACGGTGACTTGAGTTGGACTTTTCTTTAGATTGGATACATGAAATGTATCGTGAACACCATTCAGTTCAGCAGGTAGGTCCAACTTGTATGCTACTAGTCCTATTCTTTCCAGAATTCTGAAGGGGCCAATGTAGCGCGGATTTAACTTCCCACGCTTTCCAAAGCGTGCCACACCCTTCCAGGGTGAGACTTTTAATAACACCATTTCTCCAACTTGGAAATCCACATGTTTTCGGTTTGGATCCGCATAGGCCTTCTGTCTGTGGCGAGCTGCTTCGATGCGTTTAAGAATCTGCGCGATCTTGTTTGTCGTCTCTTGGACGATTTCGGGACCAGTAAGCTGCCTATCACCTGCGTCAGCCCAACATAAGGGTGATCGACACTTGCGTCCGTAAAGGGCTTCAAATGGCGCGACACCAATACTGGTGTGGTAGCTGTTGTTGTATGAAAATTCGACCAAAGGCAAATGTTTGTCCCAGCTACCGCCCAAGTCCATAACACACGCTCTCAGCATGTCTTCCAAAGTCTGTATCGTTCGCTCGCTCTGACCGTCAGTTTGCGGATGAAACGCAGTGCTCAGATTCAATTGTGAGCCAAAGGCTTCTTGGAAGGATTGCCATATCCTTGACACAAACCTTCCGTCTCTATCAGAGATGATTGAGAGAGGCACTCCATGGCGCGCGACGATCTCTCTCATGTAAATTTCGGCCAATTTGCTCGTATTATCCTTCTCTCTGATAGGTAAGAAGTGTGCTGACTTCGTCAATCGATCCACTATCACCCAGATAGTGTCATGTCCTTTTGGCGTTCTTGGCAATTTTGTAACAAAATCAATGGAGATTTGTTCCCATTTCCACTTGGGAATCTCAGGTTGTTGCAGAAGTCCTGAAGGCTTCTGGTATTCGGCTTTAACCTTAGCGCACGTTAAACATTTGCTCACATAAACAGCAACGTCGCCTTTCATCCTAGGCCACCAATAGTAATCTTTGAGATCCTGGTACATCTTATCCGCTCCAGGATGGATAGAGTACCGCGATTTGTGAGCTTCATCAAAAATAACTTTCCTTAAATCACCAAACAGAGGAACCCAAATCCTTTTCTCGAAGCATAACGTTCCTTCCTCGTTTGGTACCAGTAGCTTCTCCATCCCACGGAGATATTCTTCTTCAAGGTTTCCTTCCTTGAGAGCTTCTTTCTGCGCGGCACGAATGCGCAAGGAAAGATTGGTTCGAATATTCATTTCCAAAGCCCTGACCCTAATGGGCTTGATTCTCTCTTTACGACTTAGGGCATCGGCGACCACGTTCGCCTTCCCTGGATGATACTTTATCTCGCAGTCGTAGTCGTTCAACAATTCAACCCATCGTCTTTGCCTCATATTCAGCTCTTTCTGGTTGAATATATGCTGTAGGCTCTTGTGATCTGTAAAGATTGTACACTTCGTACCATAAAGGTAGTGTCTCCAGATCTTTAAAGCAAAAACCACTGCGCCTAGCTCCAAATCGTGCGTGGTATAGTTCTTTTCGTGCACTTTCAGTTGACGCGATGCGTAAGCAATAACCTTTTGGCGTTGCATCAACACGCAACCCAATCCTTGGCGCGATGCGTCGCAGTATACCACAAAATCGTCAGTACCTTCCGGTAGTGCTAAGATTGGCGCATTGCAGAGCTTATCCTTCAATATCTGGAATGCTTCCTCCTGTTTGATTTCCCAATCAAACTTCTTATCTTTCTGGGTGAGGAGCGTCAATGGTTGAGCGATTTTTGAGAAATCCTCAATGAATCTTCGATAGTAGCCAGCCAAACCCAAGAATTGTCGAATCTCGGTTGGCGTCTTTGGCGTTTCCCAATTCTTGATCGCCTCGATCTTTGTTGGATCTACGTGGATTCCATCTCCATTTACCACATGCCCAAGGAATTGGACTTCACGTAGCCAAAATTCGCACTTGGAGAATTTGGCATACAGCTGTTCCTTCTTTAGCAGCTCCAAAATAGCTCTTAGATGCTGTTCGTGCTCGGACTTTGTTCTTGAATAGATCAAGATGTCGTCGATAAACACAATCACGAACTTGTCCAAGTACGGCTTGCAAACTCTATTCATTAGATCCATAAAGACTGCAGGTGCGTTTGTCAAACCAAACGGCATAACAAGGAACTCGTAGTGTCCATAACGAGTTCTGAAGGCTGTCTTCGGGATGCTTTCCTCTTGTATCCTTAACTGATGGTATCCAGATCGAAGATCGATCTTTGAATAAAAACTTGAGCCTTGCAGTTGGTCAAACAGATCATCGATCCTTGGCAGAGGGTATCTATTCTTGATCGTCAGCTTGTTCAACTCCCGGTAGTCGATACACATACGAAAACTACCGTCCTTCTTTTTGACAAACAGGACCGGAGCTCCCCAAGGCGAGAATCTTGGTCGGATAAAACCCTTGTCTAACAACTCTTGAAGTTGTGTCGACAGTTCCTGCATCTCAGACGGAGCAAGTCTGTACGGTGCCTTAGCCACAGGCGCGGCGCCTGGAACTAAGTCAATGCGGAACTCTACTTGCCTCTGAGGTGGCAGTCCAGGCAAGTCTTCTGGGAAGACTTCTGGATACTCCCTCACGACAGGGATGTCTTCGATCTTTGGCTCAGCAGCCTTTTTATCCACAACGTGTGCCAGGAAAGCAACACATCCTTTCTGCAAACACTTCCTTGCTTTCAAGCAGCTGATAATCCTCAACGGCGTCTCACGCTTCTCTCCATGAACAACAATGGTCTCACCATCATCGGTTGGGATACGAACAATCTTTTCGTGACAAACTATCTCAGCCTTGTTGCCTGATAACCAATCCATTCCTACTACCACGTCGAAGCTTCCCAACTGGACTGGTAGTAGATCTAAAGCAAACTCACGTTCTCCCAATTCAATCACACAACCTCTGATAACTTCGTTGGCTTCTACTAACTTCCCATTAGCTAATTCGATTGAGTAGGGAATATCTAACTTATTAGCGGCTAACCCAAGCATATTCTTAAATTCTAGCGACACGAAGCTAGAATCGGCACCAGTATCAAATAAAACGGATGCATAGTGTTGATTTACAGGGAACGTACCAGTAACAACATTGGGGTCCTGGCGCGCTTCCCTTGCTTCGAGTTGGAACACTCTTCCACGGGCTTGGTTTAACTCTGGGCAGTTCTTCTTAAAATGCCCGATATCACCGCAGTTAAAGCACCCAAGTCTTTGCCCGTTTCCACCAGCTTGATCATTCCTCTGATTACGATTCACAGCGCCCGCTTGGTTAGCATTGTTGCCTCGATTTCCGTCTCCTCCATTGTTCCCCTGTGGGCGATTTCCAATACCACCACGGTTATTATTCCTATTCCCAAATCCTCCCTGGCCTCCCCGGCCAGCACTAGCCCAACAAGAATCTTTCGAGTGGCCCGGCTTTCCACATGCTTCACATATTTTCACATTACAATGGCCAGTATGGTGGCGTTGACAGGTATTACACTTGGGCTGGGTGCCCTGGTATCCTTTTCCTTTCTTTCCATTGCCAGCTGGTCCTCCTTTCTTAACCGCCACGCTGGCGCCCTGCTTGAAGTTCGAGAACTTCCGTTTGCTACCCCCTGATGACTCGACGTGAGTCTCTGCCTTCTTCGTCTTGATCTCATCAAACTTGTTTAGGCGGATCGCCTCCTCAGTGAGAGCTACGCTCAAATCAATCGCCTCAGTAATGGTCGCAGGCTTGGATGAGGTTACCATGCTTATGATTTGAGGAGCTAATCCCCAAATGAAGCGTTCAATTCTCTTGAACTCAGGAGTGACCATGTAGGGTACCACATGCGATAAGTCATGGAACCTTTGAACGTATTCTGCTATCTTTGGACTGTCCATTTTCAAGTGCCAGTACTCGGTCTCCAATCGTTGGATTTCTGCGCGGGAACAGTACTTTTTGCGCATGAGTTCTTTTAGTTCGGTCCAGGTCAGCGCGTAAGCAGCAGCTTCGCCTAGTGTCTGTACTTGTAGATTCCACCAAGAGAGGGCTCCGTCTAGAAACAGCCCTGAGATATAGGTGACTTGCTGATCCAGCGCGCACTTGCTCATGCGAAGAACAGATTCGGTTTTCTCAGCCCAACGAACAAAGGCGACAGCACCTCTAGTGCCATCAAAGTTGACCGGTTTGCAGTCTAAAAACTGCTTGAAGGTGCACCCTGCACATATGTTATAACATATGAATGGCATTAGCATCCTTGCTAGAGATATCCAATTAGGTCACGGTATGTCTTAATGACTTAGTATTACCGTGAGGTGGATTGTTATTGCCTTGGTTAATACTTCCGCTCGTTCCGGGCTGAGACGCCGCATACTGTGCTATGGCAGCAGCAATGACTTGTTGTAGTTCTGCCTCATTAGTAGGCATGCGTGTCTCACGTCTTGGCGGCATCTTCTAAAAGATGGTTTAAGTTGGTCAGGCCATAGTAAAGCTCCCATGTTATAATACGTAAGTCAGGTCATAATGTAGCGTACGTATATAACGATAGTAATAGTAAAAACACATAACATCTCATGTTATCAATACATCACAAATACCAATCACACAACATCCCATGTCATAAAAATACAAATAAGCAATCAAGCGAATCAAATATGGTGAGAATACTGCGATTGCCATATATCGAGACCACATAGTAAGTGTATCAGTACATCCCTGTGTCATACAATCATCAATCAACTAGGGGCTACATCACCCCTGTCCAAAAACTATATCATGTCAGTGTCAAATACGTCAAATACATGTCAACAAAAGTCAGGATCATAAAGTAGTCTCCAAAAATGTTGTGCAGTCCAACAATCGCCGTCTTCTCACCCTCGTCTACCCAAACAGCACTGATGAGCTCTATACAGATGGTGGTGGAGGAGGGGGAAAGTGGGTGTAAAAAAAAAGACGTAACTGGAGCCAGTCCTCCTCCATGGCTCGCTGGGTACGAATGATAGAAGCAACCTGCTACTCTAGTGTAAAGAGACGGGCAGCATAATCTGGAGGTAAGGGTCGAAATGGCTGCAGAGGAGAGTGTGTCTGACCATGGCACTGGAATGGCGGCAGCTGAGCTCTCTCAAGCTCCTGGATACGCTGCGTGTGTGACTCGTGCTGGGCGACAAAGGACATCAAAACGTCCTCGATAGTATACCCCCTGTGGAAAGAATGGTAGGGGTCAGTAGGTGGCATAGCAGAGTGTGGTGCCCAAAGGAATGGCTCACTGGTGGGATCGAAAGGTGCCACATGAAATGGAGCAACAGAGGGTGGAACAGATGACATCTGGGGCATGAAGGGAATAGACATCGGTACATGCCCAATAGGATGGGCTGAAGAACCCTCTCAAGGCCTCGCTGGAGGTACAAATTGAGGGACCTGAAAAGAAAAATCAACATGTAGTGTATCAGGGATGTGAGGGGGAAAAGGTGGAACATCCTCATCAGCAGGTATCCAACCGTGCTGTGCATGCTCATCTGGTGGATCCATGTGTGCCGCGAACAGTGCATGCTCGGGCTCTAGTGGGATGGGATCAGGTGGGGGAGCAACAAAAGGGTGAACATGTGCAATGTGCTCAACAGGATGGTCAACAGGTATATCAACAACAGGTAGAGGAACAACAGGATCAACAAAAACATGATCGCCCTCTAACAAAGGAACATCCACGGGGAGATCATCAACAGGTGGGTCTGCTATAACAGGCTCAATAGGGATGCCAGCATGTACGGGATCATGCTCAAGTATGGGGTCTAGAGCGACTGCCTGCTCAGGGGCGACGGCAGGCTCGGGATCATCAAAAGCCATCTCGAAGTCAAACTCGGGGTCGATAGGGTCTACTGGGTCAGCTGGATCCTCCATGGGCAGATCCATAGGTATAAACTCGATATCACGATCAGGGTCGTATCCCGGGGGAAAGATAGGATCAGAATCCTCTATGTCGTCATGGTCAAAAGCAAAACTGGGAATAGGTGCAACAGAGGATGCCTGCTCAGGATCAGAATCGTGCGCAAGGTGCTGTGCGCTCAATGTGTGAGAAGGTGCGGATGCCACAGACTCGAAGGAGTCTGGGACAGGAGAATGTGCTGGCGAATCCTCAGCGGGAACGTCAGCGATCATCAGAAGATCGTCCGCAGGAAGAAGGGCCTCGCCCTGGATCTCATCCTCAAAGGGTTCCTCCTCAAATAGGTCAACATCGCCGTCAGCCTCGGCGTCAAGAGGGAAATCATATGCTGGATAAACGGCTAAGGGTATAGGGGCCAGAATCTCTACTAGAGGTAGGTACTCAGTGGGAGGGTCATCTGTAGGCTCATCAGCACCATCGGGTAGTGCGAAAGGCTGGAAATCGTCCTCGTCCATACTGGTATAGTCAGATGTGTACACCTCGTGCTCGGAGGATGTGAGGTCATCAGATACGATAGGTATGGGTCCAGTGGTGTCCGAATCGCCAGTACCGGCGGAATCCATGAGTCTGTAACATAAACACAAATATGCTCAAATAATCAGTCATACAATCAGATAATCACATAAGTCACCAAGTAAGATATCACATAATTCTCCTAGTCTCACTAGCCAATTTCTCCCAGTCTCTAAGACTGCTCTATCAATTACCTCGTCTTCTCAGATCGAGCCTCGGTCTCCAACACCGAGCCTCAGTCTTCGTGACTGAGCCTACTCGTCGTAGTCTCACTAGCCATCTACCTCGGTCACCTAGACCGAGCCTCGATCCTCCAGACCGAGCCTCAGCCCTCCAGGCTGAGCCTATAATAAATCAACGTGCTCAACTACCTCGGTCACCTAGACCGAGCCTCGATCCTCCAGACTGAGCCTCAGCCCTCCAGGCTGAGCCTATAAATAATAAAATGTGCTCAACATTTGTTTGTAAAAAGTTTTGGATCTGGACTTAAGTGGTATGCAGAAAAATGTTTTCGTGAGAGCCCTAGTGATCATAGTCTAGACTCGAGAAAGAATCGTAGTTCGCTATGATCAGAGCTCTGATACCAAGCTGTCACACCCTGGCTTTGCTGAAGCGTGGTTAATTTTGGTGTGACTTCTTAATACCATAGCTTAATCATAACCAAGCTATATGAATTAAAAACATGCAAGATCATCCATTAAGTTTTGAAAACCAAATACAGTACCATTGTTTTAACGGAAACATACCCTAACAACCATAACCTTGTTCAACAGACATTACAAACTTAAAACATAACATAAACGTGGTTTAAGGATTGTGTCTTGTCCAGGAAAGAGACACATCCCCTAAACCCCAGATGACCTCGGAAACTAGTGCAGCGGAAAACATGCCATACCGTGCCAGATCCCTTTTAATTTCCTGAAATACATGTAAGTTGAAAAATCAACAAATAATGTTGAGCGAGTTCATGTGTAAGTGAGTAAGTAAACCTTTGTGAGTATAAAAATAGTCTTGGTATGTAGCAAATAAGGGAATTGAGATCACCAATGGTTTGCAAGGCCACTGATATACGTGAAGTGCAAATAGGGAGACTCAAACCTAGCAGATTTCGCCACGGCATTAGTATGTGGACAAAGTCACCCCGAGGTCCGTTTCTAGTTTGGCCTGGGGCTGGGCTCGCTACACCCAGATAGATCTACCGCTCCTGTCCCTCGGTCCCGACATGAGGACTAATGGCCTCATATTGCTCCTACCCACTCACATGATCTGAATAGTAAACCTCCTTACGCTAACCATACCGTGTATAAAGTACACGTAATCATAGTAACATGTATTTCACCCCCGCAGTTAAGAAAACTGAAAACAGTTAGAGAAAAGGGGGACATGAACTCACAGTTGGTGCGTCTCTACCAAGTACTCCAAATCAGACAGCTGTGCGACGACCTACAAGTGCTAATTCTATTAGACGGACGGCCGTGCCTTAGCTTTATAGTTTAAGTTTTTGGGAAATAGTTAGACAACTATTTCGTGTTTACGTTTTGTATATACTTGGTAGATAATCTCCTTCCCAAGGATGGGGGATTCAATACAAGTGCGTTCAAATTATATCATTAAGTCTCACTTAATATATATATTGCCAATTCCAAAATATAAGTATTTTTCTCAAAAATATTATATTTCCATTTCACAAAATTTTTCTCCAATAATACGTTGTTAAGATACGCGTTCATAAATATTTTTGTAAGTGCGTAAGTTACGTTTTAACAATCGAGTGGTAATATGATTACCGGTGTAACTTATATATTTATGGTGAAAGCGTTCGTATTATTTTGGATTCGTTAACGTCCGTAGATATTATTTTTACTCTAAAAATAATACTTATGTATTTTCACAAAATAATCATAAACAGTGTGTGAAAATATATATTTATCACGTTAAATTTTGTGAAAATCCCACCTCCGAATATTTAATAAATAAAGTCATGGCGAAATTTATATTTTGAAAACATGTCCAAAAATAATTCTAACACTTGTAGTGTAAATAGTTCTAAGTGTTAAGTTGTTAGGAAAATTTCGCCAGAGTTTCCTCTGTAACTGGAGGTGGCCACGCTTTCAAGCGTATCATTTTCTTTAACAAATCAATTTCAACAACTTCCTTATTCAATCAAACAATTTCCGACACATCAAACTAGTCGACAAGTATGTAAATCGCATAATCGCATGAACTTGTAGTTTTTCCGAAACTATAGTGTAAATCCCATTATATTTTGTGGATCTTCATATAAAGTAATTTTGATCTCGTAAAAACCTCGTTTTTAGAGAAATCCGTCTTTACAACTTCTCGTCATCTTTTACAAAGTTTGTTATTTTGTCGAAACTTTTCATTTCACAAGTGTTTACACACTTGTGGTTTATAAAAATCATACTTGTTAGTGTAAGATCCGTCTTTTAGAAAACATGATTTCTTTGCCACTTGGTCCTTTGAAAATACCACTTGCAGATACGTAGATCTGCTAGTTGTAAACACTATTCCACAAGTAAAAATACTTTTACACAAGTTCATGTTTCATGTGTGGTAGAGTTTCACCTTTTAACCCTTGTATCTTCTAACATAACCTTATGTCATGATCCAAGAACATGACTACATCGGGTTAAATGGTGATCCGAGCTACCACAATCATAGATCGGGTCTAAATAATCACAACTTTCAATTACTACAACATTTACACAACTTATGAGCTATTAACCACCATTTTTAGTGTTTTAAGTAGACTTTATAGCATCATCTTGCATGTTAACGAGATTTAACCGATACAAATCCTTTTAACCACTTTAGATTAGTTCAAATACGAGTTTTAAGCATTATACCTCTAGCTCGAGGCTAGGGAAGAATCTATGCGCAAAAGAGGTGGATAAAAGCTAAGTACACTACTAGAAAATACACCTATCTTGACACGCGAACAATGACACGCACTCATTTTATGACATTCAGAAGCGTGTGTCAAGAAAAAAATGTCATGGTTTACAAAATTCAATAAATTTATGACACCTTTTTTGTGTGTCACGTTTTTAGTGTCATAAGAAAAAAAGAAGACCATTTTATGACATTCCAAAGCGCGTGTCAAGAAAAAAATGTCATGGTTTATAAAATTTAACAAATTTATGACACTCTTTTTTGTGTGTCATCTTTTCAACGTCATAAAAAAATAAACAAGACCTTTTTATGACATTCCAAAGTGTGTGTCAAGAAAAAGATGTCATGGTTTATAAAATTCAACAAATATATGACATTTTTTTGTGCGTCATCTTTTAGTGTCATAAAAGACATTAAATTTTACAAATTAGACATACTAGTGAAATCTTTACGGCGGACATTTGATCAATATTCATTCTGTTTGTTACAATATTAGTGTGATATTGGCACTCGGTATAGCAACTAACACTACTAGAAAATGAGACTAATGCAACCATTTAGATACAATTTTTTTAATCTCATCCATCCATTTTGAAAATCTAATGGCCAAAAAGCGGTTCCCGCGGTCTTACAACTGGAGGTGGTTTTCATTTTAGCGGTCCCCTATATATATATATATATATATATATATATATATATATATATATATATATAGGGTTGGGTTCTTTGCAGAACCCTAATTTTAAGAAGAACTTACAGAACTATTCTAAACCACTCATTATTTCTAATATTAAAAATTTAAAACTAAAGTAAAAGGTTATAATAGTAATTTACCAAATATTTCTCTCTAATTAGTTAATTAAACCTCTCTCCTATTTTCTCTCACTTGATCAGATTTTTATGGATTTATGTATATGTTAACAACAAAACTCATCATTAATACAATCATTTTTTTAAAACCGGTTATGATGAGACTGACTAAGTGCATATTTACACATATGTAAGTATTTCATATATGTGTAAGTATATATTATGGGGAAAGTGAATACGGTGCTGTTAGACGTATAACCTTACGCGTCAAACCCATTAAAACTACGTAGTTTTGATTAAAATCCTTAAAAAAATAAAATAAACCTTTTATTTACACACAGCCTACATGTTACAAAAAGAAAATCTGTTACAAGGATCTATCTTCCAAACTTCCCAGCCACATTAAAACTCTTTGTACCTGCTATTAATCCAGCCAAAGAGGGTCGCCACAATCTCTTCCATTAACGACCCATCCTCTCTGTTTACGCCTTTGAAGATTCTCTTGTTTCTTGCTTTCCACATACACCACGTTGTATAAGCGATCCCCATGAGCGTCTTATGAAGCAGCACAGAATCGGCCTCATTCATCTGAGAAGACAGACAGTTATATAAAATTATGAGAAGAGAGTGAGGAACAAGTTGGTTGGAAGACAGACAATCAAAATGACTTGAAACTTACTATCCATGACATGGACTAAAACTGCTTTGGGACAACAAAAATACAAAAGTTGTTTAGATCGACATATTGTAGCCCAAGTAAAACAACAATACAAGATTTTTTGCTAAAAACTCACAACAAAATCACTAATCTAGAGACGTGGAAGTAGAAGATATGTGAGGCCTTATTGTCTTCCAATCAAATCATACATTTTTAATCATATATTTCTTTTCTTTTTTTATCATCAATAAACACCAGAAATTGTTACTAATAACAACACATTCAGCACTCAAACAGCCAATGAGAACCCAGGCATGTCAAACGAGCCAGAAAACTTCTTGACATCAGCCTTGAGTTGTTCGATCTCCTTGAAAAACATACCAATACGAACATCTCCTGGGGCCAAAGCACTGCTGTCACCGAACACAGCATTCTTGTTCACAGTGATGTTTGCAAGATCATAGTTTATTATGTTAGAATGGGTCAAAAGAAGAAATAACAATTCATTTATTAGTTGAGCACCTTACGGTCAATTACATCGGGTGAAACGTCTTCAACTGCAAATCCCCATGGCTTCTTTAATTTGATCTTCATTCAGATTCTACATTCATCGACTATTCACTGCCAATCACCAAAAATAATTTGGAGCCCTAGAAAAAACACGTCCCCTAAGCCCTTGTGATCGATTGGATTAAGGATTGAATCAACTATAATTAAGCAGAACATCCAAACAAAGTTGAAGATATGATTCGAACTAAAAGGGTTTTAGGAATTACATATCTGAACGATTGCTAATTTGAGCCTGGTGTGAGATCAAGATGTTGTGAAATTGGGTTTAGGGTTATGAACACGATGGTGATAATTTGAGCCTGGTGAAAATGTTTTGAGAAATAAAAGGTTTATTTTATTTTTTTAAGGATTTTAATCAAAACTACGTAGTTTTGATGGGTTTGACGCGCAAGGTTATACGTCTAACAGGACCGTATTCACTTTCCCCATATATTATTTACATATATGTAATTCTTTGGCAAGTAATCTTCATAGTGATTTTCAAAAAGGTTATATATATGTAGATCTTCACAATTATTATATTATATTATATTTACAGATTGATTCCCATTTACATACATATAAATCCTTAAATTGATCATCCAATTTTTAAATGATAACATAACGAACTGTCTGTTCACATACATGTCAATACTCTATGTATGTTTATCTATACTATTTACATGCATTTTCATATATGTATGTAACTAAAAATAAATGTTTACACATATGTGTGTAACAAAAAAACAGATATAATTCGAATCGATATATACATATTCAAATCAATATTTATACATACTGTAGGATCGTTTTCGGATCCGAACGAGTCGGTTAGAAGAGTTTTTCACCAAAACAAGAGGCGGAAACAAGTGTTTCGGTGTAATTCAGCAACTATTCACCTTTAACTGTTGTTTATATTGATATACGAACGATTACAGACCTGACAACACTTCGGCAGCACTTCGTGGCTAACCGGAAGACAAACACCTACAACTCTATTATGATTTCGCTCATTTGACACTATATATAGTACAAGTGATTTCGCTTATGTGTACACTGACACATAAGCGATACCCCACAAGACCATATAAGCGATACCCTATCAAGACCACATGAGCGGAATCTTAATTTGACCGAAATCCAATTTTCACTTTCTAATTCTTTTGTCTTATCTTGTGATGATGTCATGGTGATGTCATCTTGATGATGTCATCATGACATCATGCTTTAACATCTCCGCAACGAACCCGATCTTCGCAACGAACCCGAGACTCGACATAAGACGTAGTGTAGTGCACTAACAAACTCCCCCTCGGATGTTGACGGAGTCTTCAGTGTCGAGTCTTCAATTGTCAATCTACAATCTTTATCAATCTTCAAACTTCCTCTGAAGTATTTGTCATTGCAAGAATCCTCAATCAATCTCTTACTCTTTCTCGTAATCTTCAGGATCTGAATCTGGCTCTACTATCTTCAGACTCCCTCTCGATGTCATCAGACTCCCCCTTTTGCTAAGCTGGGATTGCAGTCTGGAATTCACTCTCCACAGATTATTAGATTGTAATCTGGCACTTCATCACACTCAGGTTTCGGAACCTAGTTAACCTGCAAAAACTCTACCCAAAAATAAATTTTCTGATAATCATTTGTGGATAAGATTTTCAAATCTAATTTACCACATGCAGGAAAAACATTTTATAGCAAAACTTTTCTCATTTCATTTCAAAAATCTTCAAACACTTTCACCCAAACCATTTGTTCATCATGTTTAGCACTCGGAATTTTGAAAATCAGCTTTCCAAAATCAGTTGTCGAAAATCTTTTTAGATTTTTCAAAATTTATGCTAACACACACTAAAATCTTTTTGGAATTTTTGAAAGTACTGAAAAGCAGTAAATGAAATATTTACAAACAATATTTTTGTGAGTTCGTGCAAGAGGATCATATCAGTTTTTGTGACAAATCACCAACACCGTTAAGCTTTATTTCATTTTAAGCTCTAAACGATTCACTTAGATTGTCAGTATATTGATCCACTTAAATTTTCACACAAAGTTCAATTGATCCGAGATATGAGATTAATGTTTTAAGCTCTTGAACTTATTCATGTGTCCCACTACTTGAATATACTCCCGTACCCAGATCCCAATATTCAGTCTTACAGGTGAGTATACCACAGATGATATCTGTCAGGGGAATAAATTATAGTACGAGGGCCGTGAGAGCTCAGGTCGATCTTTCGATACGCAGAGAGATGACGGCTTCGACTTTTGGTGTGTCCCCTTTAGAGGATCTTTTGCATTACAACAGCAGCGACTATCAATTTTATTGTTTCATCAGCTTGCTGAGGGCGATGCTATGTTTCAAGCATTTGCAGAAAGCATTATCCGGGGACTAGGTCAGAAATTTCTTTCAGCAGAAGTCCCGGGATAATACCCCAGATATCACTGAGCATAAAGACCTAGTATCTCAGAATAAGGGACCTTTCAAACAAGATTTCAGGGGTTACCTATATATCCAAGTTTGTGTTAACCCACAGAACAAGCAAGTTTGAAATTTAGGTTTATATCTCGTCACAATCTACTAAATGTGTAAAAACCTACTGGCACATCATCAGTGAGACCGTTTATCACTTGTTATCTTACCAATACTTTAGCGTGTTGTGATAGTCAACTGATGTACTATCATTTCCTCTTTTATGCAACAAAAACTCATTTTTCATTTTATCATGTTTTTGACTTTTTCAAATTTTCAAATGTTTTTGGATTTTCTTGACAAATTTCTACTCCCCCTAAAATGCAAACACATTAAAGGAAATTTGAAAACAAATTGTACAATAACATGACAACCGATATCGAATTGCCTCAATTCGCCATCCACTTGGCATAAACAATCAGAACTCCCCCTCACAACAAACTATTTTCCCATTATGATCTCAAAACACTTAAGTTTGTTTTAATCAAATGGTTTTTCCGGAAAATAAGTTTGATTTTACCACTTGTAAAGTTAGGGGTTTGGTTCATCACATTGTCTATCAACCATTTGTAGAAAATAAGATACAACTTAATGTCCCTGATTTACCACTTGTAACCATCACAAACATACAACTCAAACCTGTTTTTCAACCAATTTACCATCTTTTGATTGAATTCTCAAGGTGCCGATTCCTACTCCTCGCTTACATACCTGGGAGTTCCGGCAATTCCTGCAAAAATTCTCAAAAATTTTCAATTTTCAAACAAATAACATAAGAATGATGCCGATTCATGCTCCACGATTACCAACTTGGGAGCTCCGGCAAGTCAGCTTTTTACTCTTTGAAGAATATGTCCACCCAAGCCTGACCTTCCTTGGGTGTTACCGAGTCATCATCACTCGGTTTCTTACCTCCCCTCTTCTTCTCGTAGAACTCTTTAACCCCTTTGACTTTTCGATCAATCATTTTTCCAAAAATATGTTTTACAGTAGGGTTAAAGGCCTTGTCAACATCAAAAACCTTTTTGTCATTATAAAATTGATTTGATATCTCAACTTTACCAACTTTCCTTTTGAAATTTTCAGCACGCAAAGGTGGAAAATTTTCATCGTTCATAGTTGGAACTGATTTCTCAACACGTGGCTCCTCTGATTTTGTGGAATCAGATTCATCACCAGAATTATTACCTGAACCCTTCACAACCCATTTTTGATTTATTACATTTTCTTTTCTTTTTACCACATTCTTTGAACATTCACCAATCTCAAAGGTCGAATTTTCAAAGCCAGTAAATGGTTTGGTTGTAAGTTCAGTTTTCTCCACAACTTTCTCTTTCAATTTACCAGATACTTCCTGTTTTGGTTTGAATATTTTCGGACAATTCCTAGCAACATGACCAGTAATCTTGCACTGAAAACAGGTTCTGGTTTCTATCTTCTTTGGCACAACATTTTTCTTCAACTCTTCTTGCTTCTTGGCAAGGAATTCCTGATTTGTCTGCTTTCTGAATGCTTGCTCTTTCTCATCATCTAAAGTATTTCCTGAAACAAACACAGTTTTTGGTTTAGAAAATTTTTCATTTTTATAATTTCTCGGTGGTACAAAACCTAATCCTTTCTTTTTGTAATTACGATTATGGTTTGGTTTCTTTTGGAAACTGTAACCACAACTGTAACCCATTTTCTTGTTAATTCTTTGTTGATCTCTTGAAGTGTATTGTTTAGGTTTTCCATTAAGATTTGAATCTTTTATTTCAGAAATATTAATTTCTGTGATTTTAAAAACCTTTTGAATCATTTCAAATCTAACACTTCTTATTGGAAAAATCTCATCAGAATATAATTTGTCAGAATCTTTCAAAGTATATGCCACTTTGAACGATTCATCATTCAAATTAGATTTTTTCATCAAAAACTCTTTATCATAAACCCGTTTGTCCTTTTTGACTGTTGACTTTGACGCATCGGACTCAGACTTTGACTTGGATTTGGACTCCAATTTTGACTCATCTATGTCATCTTTATCTAACACCTGATCGACCACACTTTTTATCAACTTTGACTCATGATCGGTATCGGACGACGTGTACGTGACATCAATATTTTCTGGCAAGTTATCCGACGGCCCAGACTCCCATTGTAAGTTTATTGCCTTTTCGACTCTTTCAGAATTTGGATTTCGAGGTAAAAATCCATTTTCGACCGGGGGCGGACATCTAGTGTAGACCACACTTGATTTCTTACCAGAAGTCTTCACTTCATCTTTTGTCACAGATTTCTTTTCTTCAGACATTTTCATTTCTTCAAATGTCTTCAAATTCTCCACTACTGGATAAATCCTGTCAACAACAAAAGAAGAACATGAGTAACTGTTTAATAACTTTTTAACTTTCTCAGTCTCTATCTTCTGTGTTGCCAGCTCCAACTCTAAATCAGCACATTTCTTGATATAAAAGTTAGCATCATCCAGCTGTCTAAGATATGCTACTTTCAAAGTATTCATCGCCATTGCTTGTTCACCACTCGAATCAGTATATTTGTTAATTTCTCTGTTCATTGTGTCATACGATTCTTTCAACTTGTGAATATTGTGCAATAACTCATTGTTTTGTTTGATTAACGAAACACAGTTCATGCACTTTTCAGAAACTTCAACTCGTTCTTCATCAATTTTCACTTCATATTCTGGAACTTCTTTGACACTTCTGCTTGATTGTAAAAACTCAGCTCTTCTTCTTTTCTCAGCTTTCGCTTCGTTCTTCAATCTCTCTTCTTCTTCTTCCTCTTCTTTGTTCTTCCTTCGTCTTTCTTCAGCTGCTTCCATGACTTTTCTGCACCTTTCTGCACATTTCAAATCATAAGCATTAGCAAAAAAAACATTAACATTTGAAGTGTCTTTAGACATCTCTTTGGCCATAAATTCTTGATCTGGACAAAAATTGTCCCAATTGAAACCTTCAGCCAGTTTTTCATCATCTTGTTCTGCCAAACACACTTTGCTGTTTATTGGAACATATTTATCCCAACTGAATCCACCATCCTTTCCCAGACAAGCTTTCTTTGAATCTTTAATCTGCATCATTCCATGTGCAGTTTGTGCCTGATGCAATGCTGGTGGTGTGATTTGATGATAAATCGCCTTTTTGTAATAATCGTTGTTTCCAAAAGGATTCTGAGCTCCAGTAGCTTCACGATTTTTGCACTCTCTCTTGAAATGCCCATTTTCCCTGCAACGAAAACATGTAACTTTTGACTTATCAAAGCCTAAATTTGAAACACTTGCATCAAGAAAATCATTTCTTCCCGTGATTTGTTTAAACTTCTCAGCTCTTCTCATTACACTGGCCATGCACCATTTAATATCCATCAATTCCATTTCCTCAGCATCGATTTGATCGTAATCCTCTTTCGTGAGCATTGGATTACCGATCTTTCCGGCCACAAAACTACTATATGACTCTAACACCATTCCCAACAAAGACATTTGATTTTTGGCAACTTCTTCAGAATAATCTTGATCACTTTCAAGATTTAATACAATATTGCATTGAAGTTTTCTTCCATTCTTTGTTGCAGAAATGTTTGGATCGAATGATGAAAATCTAGTGTTGCTTGATCCCTGGGATGATTTCTTTTCAGAAGAATCTTTCACACTGTAAGCAGTTTCTATTTTCGGAGAAAAATTTGACTTTTCATTGACACCACCTTTGTAATACAAGCTGATATCTTGTTCTCCATCGTAATTCTTCATCCTAGCAATCTTCCTCTGCTCCATCTCCTGAGCTTCTAGATGCTTGATAAAATCTCCCAGTGTCATTTTCTTATAATCTGTTTTGTTTGACCGCAGCATCATTAGAAATGTTCCCCATGTTTCATATGGTAGCGCATCTGCAAGTTTTTCAACCAATTCATCAGTATCTTTCTTAACACCAAGTTACAATATCTATCAATTAATTGCTTGACACTCTCATTTTTCAATCCCCGAAATAAGTCAAATTCCTTTTTCATGAGAGACATCTTATTCCTGAGCATATCATCACTTCCAGTAAACTTTGCTTCCAACTCTGTCCATATCGAATATGCAGTTCCATCATGTTGAAGCAGTATCAAAATATCTTCTTTTATCGCTTGCTGAAGCAGACTCACCATCAATTTCTCATCTCGATATTTCTTTTTATCTGCAGTACTCATTTCTCTAAGTGTCAACGGAGTACCATTCACAACATCGTTCTTTGTGGGCTTAACATACGGCTCTTCAGTGTTTTCCCACGCATCCAAGTGATACGCCTCAACCCAATTTCCAAACCTTTCGGACCATCCATTGTAATCATCAATATCCATGAGTTTGGGTGGTTTCTGAGACGTCCCGGTTTCATTTTCATACAAAGCACTCTGAGTAATTGTAACAGGACTAGCAAAAGCATTGTAAAACTCGTTCTCCATGTTTCGAATGTTCAAATGAGCTGTATCACCTTGTAAAATACCTGACAAGTACCTGACAAAAACAAACAAACACACAATCAGTTTTAAACGTTTATCTATTTTCTGAAAGAAACTGTTACTCGAACTGGTGACAATTTTGAGCGGATTGAAGGTTGACACACTGTGCGGACTGAACTTTGACCAATTGTGTGAACTGAATGACTCGAACGACTTTTTGACAACTTTGAGCTCTGAACCGTGCGAACTGAACAATTATCACGCAACTTGATCACACGAAACAACCTGACTAATCAATGTACTGATCACACCAAACAACTTGATTGTTCAAACAAACTGATCAAACTGTGCGAACCGACAAACAATCCAAACCTTGTGATCAACAAGCGAACTGATGAATAGGCTTCTGATTTAACTCACAATGAGCCAACAAACACTAACAAGTAAACTTGGGCCATTAAAGAGACTGACAACTATTACTAATACAAATCTACTAATTGAGCCGAAAAATGATGACTTGGGCTAAGAATATTATTCACCAGCTCACATGGACTACACTTGACTATTTGAATCACATGAAATGACAATTTTCCTTTTTTAATAAATCTCACATGATGACAATTGATCAAACTAATACACGTATCATATGCAATCACATGCAATCTGTCATTACTTTGATTTTGTCGATTATCCTATTTCACATGAAACGATAAAACATAATATCAAAAACTCATGTAATGAACTGATTGGACCAAAACCTTTAGATTCACGTGATATGCACTGATAATGAGTAACAACTATTACTCTTCACATGTAAAGTCTGATGTATGGCTGACCTCAAATTAGTAAAAACAAACAACAATTTTGACACTGATTGGGCCGCTTTATGACTGACACAAATCCACTAAGCCAACAACTTGAATCAATTGATTAGTGATTGGGCCTATGACATGTTCACATGGGCTCACAAATTACAAATGCTTTGATTATCCAGCACTTATCCACTTATCCGACAATTTCAAGTAACAATACACGTTGATTGGACCTAAATTTTAATTCAAAGACTATGATTGGGCCTTTAATCCACTAACTCGATCACCATTATTTAAAGATTATAACATGTGTGCACTACAGTTCAATATACTGATCTCATGCAAATCTCAATCGGTTCACAATATTTATCCAAGACAATCTCAATTAATGTATCACGCAACACAATGCATTCAATCGGTTCACAATACTCAATGTTCTTTCACATGCTAACTGACAAACCGATTGCTGATACAAATTCACATGTAATTATGATTAACCGACAACATGCATGTGATATATTTTTTTTTCAAACAACTTCGAATTCAATGTTACACAAATCGATGAATACACACGTGAACAACAAATTGTCACAAAAGCGGAATCAACAAGAACACATGAGCGAAATCAAACTGATGACGTCACTTATTCACGAGTCCGTATAAGCGACACCTCAAAATTTCAAAGTTCTAGATCGATTTTAAAGCTGAAATTTACAAGGATTGATTAAAACATGTTTACGCACAAAATATGTGAAATTTGACCGATTTTGACCGTAAAAAGTTTTGTTTTTCAAAAAAGAAAGGTGTAGAAACAGAATTTTCGGCTGAATTGTAAAAATCTCTTCTTCACTGGCTCTGATACCACTTGTAGGATCGTTTTCGGATCCGAACGAGTCGGTTAGAAGAGTTTTTCACCAAAACAAGAGGCGGAAACAAGTGTTTCGGTGTACTTCAGCAACTATTCACCTTTAACTGTTGTTTATATTGATATACGAACGATTACAGACCTGACAACACTTCGGCAGCACTTCGTGGCTAACCGGAAGACAAACACCTACAACTCTATTATGATTTCGCTCATTTGACACTATATATAGTACAAGTGATTTCGCTTATGTGTACACTGACACATAAGCGATACCCCACAAGACCATATAAGCGATACCCTATCAAGACCACATGAGCGGAATCTTAATTTGACCGAAATCCAATTTTCACTTTCTAATTCTTTTGTCTTATCTTGTGATGATGTCATGGTGATGTCATCTTGATGATGTCATCATGACATCATGCTTTAACATCTCCGCAACGAACCCGATCTTCGCAACGAACCCGAGACTCGACATAAGACGTAGTTGACAGACGTAGTGCACTAACACATACGTATATAGATTTTTACACATGTGTAGATAAGAAAGAATAGATATTTACATATGTGCACATTCAAACTATTAAAAAATATACAGATTATTTTTAACCTACACATTCATTATGCTTCTTCAACTGGCTCTTTTTTTCCGTTGATTTTTGTGGTGTTTCCCAAACAGTAATGAACGCCTCAAAACCTGTAGCCTAAAACAACACTCCCATATAAAAGCTTTTTACTAAGAAAACTTATTTAGTGAAAAGCAATATAAATTAAGATAGCAGCCATTCAACGTCTGCATTTGTTACCATAACTATTTCAAAACACTATTACTTAGCTCTCAAGCTTTTTCAACCCATACAAACTTATTTATTAATGATCTCCAATCTTATAATCAGTGGCATGCTTTTTTATTAAAATAAATCCTTTTTAATATGATTATGAAATGATTTTATTTTGTTGATAAACGAGTTAACGTCAACCCGCGCGTTGCGGCGGGATATTGCATGAAGTCAAGAATTTTGGTTTAGCATCTCATATTATGATACTAAATGCAACCCATGTTTTTCATAAAAGTAAGAATATTTTTTTCCGCATCTCATATACTGATTTTGTTAAATTAAACCTAAGTTAACAACAAAGATGCCAAATTTCAGGATCTTCAAAACAAATCTAACATAATTGTTGATGAAAGCAACAAATCCTTATTCAATTGTTGATTAAAATTTGACAACCATTCATGACGACAAAATTATGATAAACGTAGAGGCATATTCGTGATACTAAGGGGACTCGGTATGGTTGCGGGGACCGAGTTCGGGGAATGGTTTCACCAATTGGTGAACCACCCCTAGTGTTTGAATGGGGAGTGGGGAGTAGGAGAGGGAGTGTTTTTTTTTGGTGTATACTCACCGAAGGTTAAGAAGAACAAAGGGAGGAGAGAGAGAGAGGAGAGAAGAACCAATCAAATTTTTTTATTTTTAATTAAGTGGGTGTTTGAACATACCTAGTGTTTGAGTAGAAAATGGGGAGTGAAAAGGGAGTTGACATGACTTTATATCATTAGATAAAGAAAACTTAAACACCCTAACTCACCCCAACCATACCGTCCACCTGAATAAAATTATGATAAACAGATTTGAGATTTGAGATTTGAGATGAAATTTGGTAAGAAAAAGCAAACATAGTGACGTGAGTCAGTTGGCAGTTTAAAATTATATATTTTAAAGTGTTAACATGATATCAATTTGTATATCTAGAATATTATTGTTTCTTCAAATTAAAAATTAAAAAGGACAATTTTTTAAAAAATTAAAAAGGACAATTTGGTATCTCCAATCCCACTAATAAAAATATCTACACAGGATCATAAATTTACATGTATCACCATGTTGTATCTATCTTCTCGAATAAACAAATTATCTATAATTAAAATCACACTAACAAAAGAATGATATGTAAATATCAACAATCAAAAGTGGATATTACCAAATCAACCTAATTCAAAACAAAAAAGGGGTGGGCTAAATATACCCCCTCTTATTACTTTTTATACCCCCTTTTCATAAAATCACATTAAAACTTGTAATATTTACCCCCTATACAAATTATCATCTAAAAAAATATTCTTTTTGTTACAAAACTAATTCAAAAGTATACAAAAAGATTACTGACGTTTTTTAAAATATTTATTTTTAAATTTTTATTTAAATCATATTTTTTTAAAGTTTTCATATATATTGTTTCTAAAGACATTTTCTCAAATAGTATTTTGATTATGTTTCTTTATTGAACATCTTTACAAATAAATAATAACATTTTTTTTCTTATAAAAATAATAAAAAAGGTTTCTAACTTTCTTTTTGAAAAAAATCTATATTATGTTTTTTCCTCGTCTAGTTTGTGTTTTAAAGGTCTTACTTTTATATTTTTTAATACTTTAGACGTTTTATAAAATAATTAATAATTTTAATTTTTAAAAAAAGTAACAAAATTTTCTTTTAAAATAACGTTTACAACCCTAGCACATATTAATCATTCAAACCAACTATGTAATTGAACAAATAAACAATAAGTACTAAAATTATTTTATCAAACTATAAATTAACAATCTATATAAATTCAAATTTAATTGGTGTAAAGAGTATGTTATAAACAAGTTAAAACCAGTTTAAGACTTGGATCGAAGTGAACACTTTTCTAAAGCAAAACAAATAGATAGGGTTGATTCACAAAAAAATTTCTCTTCTTCATTTAAAAAATATATTAAACTGGTTGATTTCAAAAATATATGTGGATTTTTTTTTGTAATCAAAAGTAGATCATTTGAAACCAAAAGTCACGTAAAAGCATAAACTTAATTACGAATAATCATCGATTTTCGACCACGCATCAGATACCCACTTCAAGTCGTTCCAAAATAAAAAAAAACATTTTAAATATTAAAAATAATAAATATAAGACATTTAAAATACAAACTAGACGAGGAAAAAAAATATAATGTAGCCTTTTTTCAAAAATAAAATTCAAAACTTGTTTATTATTGTTTTTATATGAAAAACGTTATTAATAATTTGTAAAGATGTTCAATAAAAGAAAACATAATCAAAATACTATTTTAGAAAGTGTAAAAAATATCTGAAAACTTTTAAAAAAATATGGTTTTTTGAATAAACATAAAAAATAAACATTTAAAAAAACGTCTATAATTTTTACACTTTTGAATTTGTTTTGTAAAAAAAAAATACTTTTAAAAAATATGACTTGTATAAGGGGTAAATATGACAAGTTTAAATGTGATTTTATGAAAAGAGGGGTATAAAAAGTAATAAGAGGGGGTATATTTAGTAGCCCCCAACAAAAAATTCTGAAAAATGATTAAAAAAAGAATCACAAAGTTGATATATAGGATTATCCCGCATTACGCATGCGGAAATTTAGTCGGTGTTGATTTGATTTGATACGTTAACGACATTTGCTATAGCAATCAAAAATTAAAACCCAAATGCTCAAAACGCTACCGGGGAAACCTAAAAGTTGAAGAAAGGTAAAGTTAAATAACATTTTGATGCTTAACCGAACGTGATTCAATACGCCAAAGTAAAAACTACAAAATTGTAACTTTCACTTTGCACAGAAAAGACAACACAAATGAATTGAAATCCCCTATAATCAAAAGATAAATGCATAACAACACACAAATTGATTGAAAACTTAAAACTTCAATAGGTTTTAAAGAAAAGTGGGAAATACCATAGACAACCCCACTTCAATTCTCGATGATCCAATGATTGAATTCTGATAATTGATTCATGTCTGATTTAGTGTCTTCTCAACGTGTTAAACTCCCATTCACACCCACTTGTTTCCGCGATGAACAATCAAATGGCAAGTATCTTTAGAAACCCATCAAACGTAACCCGCCATTATCGCCATCTCTACCTAGCCTGATCATCGCTTTAATCGCATCATCTAGACCAGCAGAGCCAATATAACTCATAAAATCTCCAAACCTACCTTTCCGTCGCCATCCATCGCCTTAAACACCTCCTCCAGCATCGCCGGTATTGCCCACAATCGGACCCGAACCCATGTTGCCAGAAAGAAACTGGTAAATAATGTATACACATCAACCAAAGAACAAATATAAATACACATCAACCAAAGAACAAATATAAATACACATCAACCAATGAACAAATACATAATCCTGATTATCATCTACATATTAAATAAAAACACATATATGATACTAACAAACCCTATGCGAATCATTCGTCTACATACCTCACAATTGTATCAAGTCATGGATCATCAGTATGCAATACATCATTGATTTATTTGTTCTATAAGTCTCTGTTCTTTGTTTGAACGATGGTAGCGAGAACATACCAGAATCGAACGAAAGGAGGAAAATGAAGGCGAGAATTGGCCAGAGGAAAATAGAAAAAACGTTTAAAAAACTGGCGGTTACGGTTACAGGCAGATATATGGCGGTTGTGAGATGACCGGAAAAAAACTTATACTTGTTCATTTGAACGGTATGTCGGTTTTTTGGAATGTTTTTACCCGGTGCGTCGGTTTGGTTTCATTTGCATGTATTTAACTGAAATGTAAATTTGTGTATTCAATTTGAATATAAATTCCTATGTGTATATTCAAGTTGAATGTAAATTCCGATTTGTATATTTAATGTGGATGTAAATTCCGATTGCTACTATGTTTATAATTATTGTGCTGATTCGCAGATGGCATTCATCGGGTTTGGGTTTGTATGATGTCATGTTCCTTTTTTTGTTTGCATTTTGCATAATATTATTAATGAATCGGTGCCTTGAGATGAAAGGATGTGATGGTTACTAATTGAAGTTATATATAATATAATATAAAATAGAAGGGTGTGAGTAAAATAAACTAAAGGGTGTGACTTTTAAATAAATTAGACACACCCCAAGTTGGTAATTGTATAAGGGTATAATAGGGTTACAAATGCCACTAAAACAATCAAGAAACTAAAGCATTCGGTCTCCACTATTCTAATACGTAATTGATGTGCAACTCAGATCTAAAAGTCTAAGAAAGGCTTACCGGCCTAAGTTTTGTGACTACAACCAATAACTAAAGCGAACCTCGAACCGACTATGTTAGTGTTTCTCTTGCAGTCTTGCTCTGGAGTGAATGAGTGATGGATATGAATCGATATCAACTCATCAGTAAGAAACGAAGGGATTAGAGAGAGAAATTGAGAAATACATGGAGGTAAATAAGGAGTTTATTTTTTTGATTTCCCCAAATTACCCTTTTTAGTTTATTAATTGTCTATTAGACATCCTTTAATTACGATACTACCACTATTGTTTTGAACCATTGATTATATAATCTAAGGGTTGTAATAAGTTCTGTAAGTTCTGAAAAAAATAATGGTTCTGAAATGATCTTCACCCTATATATATATATATATATATAAGGGTATGATTAAATAAAAAGTTGATTTCGCCTAAGTAGGATTTAAAGAAACCTTAACCTTTTACTTTTCAAATCAATGGTTAAGATGAAACTATTGGAACAAAAATGACTGTAAGGATATTTTTGTAATAACCTATTTGTTGACTTTTTTTCTCTACGTGTAAGGCACATGGATATTCCTCCAATATTTTTTAAACGTTTATAACGTTTTCATACGACATTATGTTTTTAAAAAAAAAATGAATCATCGTTTCGACGTAAGTTTTACATCAATCGATTCGTATTCTCGTTCTGATAAAAAACCCTAAAACATTAATTTGTAATTCGGAAAAAAAAACTGAACGGAATTAAGTTTTTTTAACTAAGAACTCTTGAAGGCAAAATAGTTAAAGGATGTGACTGCCAGAGGCCAACCACTTCTAGGTTGGATTATTGAAATCCAATTTCCCAAGTAAATTATATTATTTGATAGTGTTGATATAAACTTTGAAATATAAGAAACGTTACATTACTTATGTAAATCTTAAATTACAATTAACTGAAAAAAATAAATATGAAAAAATCACATGTTGTTAAAGATTTCTTTATACACCACACTTGTTGTTTCATTTGTAAGTTTGCCGCCTTTATCTAATATTAGTAATGTGACTCCATCGTTGGTTTTTATTCTTTTCTAAATTGACATACAAGTGTTACAAGGGTTGCATAATGTCAAGTGTATAATAAAATAAATACACCAAACAAAGTGACATAGTAAATTAGGAAAGTAGTTTAAATACTTTATGTGTATCTTGTATAGTCTTTCCTTTATGAAATTGGTGTCTAGCGTCTTGCTAGTATGAATAAACGAATTTTATTGGTCGTTCAAAAAAAATTTAAATACTTTATGATAATATACTAATTTATATAAAGAATTTAATTAGTTCAAACATTTGATTATGCATGTCACTAGGTCCATACATATATAGAATGGGTCCAAACGTGTGAAAACGGATCAATAAGTTGTCATAAAACTCAAGTTTCTTGAACTTTGCGTTTCCGTGACTAAAATTATCTTTAGTACCATCTTTAGTAAAGATTGAAAAATTTATACATATAATAAAAGATACCACAAATGGAATGGACATGTGTAATTTATTAGGGACATTTACTTTCTGGTTTTCATGTCTTTCTTTTCTATTTAATTAATTATAATCATTTATCTTTCAAATTAAAAATAGCTAATATATACGACATTCATCTTAATTTGATTTTTTTGTTTATCTTAAAAAGATAATAATAAAAATATAATCTTCTCACTTTAAATTCTTTTAGAAAATAATTATTACTTTTTAATAGAAAAGTTTTTTTGCACCCATCATGTACATCTATATTCTTTACTATATATATAGATATTATCCCAAAAGGTTAATATAATAGATTTTATTTTTTATATCGATATCATCCCAATAATTAAAAAGCTTTGTCACTACTAGAAAAAAGACCTTTAATGACACGCATTGTCTGTCGTCATAAAAGGGTATATATGACAAGCAAAAACGCGTCAAGGAATCCTCCGTCATAAAATAATTAAAGATGGTATGCAATTGTGTATCATATGTTTATGACACGCCTTTATGACACGTAATTACGACAAGCAATGTATGTCAAGGAAGCCCCTATCATACATGAAGATGACACACATGAATGTGTGTCCTGGTTTTAAATGTTTAAAAATAGTTTTTTTTATAGAATTATTTATTTTTGTTATTTTTCACATTAAATCAGGGCCGGCTCAACCATTTTGGTGGCCTAAGGCGAAGCAAAATCTTGTGGCCTTTTTCCCAAAAAAATGTATGTAATTGAAAGTTAAACTTGAAGGGACCAAGTGTAATTATTTGAAATATTGTGTTAAAATTTAAAAACAAGAAAAAAAAAATGGTGAACCAGGGATTCTAACTCGGGTCTCACCAACATCCATACATACATAAAACCACTACACTACCAACCATCAATTTGTTGATAACTCACACCCTAAATTTTTATAAATGAAATGTGGTTTCATCAAATTGTGGAGACCCTATAGTTTTGGTGGCCCAAGCCTCATTTGGCTTACCCTTGGGCCGGCCCTGCATTAAATTACAAATAAATTCTCACTATACAAGATACAATACATATATAGCAAAAACAATCCATTTAATAATGTTAACAAATATACAATACAACATTATTCAAATACACTAACAAATATTTCAAAGTTAACAAACATATTGTTTGTCGATACAATATATCATTGGAAAATAAAGGGTGCCTTAAATTACTTAATCTTTTTTCACGAATTCTACCAATATCAGCATCCTAGTTTGCTTTCTCATTTGTTGTTGCAACACCACCTTTACAAAAAAGTGACCATTTGGGATCGAACAATTAGTCTCAGATAAGTTCAATAAGAATATATAAGTACATGCTAGGGCATAAAAAAACTATTTCTAGGGCGTTGAAAAAGTTTCAAGATTACTGAAACTATCTATAAACCAAAAATAAATGTTAGGTTTTACCTATCCAGTGATTTTATGGTTATCTTTTTCAATTTGTATCATTCTGACATTAAGAAAACTAACTAGTCAGTGAAAATTTTCAAAACAAAATGAGTGCACGAATTATCGTACCTTAAATTAATACTCCATTGTTGCATTTTGTATACCTTTTCCGATTTAGCATGCTGCTAGAAGATAATACAACACAAAATATAAGGGTTCAGTTATAACATTAACCAATAGTCTTCTTTTAAGTCCAAAAAGTGTTAGATTAAACATAATTATTGTTAAGTGTGAATCCACGGGAGCATTTAATGTGAATCATCTTCAATGCTACGGGAGCATTTAGTGTGAATCATATTCAATGCTACGGGAGCATTTAAAGCTAATCCACTTAAATGCAATGAGAGCATTTAAAGCTTATGGATTGGCAGACTTAATGTGTACAACTTTCTCTTTGTATCCAATCTCTATATAAGAGATATCTCTGTATTTGTAAAAACTTGTAACACACAGAAAGAAATAATAATTCTAGTTACCCGTGGACGTAGGTTGCAGTTGGCAACCGAACCACGTAAATTCTTGTGTCGTTTATTCTTTTCTATTTCTGCGGTCGATTGTTCGTGAGTGTGTGTTGCTTCCGCGTGCGTATACCCCAACAACTGGTATCAGAGCTACGGCTCGATTACACACAGTGGTTCTAAGAGATCAGTTCGTTTCTCCGGCAGGTGGCCGGTATTGGTATCGAAGATCTGATCGGACCAGAACAATCAGCAGAGAGGCAGGAGAAGGTCAGGTGAATCACAGCCGTGATTCCGAAGCCGCCGCCGTCAGAACCGCCATCGCTGTTTCTCCGACCAACCGGCAGCGTAGCCGTTGAACCAAGCCATCGATCGAAGTTTGTGAAGGTTGTCACATGCTTGTTAGTTGATCGATTGAAGAAAAAGAAAAGAAAGAATTTTTTTTTGTTTGTTCTGTGAAAGTGAAGAAGAAGATAGAAGCAAAAGAAAAAAAAAAGGGGAATTTTTTTTTCTTGGTTGCATGTCTCTCGTTCAAACAAATGAAGGAATCTTGAAGTCTTTTTTAGTTGGTGGAGTTGGTGGAAAGTAGACATAAAAAAAATAAAAAATAAAAAGGTGGTTCACGTGAAAGAGAAGAAAAAAAGGAAAAAGAGAGATTATTTTTTCTTGTAGGTCCAACAAAGAAAATAAGGGGGGTATTTTTTGTGGGACAAGATGATCAGTTGGTGATTTAGAGTTTGTGGTTGTTGATTAATTTTTTAGTCGACTGGAGCCGGGTAAACTCTTGGAGATCACCAGATTATTTTTTTCGGACGAGACGAGGTGATGGGTGAGAACATGGAGAAAATGGAATCAACAGGGTTGTTGATGTCGACACGAGTGAAAAAAAAAGGTCAATTGCAAGTCATGGAACTATTGCTTGTTGTGGAAAAGATCTTTCGGTTAGGGTTTGAGTTAACTGATCGTGTGCACGGTCATAGAATCCTTGGTGCCGCTTGATTTCCTTGAAAGCTCTATTGTAGTTATAACCGTTTGCCGGTTAGCTGGTCTGGAATAGTGGATGGTATTCCTTGTTCGGTGGTGATCAGCTGTTTGACATTTGAGTGGATCTTTATACTAGTACAGGGTGAAGGTTTTTCGCAGGAATAGTACGAGTAAAGGTTCGGCTCATGGAGTGTCGTTTGGCATGGGTTGGGATAAAAGTGACAGTGGGAGCTGGGCATAGTTGACTTCTGGGTTGCATGGAGGTTCAGACATCTTTTGGATTCGATGTCATGAATATTTAAATTCTGCTTCTGAGAATGCGTCTGGGTTTGATGCATAGGAACTCAGTGGAAGGCAGTGAAGACTCCTGGGTCAAGAATTCTGGTGCTTCATTTCACGCTACCCACAGCAGTGAAGCACTGCAGAATCTAAAAGTTAGAGACTTTGGAAAGGTAAGACTTGCGAACGATGAATGTTCGCTGTATATGGTCAGATTACCGTCTGAGGGAGTGACCGTCCCAGTTCAGAAGAAAAACAAAGTCCGGTTCACAGAATCTCGTGGGCAGAAGAAGGTTTGTTTTGCAGGAGACAAACCCAGAGCCACAGGTCAGATTCAGGTTGAACGTGCTAGGAAAAGGTTCAGAGAAACCAGTCAGGGGTTTTCGTGACAGTGGGAGCACAGGTGGTGCTTCAGTCAGAGTTACTAGAAGACAGTGGGTTAAGAGAACCAGTATTCCAGTGGTGAAAGTCTCTCCAGTGAATTACCTGCTTATGATAGAGAGTGTTAGTTCTCAGGTTTTCTCAGAATCCGGCAGTTCGTGTCAGTGGGAGCCGGTAGAGACAGAGAACGGGTCAGGGGCAGATTCAGTCATGACTGATGAGTTGAGGCTCAGTGGGAGCTTCAACGGGCCTTCAAGTTAATTGAAGAGAAGGCCGGGGTAACTAGGAAGAAGGAATTACAGAAATACAGATGCACAGTTGAAGCACAGGTGAAGATTGTTCCGTGGCTTCAAGTGGGAGATTGTTAAGTGTGAATCCACGGGAGCATTTAATGTGAATCATCTTCAATGCTACGGGAGCATTTAAAGCTAATCCACTTAAATGCAATGAGAGCATTTAAAGCTTATGGATGGGCAGACTTAAATGTGTACAACTTTCTCTTTGTATCCAATCTCTATATAAGAGATATCTTTGTATTTGTAAAAACTTGTAACATACCAAGAAGAAATATGAATTCCTAGTTACCCGTGGACGTAGGTTGCAGTTGGCAACCGAACCACGTAAATTCTTGTGTCGTTTATTTTTCTATTTCTGCGATTGAGTGTTCGTGAGTGTGTGTTGCTTCCGCGTGCGTATACCCCAACAATTATAAGCATATAAAAGCATAATAATTGTATTGCATTCTGATCATTTAGCTTTACTAGCCTGCAGGATCTCCCGCTGTTGCTAGTTCTTCCGTTGTTGGTAGTTCCTCAGGTCGGGTTGTTTCTTTTTCAGAGCTTTTTCAATTCTTTCAGAACCTTTCGTATGCGCCTATTGGAAGATTTGGGTAGAACAACAAAAGCACTAGATTGCATAAACACACATCTAATTAGACAAAATAAATAAGTTCGGATAGAATGTAGATATAGAGAAGGAAATAAAGCATATATGTACTAATACTCGACTAAAAGCTCACTTGCAGTTGTTATAGTGGAACAACAATTAGTTTTCAAGCTGCAAAATTGCTATAATTTACACACAATAAAAACAATAATATACATTGTTTAAGAAAATGTTGACTAACATACGTTGTCTACAAGGTTACCTTGTTGCATCAAATCCTCTCATATAGCTATACCTACTATAAAATAGAGATATAAACTAGTTCATTAGACTCACAACAATATGGACTACATTAATTTAAAAAAATCAATAGACCCTTTTCAGTATTAAAATAAATGATCCATCCATGATACTTAAAGTTGAGTAGTTTCTCAACAACATATATATTTGATCTAATTTCGGGTTAACACAACCGACTTTACTCTATGTGACATTTCAATAAACAGGTTGTGTGCATAAACCACAAATAATAGTAACATCATCCAAATATATAAAGTGAAGCAACTTACCAGTATAAACTTTTAGAACCAGATCCGAAAAAATTAAAAAAAAATGGAAAAGGGATTGAACGGACCTTTACGAACAACACATATTAAAGAGCGAAGTGGACGATTTACACCAGATTTGCTGATCATTTTGTGATGAGGAATTTATTAGGGAGAGAATGTGAATTGATTGGGTCATAGAAAATGAGAGGATTGAGGGAAGTTAATTTGGATGTGGGTAAATTGAAATATTGAGGGAGAGAGCGGGAATTAATTGGGAGGGACTTTTTGAAAACAAAAATCTAACTATACGCATTCAGTTGAGTAAAGTACAGTTTCATTCCCTAGGGTTTATATCCAATCATAGGTTCAGCCTTCATTTGAAAAAAAATAACAGTCTAGTCCTTGTGGTTGTCGATTGCTCGCAATCAAGTCCCTCTGGTAAACGGACATTAGTTGAAGGTTGGGATTTCTGGTAAAAGACCAAAAAGCCCCTTAGGGACTGAAATTTCAACACCAAAAGTTTGTTCTCTTTTATAAACTCTGCAACTCCTAATCTTCTTCACTGCTCTCGCATTATGACTTCAATTCAGTCACTGTTAATATCATTTATCAAACAAGCCTAATCAAAGTATCGGTATATACATTGCTTGAAAATTGGAGATTCTGAAGCTTAACCACCAGTTGGTAGACCTAAATTGAACACACCTGCTGCTTATTCTTATTCTTCACGAATTTAAAAAAAAAAAAGTGATAATTGATAAAGAAAAAGAAGTGAGTACAAAGGTTAAAACTAATCCTGTCAATCAGCATAACTATTCACATCTATTTCAACCAAATCTTAAATTGTTCAGGAAAACTGAATTCAATCAAAAAGTTCATTCTAATGTCCTAAATTGAGCAAATTCAGTTTGTAAGAAACAAATTTTCACTCACAATTAAACGCCGACCTTTGAGAATTCAGTTAGTTTAAAGAAAAACAAAAATGACACTATCAACAAATTCTGATTAGGTTAGCAATCAATTTGATCTATACTGCTCCAAATTTACAGCATTTGAACATAGATCTACTACACAAGGTTAAACAGAGAATCGAACAAACAGACCTAAATGAGTACAATAGGAAATGCAATGAAAGATTAATAAACGAAATGGAACCTTACAGGATAAAGCATCAAATATAGACGGTCAGAAGAGAAAGAGCGCGTATGATATGTGTATATAATGGTAAAGCTTGAATGAAATCTCAATGGGGGCCGCCAGACTCTCAAAATCCAAATTGGTTGGGGTCGGACTATTAAAAAATCCAATATTTTATACAAAAAATATTCAGAAATTTTTGGTAAAAACATCACTACGAGCAAAAAAAATCTCAATAAAGCTACGCCACTGTGTGTATATATATAATTATAAATGCGTGTGTATATGAATATATATTATAGTTAATTTTTTTTATTTTAAAGGTAAAAAAGAAAAAAAAGTGTTTATATACAAATGTGTGTGTATATATTATATTTATAATTTTTTTTGTTTTTATTTAAAAATAAAAAAGAAAATTAAAAAAAATAAAAGAATAAATAGGTAAATTGTGAAAATCGTCCTTGAGGTTTGGGAATTACCAAAATCATCCATGAGTTAACAATACATTTTAACTGAGTTAGTGATTTGGATGAAAATGACTACAAAAATGAAACCTCGGGGACCCAGATGGAAAAAGTTTCATTTTTTAACTGGAGTGACAAAAATAACCTAAAATCAGGGATCATTTAGATATTTTACTCTTTATATTATTTAAATCTTGTAGTTGTTTATACATATATATATATACACACACCTACGTGTATATATGTATAGATTACATATAAGGAAGCTATCAAACTAATTTGTTCATATGATTTTTAGTGTTGTAGCATTACCTATAAATGCGTTAGAAATATAATTTACACATGCGTAGGCTATATACAATACAAACAATAAACTAATTTCTCGGTGTTGATTAGGTAAAGGATCCTGTACATTAATCTAAAAGTGTAAGAAGGGTGAGAAATATTGTGGTGATGACATGTGTCCTCAATCTAAATTAATTCAAAAGGGTAAACAAATAATTTTCTTATTGATTTAATTAATTGATAACTATCCATAACCGCCACCCTTAATTATAGGAATACGAATTAAGAATTAATCTACGAATTTGTGTCATCTAATTCAAAACTGTATAGTGTTATATATTTTTATATAGTGTTATATAGTGTTATATGGTGTTATATGGTATTATATATCGTTTTTTGGTGTTATATAGTGTTATATGATGGATGTATAGTGTTATATAGTGTTATATGGTGTTATATGGTATTATAGAGTGTTATAGTGTTATATTTGTCTAATAGCATGTCTATGATAGATGTATAGTGTTATATATTGTTATATAGTGCTACATAGTGTTATATAGTGTTACATAGTGCTATACGGTGTTATATAGTGTTATATGATGGATGTATAATGTTATATATTTATTGTAGGAGTTACATATTTCTGGATTTTTTTGAATGTCCGAATTTAAAAATAAGTTTAAGATTGAATCATTAGAATTTAGGAGTGAATCGCTAGAATTTAGGAGAAGTTACCTAATTTGAAACATATACAAAGACACTATTACTCCTACAATTTTCAAATCAGTCCAGATAATTAAAACACAATTTATAATTTGGTCCTTATTGATCTCAACCATTAGATCAAAGATCTAATTGTTTAAAACACTTCTCACCTTTTTGAATTAATGTACACTATCCCTACCCATGTTAATTATAACTTATATGTGAGGGGATTGAGAAAGAATGAACATTATCATTTTATATTTTTTTTAAACTGAAAATATAAACTGTTTTATTTTTTTTTACGTGTATATTCTTTCAATATATAGTGTTTTGTATATATCTTTTCTTTACTAGTGGGTTATACCCACGCTTCGCAGCGGTCTGGGCTCCACTTTTTAACCATTTTTATTGATATTGATTCAGTCTGTTTCTGTTTCGGTACTGGTACTCGCTATAACAGCCGAAAGAGGAAAAAAACAATTGATCAACAACAATAAAAACGATATTGATCGAAAACAATAAAAAGTATACCGAACCGGTACCAATGTTCGGTTGGTATCGATCCGGTTCATTTTGTTACCAGTACGGTAGTCACATCGATATAGGCAACAAACACAAGTTATTTAAAGTATAAGGTTGTGATTATCGTTATATTAAATAAGTAGAATGTATATTATAAATATATGATGATGGCACTTGCTATAACAATCGAAAGAGAAAAAAACAATTGATTTATAACAATAAAAACACATATAAATCGAAAACAATAAAAAAAGAATACTGAACCGGTAGACGTTCACTTGGTATCGGTCTTGTTTGTTTCGTTACGTATACAGTACCGACAATCGATATCGTTAAGGAACGCATGTCATTTAAAGTATAAGGGTATGATCAAAGTTATATTAAAATAATTAGAAGTTATATCATAAACATAAGATGATTAATCAATAATACAAAGTAAAGGAAAAAAAGTTGAAACATAAAAAAAAATGTACAACCTTCAACATGTCACATGTAATGTACAAGTTATTATGTCATCTAGATAAAAGATTTTTTTATTTGGAGAGTAATGTCAACAAATTTTTTTTTTCATACATGAAAAGACAATTTTTTTTTTACTTTAGCTAAGCGTTTGCTCTTTTATATATATAGTGGGGTGCCCCGTGCAATCCTGTTGGGAACAACTCTTAGGTTGGTAGTTTTAGGGGTATATATATGGGGCGATTTAGTGGATTGTTTGCTTTTAAGATAGAATTATATGACGAATAACAAAAAAATTATCATTAAGACACAAAATAAACTTATTTGGGATTGTAAACCAAAATGTAATTACTGTTTACAAAAAGTAATTTTATCTTAAAAGCAATAAAAACCCATCATCACATGAAGTCACTTGGCTCCCAATTCCCATCTCCCCGGAGTATACCGGAAGTCATTATTAACAATTTAGAAAAAAATGTAACACCAATGGAACAATATCGAAACTTAGAATTGTTTTTTTTAAATATGGAGTGACTTTAGTTGAACGATAAAAGCAATTGGATTGAATTTAGAAAACAAAATCTCTGCTGTATGTGATAATACCTTTTTGCAATTTGCACACAAATCACAAATAGACTTACAAAAGTAGTGCAACATAAAAAGGACAATAATCAATTACATTAGATTTTTCTTTACAAATTGTATACAAACATAATGTGCAAAAGAATGCTATGAACCAAATGAACCGACAATTTCTTAAAAGTTAAAACATCCTTATTCCCCTTCCAACTTAATTTACCAAATGTCCCCTATTGCCCTCTCGAACTTGCATCATAGGACATGACTCTTTAGAGGAAAAAAAATATGAGATCGGAATTTAAACATGTTACACCTATTTTAACTTTGTACACACCATCCCCCGACCCGCTTTAAGGTTAAATCTTTAACCAGAATGGATTCGGTCTTATGCTTCCCATGTGGCTTATTTTGATGTTAAGACCACATTTAATGTGCAGCCAACACTCGGTCCAGTAGATCATGTGGTACATGCTCACCTCTTCTTTGTTGAGGGGAGATACTTGAGGTGTGAACCAATGTTTTCATTTATCCTATATATATATTATATATATAAGATAATGCGAGAACCACCTCTTATTGCGAGAACCGCGAGAACCAAAAATGCCTCAAAATAGCTAAAAATCACACAATTTTTTTTTTAATATTTTTTATATAAAAATCGCTACTTTTCGAAGCAAAAAAAAATTAAAATTTTTTTTTTTGCCACTAAAAGTAGCGATTTGAGCATAAAAAATATTAAAAAAAAATTAGATTTTTTTAGATTTTTTTAGGTTTTTTGGGGGTTTAGTTTTTAACATTTTAGCTTGGGGGGGGGGGGGGGGTAGGGTTTTTTTAGATTTTTTGGGGGTTTTAGTTTTTAGCATTTAGCTTGGGGGGGGGGGGTTAGGTTCTTTTAGCTATTTTAGGTTGTGTTCACATTGGTTTCCTCCCATATAGCTATACCTCCTGCAAAATAGACATAAACTAGTTCATTAGACTCACAACAATATGGACTCCATTACTTTAAAAAAAAATCAATGGACCCTTTTCAGTATTAAAATAATTGATCCATCCATGATACTTAAAGTTGAGTAGTTTCTCAACAACATATATATTTGATCTAATAACCAAGAGAGACACTTCGTTCATCTCTAATAATTTCGGGTTAACACAACCTGCTTTACTCTATGTGACATTTCAATAAACAGGTTGTGTGCATAAACCACAAATAATACTAACATCATCCAAATATATAAAGTGAAGCAACTTACCAGTATAAACTTTTAGAACCAGATTCGAAAAAATAAAAAAAAATGGAAAAGGGATTGAACGGACCTTTACGAACAACACATATTAAAGAGCGAAGTGGACGATTTACACCAGATTTGCTGATCATTTTGCGATGAGGAATTTATTAGGGAGAGAATGTGAATTGATTGGGTCATAGAAAATGAGAGGATTGAGGGAAGTTAATTCGAATGTGGGGAAATCGAAATATTGAGGGAGAGAGCGGGAATTAATTGGGAGAGACTTTTTGAAAAAAAATATATAACTATACGCATTTAATTGAGTAAAGTACAGTTTTATTCCCTGGGGTTTATACCCAATCACATGTTCAGCCTTCATTTAAAAAAAAATCAACAGTCCGGTCCTTTTGGTTGTCGATTGCTCGCAATCAAGTCCCTCTGGTAAACGGACCATAGTTGAACGTTGGGATTTCTTGTGAAAGACCAAAAAGCCCCTTAGGGACTGAAATTTCAACACTAAAAGCTAGTTGTCTTCTTTATAAACTCTGCAACTCCTAATCTTCTTCATCTTCTTTACTGCACTCGCATTATGACTTCAATTCAGATACTGCTAATATCATTTATCAAACAAGCCTAATCAAAGTATCGGTATATGCATTGCTTGAAAATTAGAGATTCTGAAGCTTAACCACCTGCTGCTTATTCGTATTCTTCACGAATTTAAAAAAAAGTGATAATTGATAAAGAAAAAGAAGTGAGTACAAAGGTCAAAACTAATCCTGTCAATCAGCATAACTATTCACATCTATTTCAACCAAATCTTAAATAGTTCATGAAAACTGAATTCAATCAAAAAGTTCATTCTGATGTCCTAAATTGAGCAAATTCAATTTGTAAGAAACAAATTTTCATTCACAATTGAACAACGACCTTCAAGAATTCAGTTAGTTTAAAGAAAACCAAAAATGCCACTATCAACAAATTCTGATTAGGTTAGCAATCAATTTGATATAGAATGGTCCAAATTTACAGCATTTGAACATAGATCTACTACACAAGGTTAAACAGAGAATCGAATAAACAGACCTAAATGAGTACAATAGGAAATGCAATGAAAGATTAAGAAACGAAATGGAACCTTACAGGATAAATAAGTGGGAAGTAACCGCCGCACTTATTCTGATACGTCACTTCTGTTGGAATATTTTGGGCATGTTTGGCTAAGCTTTTTGAAACAACTTATTGACTTATTGGCTTTTTGAAAAGTTATAAGCTTCAAAATGATGTTTGGCAATGAGGTTGTATGTGAAGGGAAAAGTGACTTTTCCAAAAAGTCACTCCATACTGACTTTTCCAAAAAGACAATAAGTCAATAAGTTGTTTTCAAAAAGATTAGCCAAACATGCCCAAAATATTCCAACAAAAGTGACGTATCGGAATAATTGCGGCGGTTACTTCCCACTTATTATCCCGGCCAGATAACCGGCAAAAACCACCGTTTCACCACCCTCAGACGCCACAGGTACGTGGTGTATCGACACACCGTAAAATGGAACCAACAAACACACACAACCAAACCGTCGCGTCTCCTTTAACCACCGTTTCCACCATCACCCCCCACCGTTTCACCACCCTATATAACCCTCACCACCACAACAACAACCACCGTTCTCGATCACCCAACAACCCAACAATATTTCTAAATAAACTCTTCCACAATGGCGCCAAGGAATAATAAGAACAAGATGATCGATGAGGCTGAATGTTCGACTGCAGCTAGGGATGTTCAAAACCGATTCGGATATCCGAATTTCGGATATCCGAAATTTTCGGATACTAGATTTTACTATCCAAATCCGTATCCAAAATTTCGGATATCCGAATTTCGTATATCCGAAATTTCGGATACGGATTCGGATAGTGAATCGGATATCCGAAAATCCAACTTTTTATTTAATTTTTTATTATTTTTTTCATATTCGGAAACGGATATTTTGGATAGTTTCGGATATCCGAATATAAGTTTTCGGATATTTCGGATATTTTCGGATACTTCGGATATTTTCGGATATTCGGATATCCGAAAAATAAATGAAAATTAAATTTTCGGATATTTTGGATATCCGAAATATCCGAAAATTTTGAAAATCACTATCCGAATCCGAAAAATTCGAATATCCGAAATTTCGGATATCCGCCGATTTTTCGGATATTTCAGATTCGGATATCGGATTTTCGGATACGGATACTTTTGAACACCCCTTGCAGCAAACAAGAGGAAGAGGAGTGAAAATCTGCATGGTGTGAGGGGGGTTATGTTCAGAAATCCAGTTACTCAGTTTGCAAATGATAATATAATTCGGCCACAATGTAATTTGCCACAAAACAATGTTTTCGGGACCGGTTTCGGCACCGGTTTGCAACAATCTCCACCGGTAACGCAAGAAGTGACCGGAGATGATGGTTTTATTGATTGGATAATGCAGCAACAAAACTTCATCATCAATTACCATGTAAGTTAAAATTTTATTTTATTTTGTTAATTTCTTGCTTTCAATTTGATTTATTTTTCTAGAAATCTGTAACTTTGTTTACTTGTTTTTGTAATTTTGTTATTGTTTTTTTTTTTTTTTTGCTTTTCTTAATTATTTTTTAATTGTTTCTTGTGTTCAGTTTGATTTAATTTTCCAGAAATCTGTAACTTTGTTTACTTGTTTTTTTAATTTTGTTATTGTTTTTATCGTTTTTCTTCTTATTGTTTTTAAAATTTTAGCCATCATCAAGTATCATGTAAATAACCTAATTTTCGCCCTTGCATCCAATCTAATTTTTCTGTATTTTTATTCAAAAAAAAGTTGGTCTTCATCGACTACCATGTATGTAATGTAATATTTTCTCTTGCATTCAATTTAATTTTCCAAAAATCTGTAATTCTTTTTTTTCTGTTTTTTATAATAAAAAAATAGTCATTATCAACCTAGCATGGCATGTAAGTAAATTAATTTTCTCCCTTGTATTCAATTTAGTCTAAATAATTTTCTAAATATCCGTAACATTTTTTTCTTCTTATTTTTGGATTATTAGTTATTTTAATTTAGTTACCATCATGCATCCAATATAATTTAATTTTCCAAAAATCCGTAACTTTTTATTAATTAATTAATTAATTAATTAATTAATAATTAATATAAAGAAAAAACTACAACAGTAAAAAAAATGCAGAAAAATGGGTTAAATTTCTTGTTGTTGCGGACCTCTCTAATGTTACAAAGCGTGGAGGATTTCTGGAGGCGAAACCTTGGCAAAGAAATTAAAAAGCGGAAGGAAATTGAAGCAAAATTAAAAGACCAAGAAGAACAAGCGGACCGGTTTAAACAGATGTATTATTTCTACGAAAAGAGGACGTTTGATTTGGAGCAAACGGTGGAGCAGCAAGTGGCCGCAGAGCGCTTCCATGCGGTCCCTCCCGTTGCACCGGATGAAGAAGTTCAGTCGCGTTTGGTTGAACTTAACAGTGTCCAAAGAATGGATGTGAAGTGCAAGAACTGCGAGACCCGACCCGCGACAATGCTGTGGCTGCCATGCCAGCACTTGTGTGTGTGCCTGGTGTGTGAGAGGAGGGTTAAGGCTTGCCCAATCTGCAGTGTGAAGAAAACAGAAAGTTTTAAGATCAATCTTCCATGATATTTATACGTACCTCTTATAAATAAGTTGCATGGCTATTTGTCGTGTATGTTGGTTACATGAATTATAATAAATATTATACTATTGATCTTATGAAGTTTCTTATTATAAGTTGCATGGCTATTTGTCGTGTATGTTGGTTAGATAAATTATAATAAATATTATCAGTGGGGGATCCACGGGTGTTTTGTGGGTTTCCGGGAACTCTCTAAGTTTGGAAAAAATGAAAAAAACAGTGGAAATTTTGGATGATTTAAAAAAATAGTGAGAATTAGTAAAAATCTACCAAAAGAAACCCGGTGGAAAAAATTCTTGGATCCGCCGCTCAATATTATACTATTGATCTTATGAAGTTTCTTATTATTTTATATCAATAGATGATTCGTAATTATACATTGAATAGTTAGCCAAATACCTTCATTTTTATTTCAATATTATGAGTATCTTACCATCGTTTATTGTGAGAACTTCGGAATCTGACTTCTAAACATCCATAGTTCAAAATTCAAACCCGTCGTATCATTCGGACCCTCGACCATTTTAAATTTTATTTTTTTCCTTCAAATTCAAATCATCTCAAGCCTTCATATTACACCCTATTTTTACACTAAATAAAGAAAAGCACGTGTGTATCTGGTCCCTCCTTAAACAAACCAAACTCGCCTGCTACAACAAACCGGACCATCAAAGTCATACACCTCCAACGTAATTCGATCCAGACCTAGCGATGAAGTTGCTAGGGAAAGAAAAAATAGCAGTTTTCAATTCATATGCACTCCAAATGTAAGTTAATCCCCCAATTCAAATTTTGATGTAGTCTTTCAAATAATTTATGTAGCCTACTAATTAAAATTTTGCAAACACCTATTCCGAAACTTGTGTGACTAAACAAGAAAAATTTTAATGACATGCACAAATCGGTTATTTTAATAACTGAAACCGGTTAACCGGTTTGGGGAGTTAATGGGCCAAAAAAAAGAAAACCGGTTACGGTTAATAACCGACCGGTTATTAACCCCGAATATCAATACCCGATAATAACCGACCAGTTATAAAAAACCGGTTAACTTGTCAACCGGTTAATAAAAACCGGTTTTTCCGGTTATTTAAACAAGGCTGCAGACTTGTTATAAAAACTGCAGAATTTAAAAAAAAAAGCTGCAGAATCAGTTAAAAAACATGCAGAATCATTTAAAAAACATGCAGAAATATAAAAAAACATGCAGAATCATTTTAAAAACATGCAGAAATATAAAAAAAAGCTGCAGAATCCTTTAAAAAACATGCAGAATTATATACAAAACATGCAGAATTTTATAAAAACATGCAGAATCCTTTAGTCAAGCGCGGATTGTCAAAGTGATCGAACGGCAACGATTGTTGAATAACAAATTGAGCCATCCTTAAACGAACCGCCTCCGGGTCGAAATTCCAAACACCCATACCCCGTGATATTTGCGCTTGATCATTGGCGGGATTTTTTTTTGTTGTCTTGCAATGCGTTGAACTCTTATATATACACATCCAACCATCGTGAATGCTGCTGTGCATGTGCTGCTCACTAGTTCAAACGGTAATATTACCGTTTTTTCTATTCAAACGGTAACAAACAAACAAGTTGTCTGCATGCTGATGCTGCTGTGCTGCTGATTTGCTGAACTGGACCGGTTAACCGGTTAATAATAGGCATGGGCTTCGGTTTTTAATTAACCGGTTACAAACCGGTTATTGATGGGAATAACGAAAACCGGTTACGAACCGCCGGTTATTTATTAACCGTAACCGGTTATTGTGGCACCGGTTAAAAACCGATTTCGGTTACGGTTATTAACCGATGAAGGTTAAAAAACCGGTTTTTATGTGCATGTCTAGACAGTCATGCTCATGTCACATAAATTATTTGTAGTATTAGAGTATCACACATTTCCATCAACCCCATTGGATTTACTACAATTAGAAAACATTTTATTTCCTACTCATATCAAATGTTTTTTTTTTCTGTTTTATATCTTATCACGTTTCAACATGAGTTATAATTTATGAAAGATACTTTTTCTTGCACATTATTTTTGTTTTTAGTTTGTAAAAAGTGATAATCACTTATGTATTCAAATGTTAAGTGATACATTTAATGTAATCGGATATTCGGATATACGAAAAATAAATGAAAATTAAATTTTCGGATATTTTGGATATCCGAAATATCCGAAAATTTTGAAAATCACTATCCGAATCCGAATCCGAAAAATTCGGATATCCGAATTTCGGATATCCGATTTTTCGGATATTTCGGATTCGGATATCGGATATTTCGGATAGGATTTTCGGATACGGATACTTTTGAACACCCCTTGCATCAAACAAGAGGAAGAGGAGTGAAAATCTGCATGGTGTGAGGGGGGTTACGTTCAGAAATTCAGTTACTCAGTTTGCAAATGATAATATAATTCCGCCACAATGTAATTTGCCACAAAACAACGTTTTCGGGAAATCTCCATATTGTTCTAGTAGGTCTTATCTGCGGATAAGTACCCACGCTATTTAAGAGTACGATGTTGTCAAGATAGAGGTGAAGCTCAGACCTTGATAACTGGTTCCACTCTTTGATGATTTTTACGTCTCGCCAAAGTCTCGTGACTTCCGATCAATTGGGTACGTGCAGTGACCAAAAGGACGAATATCGTAGGCCTAACATCGATGACGTATTTGTCTAAATAAGTCGGGACACGATACCTCAATTCGAAAGGGGTTTGAAACACTTTGGTTAGTCGTCGTTCCTCTACCCGGAACAATCCTATGTTGCCCATCTTGCTTTTATGTTATCTTAATTTTATGAATATGGCTTTAACTTGATTCTTCGATCATTTGGTATGCTTTTGCACGAATCACACGTTGTCCGCAATCTAAAACATAAGCTCTAATCTCAAATCGAACTAAATTTATGAGGCTTTATTCTATGTGTAATCTAAGTAATGATGTGATTGTAAGACCCTGGATGTCACATGGCATGGAATACGAAGGGAAAGTGACGTGTCCGAAACATGGTGGATACGTCGCTGGTACTTCCTATATATAAGTGTTTCTGGCATGTTACCAAGTTTCGTACCAAGTGTCATGAGAAATTTGGTGTCTGGTGAAGGATTCTAAAGCTATGGAAGGACTATTTGTGTATTCTATGAGAAACGTATGTGAAATCTATCTAGTACTCTAGTGAAATCTATGTGTAAACTACGTATGTTTGAAGGAGGAACAAAATACGAAATGTAGCCTAGCGCCGAAGACGAGGGGGAAAGTGGCATGGCCGAAGCATGGTGGATACGCCGCTGGTACTTCCTATAGATAAGCGTTTCTGGCATGTTACCAAACCTTCGTACCACGCGCTAAGTGAAACTCGTAGTTTTGTAGACTCGGGTTGAGTGATTGAATCTACCTTATTAATCTATGTGATTGAACCTATCTGGTTAATCTATGTTTGAGAAGTGGTGAAATCAAAAGCAGTAGTTAATGAGGCGTGGCACCGACGACGAGGCGAACGTGGCATGATTGAAGCATGGTGGATACACCGCTAGTACTTCCTATATATAAGTGCTTCCGTCATACTGCTGAACTTTCGTAACACGTGCCATGCGGGGTTTCGTTGGTTGTGGACTGTTAGCATGAGTCTATGTAAATCTAATGAATTTATTAAATCTACTGAGTCTATTGAATCTATTGGAGTCTATCGAGTCTATTGAATCCACGGGAAACTATTGAATCTATTGGAATCTACTTAAGACTATTAGATCTGTTTGCATTAATCTATGAGAAGTATGTATAATGACATCGAGTACGAGGTGGAAGTGTTGTGTCCGAAGCGCGGTGGATACACCGTTGGTACTTCCTATATATAAGCGCTTCCGACATACAACCAAGCTTTGTACAACATGCCATGTGAGAGTAGTGGTTGCAGTATGTAATCTATTGGGATCTATTGGTTTAGTCTATGTGTGTATTGTAATAATGATGAGTGTATTGTTTGGCAATCACGACACGTAACATGACGCCGAGTGCGGGATAAAAGCAATGTGCCCGAAGCGTGGTGGATACACCGCTGGTACTTCCTATATATAAGCGCTTCTGACCTATTTCCAAACTCCGTACAACGCGCCATGCGAAGGTCGTGGGTTTGTGGAATCTATGAGAATCTTGTGAATCTTAAGTCTTAGTCTACCGTGCGTGAATCTATGTTAACGTGTGTTAATTTAGACTTATACGATCCTCTTATTGGATCTTTAGGATGTCTTCTCGAAAGCTATCCGACTCTCTCAGGAAATCCAGGGAGAAGTCTCAGAAAAAGATGATGTCATTCATGGCCGACCAGATTGCTCGAGTCGTGCCAAGGATCGTCACTGAGCTCCAAGGATCAAACACGCCTCCATCCTCTGCGGACTCCAAGGCTGAGGAGAAAAAGTCTACTAAGTTCAACTATAAGCATTTCATCTCTTGCAACCCTAAGTCATTCACGGGCAGTGATGGGGTGACTGCTATGCTCGAGTGGTTCGACAGCATCGAGGTTACCTTCATTAACAGCGAGTGCCCAGACCACTTAAAGACTAGGAGTGCAACTGGAATGTTTCAAGGCAGAGCATTGGAGTGGTGGTAGAATGAGAGAAACCTCCGTTCAAATGAAGAAGCCTATGCTCTTCCATGGGCTGAGGTGCGAGAACTAATGATGCTTGAGTTCTGCCCTCCTCATGAACAACTGAAGCTTGAAGAAGAGTTTTTGGCATCTGAAGCAGGTTGGTGATGATAACCTGGCTTATACTACCCGTTTTAAGCAGTTGAGTCTTAACGTTCCTCACTTGGTTTCGACTCCTAAGCGAATGATAACCAAGTACATCAATGGCCTACCTCCTGCTATGCGTGATTCTATTGAGGCAGCTCAACTGGAAACTATTGAGGAAGTCTATCGTTTGGCAGCAAGTTTGAACAACAACCATGTGCGTGATAAACAGTTTGCTACTCCTGCTCCCTCCAAGTCTGCGAATCAAGTTACTCAGCAGCCAGGCGGCAGCAAGAACTAAGAGGAAATCTCAGGGTTCTGGATGTAACGCTATTACTCCTGTTGCAAACCCTGCTGCAAAACCTGCTCCTGCTACTGCTGCTGCTAACCTCGCTGCTCCCGAAGCTAAGAAGCAATACATTGGGCCTCATCCCAAGTGTGCGACTTGCAGCTACCATCATCCTGCTGCGTCTGTATGTCGTCTGTGCACCAACTGTAATCGTTATGGTCACACCACTCCTTACTGTCATCAAGCTAACCCAGCCCCGCAAGCTCAGCAGGCCCCAGCCCAGGCAGCTCTACCTGAACTTCCAGCACCTCTGCAGAACCCAAGGCCAGTCAACGCTGTTCATGCATGCTACAAGTGTGGAGATACTACCCACCTCCGTAACCAGTGTCCTCAGCTAAACCAGGACCAGCAGCCAGCCGCTCGTGGACAAGCGTTCAACCTTAATGCAAATCAGGCCCGTAATGACAATGACGTTGTCAATGGTATGTTCCTCGTTAATAACCTTTATGCTTCGATACTATTTGATACTGGTGCCGATAAAAGCTTTGTGTCCGTGGAATTTGAGTCCTTGATAAACTATACACGCTCCAAGTTACCTGAGTCATTCTCTGTTGAGGTTGCTAATGGTAAGTCGATTCTGGTGAATTTGATCATGCGTGATTGTTCTTTGACTCTTAACGATCACGTCTTCTCTATTGATCTTATACCTATGCGATTGGGTAGTTTTGATGTTATCATCGGCATGGATTGGTTGCGTAAGAACCATGCTGAAATTGTGTGTCACGAGAAACTTGTTCGTCTTCCTCTTCCCTCTGATGATACTTTGATCGTCTATGGAGACCGACCTTTAAAAGGGCTGAGGTTGATGTCATGCACACAAGCGAGCCGAAGCTTACGAAAATAGAACCCTGCCTTCTTGGCTCACGTGATAGAACAAAAAGGCAAGGGGAAGAACATAAGCGATGTGACTTCACTGATGTCTTCCTGGTGCGACTCCTGTCGCCATGGCCCCTTACCATCTTGCACCTTCTGAGATGCAAGAGTTATCTAGTCAATTCCAGGAGCTACTCGATAAGGGTTTTATTCGTCCAAGTACCTCCCCATGGGGTGCTCCCGTGTTATTCGTCAAGAAGAAGGATGGTTCATTCTGTATGTGTATTGACTATCGTGAACTGAATAAGCTTACCGTGAAGAATCATTATCCGCTCCCTCGTATTGATGACCTATTTGACCAACTACAAGGCGCGTCGTGTTTCTCAAATATTAACTTACGTTCAGGATATCATCAATTACGTGTCCTCGAAGATGATATTCCTAAGACTGGGTTTCGTACTCGATATGGGCACTACGAGTTCGTAGTCATGCCTTTTGGCTTGACCAACGCACCTGCAGTGTTCATGGACCTTATGAATCGTGTTTGTAAACCCTATTTGGATTGTTTTGTGATAGTCTTTATTGATGATATTCTTATTTATTTTAAGTCTAAAGCTGATCATGCTCGCCATCTACGTCTTATGCTTGAACTTCTACACGGTGAACGTTTGTATGCTAAGTTTTCTAAGTGTGAGTTTTGGATTAATGAAGTACAATTTCTTGGTCATATTGTTAGTAGTCAGGGTATTCATGTTGACCCTTCTAAGATTGAGGCAGTGAAGAATTGGTGTACGCCTAAATCCGTGTCTGAGATTCGTTCTTTCCTAGGACTGGCGGGTTATTACCGCCGATTCATCGCGGATTTTTCTAAAATCGTTGTTCCTCTTACTATGCTAACCCAAAAGGATAAACCTTTTGTTTGGGGTCCCGAACAAGAGGAATCCTTTCAAACTCTTAAGAACCTTTTGTGTAATGCTCCTGTGTTAACTCTACCTGATGGCAATGACAATTTTGTGGTATATTGTGATGCCTCGAACCGTGGATTGGGTTGTGTCCTCATGCAGCAGGACAGGGTTATTGCTTATGCCTCTCGTCAGCTCAAGATACATGAGAAGAACTACACTACTCACGATCTGGAGCTTGGTGCGGTTATTTTTGCGTTAAAGATCTGGCGACACTACCTTTATGGTACTAAGTGTGTGGTCTTCACCGACCATAGGAGCCTTCAGCATATCTTTGACCAAAAAGAGTTGAACATGCGACAGAGACGTTGGGTGGAATTGCTTAACGAATACGATTGCAAAATTCGTTATCATCCAGGCAAGGCGAATGTAGTAGCCGACGCCCTTAGTCATAAGACCCATTTCAAGGCTATTTGCATCTCTAGTGATCTGTATGCTTGTATTCGTGACGCTCAGTATTCATCAGCAAATGAAGGAAGCTTAGAAGAAGAAATCCACGGTGCCAGAATGGACCAGCTTGAAACTAAATCTGATGGTCTGCAGTATTATCTAAATCACATCTGGGTGCCTCGCGATTACCTCCGTGAGCTCATTATGATCGAGGCTCACAAATCCCGTTACTCTATCCATCCAGGTGCCGATAAGATGTACCAGGATCTGCGTGTGACTTATTGGTGGCCTGGCATGAAGAGGGACATTGCTGTATATGTGTCTAAGTGCCTTACTTGTTCAAAGGTAAATGCGGAACACCAACGTCCTTCTGGACTCTTAGAACAACCCAAAATCCCAGTTTGGAAATGGGATAGTATCGCTATGGACTTTATTACTAAGCTACCCCATACCTCTAAAGGTCACGATAGTATCTGGGTGATTATTGATCGTTTAACCAAATCCGCTCATTTTCTTCCCATTCAGGAGGATTACAAGGTGGAGAAACTTGCTCGAGTCTATACTGATGAGATTATATGCCGTCATGGCATACCTCTTGACATGATCTCGGACCGTGATGGTCGTTTTACTTCGCGTCTTTGGCAAACGTTTCAGTCCGCTATGGGTTCGCACTTGAATCTTAGCACGGCCTTCCATCCTCAGACGGACGGGCAGACCGAGCGTACTATTTAAACCCTAGAGGACATGCTCCGTTCTTGTGTCATCGACTTTGGTGGTAACTGGGATGTACATTTACTATTGATAGAATTCTCGTACAACAATAGCTACCATTCCAGTATTCAGATGGCTCCTTTCGAAGCTTTATATGGGTGAAAATGCCGATCTCCTCTCAGCTGGCATGAGGTTGGGGAAAAGCAGTTCACTGGCCCTGAGATTGTTCAAGAGACAACGGATAAGATTCTTCAGATCCGTGATAACTTGATCAAGGCTAGGAGCAGACAAAAGAGCTATGCCGATAACAGGCGGAAGCCTCTTGAGTTTGTTGTTGGTGATCGAGTTTTACTCAAGGTATCTCCCTGGAAGGGAGTAGTTCGTTTTGGGAAGAAGGGAAAAATTGCTCCTCGCTATGTGGGTCCTTTCGTGATACTTGAAAGGATTGGCAAGGTAGCATACAAACTCGACTTACCACAAGAGCTAAACAACGTGTATCCAGTGTTCCACGTATCTAACCAACGGAAATGCCTAGCCGACGAAGGACTACAAGTTCCTCTTGAAGACTTGCAAATAAATGCGGCTGATCAATTTGTGGAGAAACCGGTTGAAATCATGGATCAAACTGTTAAGCATCTGAGGCACAGCAAAATCCCCGTTGTTAAGGTTCGATGGGAAGGAAAGTGTGGCACCGAATTCACTTGGGAATTGAAAAGTGATATGAAGGCCAAGTACCCGCATCTCTTCAAACAGTCTTCTTCTAAGATTTCGGGGACGAAATCTCCTAAAGGAGGGGAGACTGTAACACCCAACGTCCCTAAACTTTAGACACTTGGCAAGAACAGACCCTGAACTTCTAATTAGTTGTCAATTTTGGTCCCTGTAGTTTTATGGAGTTGATGTTTGATACGTTTGGCATGAATCTTTTCGATATAGATGTTTGATACGATGATGCTTGATTATTTATTCTAGATTCTTGATGCTTGACACTTAAACTAGGAGGCTTGATACTTAAACTAGACACTTGATTCTTGATGCTCTGGAAACTAGATTCTTTACGATTATTAATACTTGATACTTGGACTCTTAACTCTTGATGCTTGAGAAACTAGGATTCGTGACTCCTGAAACTTATTTGGTGCTTGACTCCTGAAACTTATTTGGTGCTTGACTCCTTAGACCCGTAAAAACTTGATTCTTGGTTAAACGAGAGACTAGAGCCTTGTCACTGGCGGAATCTATGAAACTTGGAAACTTTTGGTTTATAATGTAATCTAGATACTTTATCCAAACTATACGCAACGCAACGCTTAATCTTACTCGCTAAACGAATCTAAGTCCGAAACATGGAAAGAAAGGATTGGCCAAGAGTGGTCGTCCGATCAGACACCCATCCGATCGGACAGACGTTCGATCGAACGACCACTCGATCGACCGGCACCCGCCTTGCACCACCTTTTTCCTCTTCTCTCCTCTTTCCCACTATAAATAGACCTGTCACATCACCTTTTCAGTGATGTGACAACTCTGTTCGACCAAGACACACGCACGCTCCTTTTCTTCATTCTCCCACTGATTCCGGTATGTTTTTGGCTAGATTCTTGTACTTTCTTGAGCTACACTTTATTCTCTACGTGATTCTCACTTGAAATCACACTTTTCGCCATGAAATCTCTCTGATCCGTGTTCTTGAGGGTGATGTCATCATAAGGTGTAACACCCGTGTTTCGAAAGTCAAAGTCAAGATTGAAGTCAAAGGAAGAAAAGATTGCTAATTGCGATCTGTCTCTCCTTACTCAATTCCTGTTTTGACTTCTTTGACTTGAAATTAGTCTATTTTATTATTGCTTTAGTTGTATTATGTGGGGTATCTATTAATAATCGCATGATAGTCGCTATTTATCGCTTGATTAACCGCTTTATCGCTATCGTAATCGCACTCGCAGCTCGAAAGACGCATTTTGGTTATTGTTATACGTGTGTGTGTGCCTTATGTGTTACTTGTGCATGTTTATTTATGTTATGTGTGGTAATCAATCGAAACGCAATCGAACTCAATCGCAATCGAATCGCAAACACTAAACGAATACGAAATAAGGATGCTTGTATGATTGATATAGTAGTTGGGATTAAAAGTAATTTGACTAGGAAACTTTATCACATTGCAACGTTCGCAATCTCAATCGAAACAGCAAAACTCGTCGCACCGAACACACAAACAAGGTGACTGATCGACCAGGCGACCAGTCGATCGAGCAGCCGATCGATCGAGAAACCTCTCGATCGGACTGCCTAACCGATAGACCAGCCCCTCTCCATTCCTTTCCACTTTGGGTAACCCTATGAATACCCCTTGTCACCATCAAACTTTCCACTTTTGGCAACTGATGTCCGACCAGCGCTCTCACCTTGCTTTTTCTCCTATTTCTCCCGATTCCGGTAAGATCTCGTCCTAAATCTTGTACTTCCTTAATCTACACGCACTCCTACACCTTTCTATCTTTTGAATCTTAACTTTTAACCGTGAAATCATCAAGATTCAAGGTGTTCTAGGATGACGTCATCATGTGTTCTTGAAGAACTTCATGTTTTGGCCACAATCCACCAAGAACAACTTAGATCTTACCGATTTCCACATAGACAAACGAGGATCTTTCATAGATCTAAACATATTCTCTACAAAAAGGATTGAAAGATGATTTTCCAACTTTCTTTCAACTCTTTTACACTCAATGCACTCAAAACCGATAGAATCGGAGCTTGTGCCTACTTACTACTCATTCTTGTGGTTGTATTGGTTCAAGATCTGGATTCTATCCACGAGACTACCGATTTCGGGTTAAACATGGAACACCGTCTCGAACCGTAACTGACCGGATTTGGGTGATTCCTTTCCGATCAGGGGTACCAAGTATTGACAAGGTTTATGTTGCTTAACACGTTACCAAAACGTCTCGATAAAACGACAAACAATCAAAACAACCAAGTGTAAGACGAACAGGTCGACCAGGACGGAGTGCCGTCAGATCGGACTGCTGTCCGATCGAACAACCAATCCGAACGACTGGCCAAACCTAACGACTTGCACTTTGGTCCCACACTTAACCTTTATTTTCAAACCTTGAAGGATGAACATCAAACTAAGTGCTGACCGATCGGATTACCATCCGCACCGGCTGCAACTTGACCATGTAATGATCAGACTTCAACACTTAAACAATTTTCAACATGTTCAATGCACAAGGGATGCCACCCGAACGAGCCACCGTCTGATCGAGTGACAACCTGCTGTGAACTTGTTCTCACTAAAGTATCCAACCAATCGGGTTGTCGTCCGATCGAACGACCGTCTGATCGACCGACCTAAAAGGTAGAGATACTTCTATGTTTTCAAAATGCTACAACGAAAACTTCAAAAGTCAAGCCATCATACATAAACACATCCTTCTCAAAGGAAGAAACAATCCACTCGAAAGGTCACCCAAACGGATGACCATCCGAGCGGACTACCACTCGCACGACCGGCTGTCCGATCGGATTACCATCCGATCGAACTGCTGATCGACCCAACCTTCACTTGTTCCATTTTACGCGTCGCTTATCCTTATGCTATCAATCTGTTCAGGCTAACCCTACTCTCTAGCGCTCCCTTCAATCCATCAACCGCTGTGAGTATACTCGATCCCCTTTTGCTTTACGCACTTTTGGGTGTTACATACGTTACTTATACAAAATCACATTGAACACACTACGCAATACTTTAAACGCTAACCGTTATCGCATGTATACGTGACTAAATGAATGCTTGTCTGTTTTGTTTACATATGGAATGCTGTCTACCCGCCTTAGCAACGATAGTACTATTAGTTTGAACTCAGCACCCATTCACTCGGGGGTTGTTAAGGACAATTACCTACATGGCTCACAGTGGTGAGTATGTATCACGAACTGCCTTGGACAGTCAACCCGTAGTCATTGGTATCGATAGGTTCATGTCGATAACTAACATGCCTCATTTCACTCTGTGTACGTGCTGGTTATGCGTAACGCTTTCGAACTCTATATGCTATTATCAAACTTGTATGCTCACCTTTACACTATGTGTATTGACTTTTACTTTAACGTATGTGACAGGTTCTTAGGATGCTTATTTGCTTTCTTTGCTGTGAAATCGAGGCTAGGAAAGACCTAGGTCAACAATAAACAATTGTCTGTAATAAAAATCTGAGTTGTCGGAACAGAATAATTTGACTAGATCTTGTCTGTAATAATTGTATTATCATTTATGACATGGTATGGGATGTGTTGTTTTAAATATTTGGTAAATACAGTTGTTATGGAAACTTCTGGACAATCTGTTTCGCTCAGTGCCATGCCCCGATGTTTCCGCCATCGGTTGGGGTATGACAGATTGGTATCAGATCCATAACTATAGGGAATTAGGCAAGACTCGACCTAGTCCGGGTCAATGTCTTAGAGACCTAGTCTATAGTTAGGAACCAACAGACCGACTCATGCATGTCCAGTAGGGATTATGTGTGAGCGTACTTGCTATTTCTCGCTATTCTCGCCTATGCTGCACTATCACTGTACTCGAATTTCCAAACATGAATGAGCGATTAAGTCGAGATTAGGTGTGAAAACCGCAAACTCTCGACTAAATTGCTTGACTCAACCCACATTTTTATCTATAAACACGAGAAATTGCGTTTGTTGATGCAACAAATACAAGACCAAGGCCTGTAGCGATATCTCCGGGGTAAAAGGGTTCAAGGTTTCGATTAGCCTAACGCAGGTCGTGGGGTCCCCCCACGTTTGTAGCACGTGGAGGCGGATCACTTTGTTATTATTAACTTTGAATTCTGGATTGAAGGGTTCAACCCAGAATGTCTATGTTAAGTGAGATAATATTGTAGTGATCCGAGAATAGAACAGGCATGGAGCAAGTTCTAGAGAGGAGAAGTAAGATCAGAGATCAAGGGTGATCTGAGTCGATCTGGAATGGCTGGACTGAATGGCAAGAGGCTGTTATTTATAGGGAAGGAATCTTCTATAAGAGGAAGCCTTTGACCAGTGATCCTTGGCTACAGTGAGGGACTTGCCCATTTGAGGGTTGAAGGGTTTAGACCTGCGGGTAAAAGGGGGTTCTCTGTGCACATACTCTCTTTTACGGCTGTGAGAGTGTTGGACACGCAGAGGGTGATGTGACAAGGCTCTGACTTGTCTTTTTACTGTTCATGACCGTTGGACTATTTCCGAACCTTTTAACATTTCAACCTTTTAAGCTGTTGTGTTTCTAATCAGGTTATTAAGGTTTGAGCTACCCCCGTCATCAGCCCCCCAAGTCAGAGGTATTTGGGGTGTAAGCTCAAATGCTTCTGACTTTTGTACACGATTTTTATTGCTTAAAGGCTTCAATGCTTGAAAGGTTATCAGGCGTCTAGATTTTTTGGATTTGAATTTTGAAATGACAGTTAATGTGATGGATGGCAGTTTTTTTGCCTTTTGCGTAATAATAATTGCCTAGACTTCACTTTCTTTTTTCTTTCGATCGTCTCTCCTGGGTGCTAGCAAAGATATGTATGTGAGTTATTCTTGTCTCACTAGAGGAGGTTGAGTCTTTTTGTAAATAATGGGGGATCGATCTAAAGTTTAATCCGGTGGCTCTGGGTTTAGACAGATCGATCGATCAGTGTCCCGCTGGTTCGATTGCTCTTTATTGTTGTCATTTCGAGTTTTCCAACTTGTGTCATCCATTTTCAGTCTTTGTTCTGAATATTTTAGAGTATTATCGTGTGTTGTTTGTTCAGTTGCGTCCTCAAGGTCTTGCTGGGATTTTACATTTTGAGGTTTTATGATAGGGTATGACCCATCGTTGTTGTTCCGATGTTTCTTCCGTTTGACCAAGAACGATGATTAGGTCACGTTTGAGATATCCCAAGTTGATGTTTGTTTGACTTCCTCAATGGTTACTACCTTTGGTTCTTGGAAGGACCGATTTTTCTTGATTTCAGAGTCCATTGTTCCCTTCGAGCTGATGCTGTGTTAGACAAGCTTGAGCAATTTGAGTCCTACTAGATAGTTTGTTGTTAAAAGCCATTTAGGAAATGTCCTTCGAGGCTTCGTCCCTTTCCTGAACACCTTTTAGTGTTGATGGGTGTGAGCATCTTGTGGGACAAGCCAGATCGTGACCATGTGCTCATGCAGGATGATCAGGGTATGATGTTTTTCCTTATGCTTTATAAAGAGTGATGATACCTCTGATGTTGTGTTTGGGGATGCTGAGGCTACCTCCGGCGAAGATGTTGTTGCCAGATGTGCCAAACACAGGTTCGAGGGTTCAGGTTATGTGAACGTTCCAAATGTCGAACGCTTAACTAGGTTTGGTGCTTCCAAAGCTTCTATCCGACGTATGTTGAAGGGAGCTGAACTACCATCGGCCTCTGAGCCAGTGGAACAAAGTGATGACATAGAGGCTTCGGACGACTCGGAAGTTGGGGTTCAGGGAAAAAGACAAGGAGTTGCCCTTGGCGATTGTTAAGGAGAGTAAAGCAGCGGGTAAGAAGGTTGTGAGCTTGAAGGGTTTAAGGAAGGGTGGTGAAGGTTCCACCAATGTTGATCCAGAAGAGGTTTATGTGCCGGATTGGAAGGTCATAGTTGGTGACAGCTTCATGTCTTCATCCGTTTATGAGGATGTTTTTACCCATTTTGCTCCTCCTACTGTTCGAGGTTCTTGCTCGTCTATGGACAATGAACTAATGATTTCGAAAATGATGATGGGTGCTTGCAACCTTGTTGCCTTGCTTCTAGAGGATGTATCCAGATTTCGCAAAAGGATGCAAGAATATGAAGTCTTTTCGAAGAAGAGGGATAAGATGAAAACTTCAATGGTTGCTTTGAAAGAAACTGAGGGCTACACTGAGAAGGAGAAAGCATTGATGTTTGAAGATTTGAGGAGTTTTCTTCCCACACAAGACTGATATGGTTGAGTTGGAAAAACGCTTGGAGGCTGACAAGGTTCAAGTCTGGGTCGATAAGGCTGCCTTGGAGGTTCAGAAAAAGGCCTTATTAGAGGAAAAAGAAGGGTTAAAGGCTTCACTTGCCCAGGCAACTAGTGATAATAAATGGCTCATTGAGTATGGATTCCAGCAAGTGGTTAAGTATCTTCTCCATTCATCGGAGTTCAAAAAGGTCTTGGGTGATGTGTACACCGAGCTTCTTGCTCATGGGAGACACCAAGGTTTGTTTGCTGGTTACAAAGCTTTGTGAGCCTGGGGAGCCTCAGGAAAAGTCTTCTCTTTTTCAACCCAAAGCCTTCGAAGTCTTCAGGGGAACAATTTTTAAGATTGAGCATATGATTTACCCTTATGTGGGTGAAGTCTCCAAGTGTTTTGGTAAACCTTTGCCTGTCTTGTAGGAGGTAAGATCTAAGGGCCTTAATGAGGCTGTTTGTAACGAAGCATTGAAGTCCCTCTTGAATAAACGTCCTTGCTTCGGAGATAGCGAGGGAACGTGTTCTGAAGGTGGTGAGGGCTCAAAGGGTTCAAGCCTTGAAGCCTCCTAGGCAGCGAGTGCAGCAGGGAGTAAAAGAGGAAGGCTAAAAAGACCCAAGATGATGGAGGTTCGAAGAAGGATGATGCAACAAAGTCTACCATCCCTGACGTTGCTAAGTAAAGAAAAAACCTCAATTCATAGCTTTCTTAGCATGTCGAACAATGTTATGGTTTGCTTGTTTGAGCATCTTTTTATTTTAAAGGAACCGCCTAGATCCCTTGGTGGTTAAAGCCTTGAAGGCTTGTGGACAATATTTTATGTTTGATGGCCAGTATGGCCTTTGCTATCTTTAACTTATCTTGCTATGTTTATTGTGTTGTTATGTTTACTCCCTTGTGTTTTCATTAGTTTTGTATGTTGTCTTTGTTTTGGGTGGTGCATCTTATGTTACTTATACCTTAAAGGGTTCAGTGCTGCAGTCACTTAGCCTTAGGATATTTTTAACAAGAAGATACAACCTCTATCCTATGTATGACATTCACTTAGAGTATTTTTGGTTCGTAAGCCAATGTTAGGGCTTAAGGAACATTTGGTGTAGGCTGTTCAAACCCGTCTATGAGACATGCTTTTTAAGATTTCTATGAGTCTCATGGAGTTGTATTGATTTAGGAACTCACCCCTTATATAGGTCCATTCAACCCTTGAACCTATTGAGCGATGTGGCCTGGGAGCTCATCCCCTTACATGGCCCTTGCCATGGAGTTTCTTGCTAGGTTCTCAACCTGATTATAGGATAGAAAGACAAATTTTGATTCGTCGTTCATTTATTTCAAATTAATTCGATTACTAGGGGAATAGAACAACTTTTGGGAACTATTTGTAACACGTTTTGGTTAAACGTGGAACCTTTTAAGGTTTTTGCCATTCCAATGACGGGGAAGCTTTTTGCCTTGCGGTCCTGCCAGCTTGTATGATCCTCCTTTGTGGGCTTTAAGGATATTGTATGGCCCTTCCTACTTAGGGCCAAGCTTTCTTGGCTTTCTTTCTTGTAGGCCTCATTATTTCGAAGCACAAGGTTCTCAGGCTTGAAACGTTCATGCTTCACCCGTGTATTGTAATACAATTCCATGTTTTGCTTGTACCTCGCTTTTTGTATGGCTGCTTGATCATGAGCCTCTTCGAGGAGTTCCAAATTCAACATTGTCTCTTTCTTATTTGATCCGAGGTCGATGTCGAATGTTCTTTGTATTGTTACTCCGATTTCGGCTAGGAATACAACCTCTGATCCAAACACTAGGCTGTAGCGTGTTTTCTTGTGGCTCGTTTTCTTGATTGTTCGAATTTCCCATAGCACATTGGGAAGTTATTCGAGCCAGTTGTTGTCGTATCTTCCCAATCGAGATTTAATCCCTTCAACAATGTTGCGGTTTGTCCTATCAACCTGGCCATTGGATTGTGGGTGAGCTACCGAGCTGAATACTTGGGTTATTCTGAACTCCTTACACCAGGAGCTAGAAGGATTCTCGGCAAACTACTTCCCGTTATCCGTGACTAGTACCCCTGGAGCCCAAAACGACAGATTATGTTTTCGTAAACGAAATCAATGACCTGTTTCCCTGAGATTTTTCCAATAGTTTTACTTTTTGCCACTTGGTGAAGTAGCCCACGGCTAACAATAAGAACTTGAATCCTCCTTTGGCTGGTGGGAATGGTCCAACAATGTCCATTCTCTACTTACGAAATGGCCAAGTCGAGGAGGTGGGAACGGGGCCATGTTTGGTTCTTTTGGGTATCAGAGCATGTAACTGTCAAGCTTCACATTTTCGCAGTTGTTCGAAGGTATCTCGATGCATGGAAGGCCAAAAGTATCTGAGGTTCATCAACTTTGACACTTCCGATCTTGGGCCACAATGAGCCCCACATATCCTTTCGTGAACCTCTTTAATCAGATATTGGCTTTGTTCCGGGTCAACGCATCGTAGTAGTGGTGCAAGGTATCCTTTTTGCAAAGGATATCTCCTTGTAACACATACTGCCTTGACTTGATACGAACCCTTTTAGCCTCAGTCTGGTCATTAGGTAATTCACCATTTTTTAGGAACTTTTCAATGGGAGTCATCCAATTTGGCCCTTCTTTAGTGATCACATCTTGAACCTCAAGTTTTTTGGATGGATGGGGTTTTTAATACCTCAATTAGTACCTTCTTGGTAAGGTGGGCAAACGTAAGAGATACAAGCTTGCTTAGTGTATCAGTTCTCTTGTTTTGAGATCTTGGAACTTTTTTGATAGAACATATTTGAAATGTGTTCATCAATTCCTTTGATTTCTCTCGGTACTAATACATGTTGGGTTCTTTTGCTATGTAGGTGTAATTGTCTTGGCTTGAGAGAGTTTGTGAGGACTTAAAGCTTTTGAACCCCATTTCTTTGGCTATGTAGTTGTCACTTACTTGGTTTGAAACAAGCAACGAGTCTGTGAAGACTTGAAGCCTTTTGACACCCATATTTTTTGCAAGCTTGAGCCCGGCAATCAATGCTTCATACTCAGCTTCGTTGTTTGTAGTCTGCAATTCAAGACGAAAGGCATACGTGAATTCCAATTCGTTAGGATCAATTAGAACAAGCCCTGCTCCTAACCCTTCAATGCTGGAAGCTTCGTCGGTAAAGAGCTTCCAAGTATGGGGGTCGAAGGGTTCAGTGGAGACTGTATTGACTTCCGTTGTGACTTCTTTAGGGACTTATATGATGAAGTCAGCTGAGACTTGGGCTTTGACAGCTTTTCTCGGGACATAGGTGATTTTTCAAGCACATTCTTAATAGGTTAGTCAGTGACCACTTGTATCGGGTGTGACTGAAAGTACCTTCGAAGCCTCCTAGCCGTTTGGACTAGGGCTAGAGCAAGTTTTTCCAAAGAAGAATATTTGATTTCTGCTAATTTTGAAGTTTTGGGTATCTGAACTTTGTTTAGTTCAATAATCAGAGCCGTACTTATGGTCTTTTCAGCAATCGATAGGTACGTGGAGGTCGTTCCTCCGGTTTCCGGAGCCAAAATGGCTGGGAGTGAAGCCAAGTGTTGCTTCATTTGGCTGAAGGCTTCCTTTTGAGGTAAAATGCTTCAAAGCTGTAAGCTTTCCATCGAAAGTCTTTCTTGTTAGCACATCCCTTGGGGGTTGGATTTTTTGCTTTGTTTCCCCATGATGTGCCCTAGAAACGAGTACTTGACTGGGTTAAGCTTCATGTTGATCTTTCTTGAGTTTTGGAAGGTTTCTTGTATGTCATCGAGCATTTGGTATTCCGTTTTTCTCTTGATCACCAAATCGCCAACATAAGCTTTAATGTTCTTGCCGATTTGTCCGGCAAACGCTTTGTCAACCAGACATTGATAAGTGGCACCTGCATTTCTTAAACCAAAAGGCATTTTTTTGATAGCAAGATATATCTTTATCATTGTGGAATGTAGTTTTTTTTTTATTAGGATCTGATGGTAACCCTTTTAGGTGTCAAGAAGACACTTGGACGGGAAGCCTGTGAGCGAGTTAACCTTGAGGTCTATCTGGGGCAGCGAGTAGCAATCCTTTGGGCATGCTTTGTTCAAGTCTTTAAAATCGATATACATTCTTCAAAACTCTTCGAGTTTTCGAACCATTACGGGATTGGCCACCCATGATTGATACTTAACCTCTCGAAGGATTCTGGTTAGAACAAACTTTTCTATCTTTTGTATAATGGGCTTATTATCAGATGGGATCCATAACTCATGTTTCAATAATGCTACGGGGGGTGCCGGTCATATCTTCCGGGCACTAAGCAAAGACGTAGTGCAAGAGCAACTTTTCAAGGTATGAGAGGGTTTCATTGGAAAGGTTAGTGTTTACCCTTATCCCCTGTTGAGGGTATTTTGGGTTTATGTCCAACCCTTGTTCATCGTATTCGTCCTTTCTTGAGCTTTCCCCTTCAACCACGAAAGCTTCTTGGGTAGGTTGAAGGGTTGCTATCCCTTTTTCAGCGGGAAACTTCACAGTGCCTTGACCAACTGAAATTGCCATTCCGAACACACTTTGCCCTGGCCTTCCTATGATGATATCATAATTGGAAAGGATGTTGATCACCGCAAAAGTGAGTTGTTCAGTTCGTCCCTTTGTTCTCTCGCTGAACAAACATTAAGGGTTATTTGGCCTAAAGGCTGGATGGGTATGTCTGCGATACCTTCGATGGAGGGTTCAGACTGTTGAAGCTTTGAACGTTCATCGTCGCTGAGAGGGTTAAAGCCTTTCTCAAACATGATTTTAGTGGTTACACCGGTGTTAATGTAAGCCTTTTGTGTCTTGATGGTTCCTATGTTGGATTTCATCACCAGAGGGTTTGAAAGCAACTCTCCTTCTGGTGGTGGGAAGCAAACATATTGACGTTCCCATGCCTTGGAATGATGGCGTTTGTGGGAAGCTTCGTTTTCAAGGTCGACCATGTTCACTATTATTATTATTTTTTTTTTCAACCATCTTGTCCTTGACCCCTTTAACCAAGTGGGCCTGTTCGGACTTGAAGGCTTCTTCGATCCTTTTTTTTTGTTGGAAGAAATCATTGGTATGGTGACCTTTCTATTCTTGAAGCTTACCATATTGGCTTGATTTTTTGATCTTTTATTTTTTGGCAAAGGTTGAGGAGGGTGGAAGCTGTGTTTTACCTCTTCGGTTGCCAAGATCTCTTGCGGAGTCCTGGTTAAGGCTGTAAAGTTTATGGTTTTTTCTCGGCTTGGAGGGTTCCGGCCTTCAAGCCTTCAGGAATCCGAACCTTTGAACCATTTGTCATAAGAGCCATACTGGAAGCTCCAGTTAAGGGTTCTCTCTCTTTTTTCTTTGATGTCTTCAGCTTATTCTCCTCGAATGTGGGCTTCAGCCCTTTCGAGTGTTTCTTCAAGGGTTTTGGGCAGGCATTTATTGAAGTCTCTTGTGAGATATTTGGAATTTATAGCATTCATGAACCCTGCAACCCTAACCTTTTCATCGGCGTAAGTTAAACCTTCCTTCTTGTAACTTTCGATGAAGTCTCTGAGACTTTCATCATCATGTTGTTTGATCTGGAAGATTATCATGGCGTCCTTGACATACCTATGTTTTTATAGGGAACTTTTGCTAAGTTCGTAAAAGGTCTGAACGCTTCGTCCAGGAAGGTTATTGAACCATATGCGCGAAGACCCTTCAAGGGTTTGCCTGAACATGAGACAACATTCGGAGTTGGGTCATTTTTTTATTCTTGTAGTCCCGGTGAAGATTTGGAAGTAGTCTTCAGTACCGTGATGGCATCTTTATCTGGGTTTGAAACTCATACTCAACAATTTGTTGAAGCAAGATATTAGGCTTGTAAGGTTTTGAGAGGTATTTTATTACCCTTGAAGCTGGATCACCGTTTGAGGTACCCTGGTGAGTGGTTGGCACTTGGTTGATGAAGTTAAGGTTAAAGCCTTGAAGGCTTTCTGTGTCATCATCCAGCTTTCACGTGCTGCAAAGGAAATTATGCCATCATCTGTGTCATCAGCTAGGGCATAAGGTTAAAGCCTTAAAGGCTTTCTGATGGTACTCATAAAAGATGCCATTATTTGTGTCATAAGGTTAAAGCCTTAAAGGCTTACTGTATAAGGTATTCCCATGGATGTGCTCATGACCGCACCTCGAGCCAAAGGCGGGGTGACCATGGCTTGTTTTCACGAAGTAGTAATGGGAGGGGGAACACTTGAAGCTGGTGACTGCCATAATTGATCAAGAGTGATTTTATGCCCCATATGTGCACCGGTTGTAACGGGTTGGGAGGTAAATAAGGGAAAAACGGTTGGACTTGGCCTCCCCAAAAGCTAAAGGGCTTGAGTGGTTGGTCTGTCACACTAGGACCAGCTTCAAGGTAAGATGTGGCTGAACGTGAGCTGCTAAAAGAAAGAGATGGAGGGCCATGTGATAATGAGGGTTCAGACTCCTCATAATTTAGTCTTATTCTCACCCTTTTTTTCCCTTTCTAAGCTCACATGCTAGTTGAGAAGAAATCTTAGTTGTAAGAAATTTCTAGCAAGTCACTCGGGTGTTAGATCTATGCGTTCCGGTGTATGCATTACATCGATTTGAGTAGGTGCAACCCCTGACCAAGATGGGTTTGTGTTTGAAAAGAAGTGAACTCCGGGAACATATCACAGTGGAGTACTTCCGGGAGTAGAAAGAGGTGTAGATAAGACCGGTGAGATCCGACCCGAATTTGGTGTTAAATCGGTGTTGTTAGGCACTTGATTTACCTGACCGAGAGACTCGCTTTTAGACATGATGTAAAGAGAAAATGGAGCTACACAACTGGTCTCTAAGATAAAGTAAGCGGCGTAGCCCCACGGTGGGTGCCAACTTGTTGATGCAACAAATACAAGACCAAGGCCTGTAGCGATATCTCCGGGGTAAAAGGGTTCAAGGTTTCGATTAGCCTAACGCAGGTCGTGGGGTCCCCCCACGTTTGTAGCACGTGGAGGCGGATCACTTTGTTATTATTCACTTTGAATTCTGGATTGAAGGGTTCAACCCAGAATGTCTATGTTAAGTGAGATAATATTGTAGTGAGTCAAGAATAGAACAGGCATGGAGCAAGTTCTAGAGAGGAGAAGTAAGATCAGAGATCAAGGGTGATCTGAGTTGATCTGGAATGGCTGGAATGGCTGGAATGAATGGCAAGAGGCTGTTATTTATAGGGAAGGAATCTTCTATAAGAGGAAGCCTTTGACCAGTGATCCTTGGCTACAGTGAGGGACTTGCCCATTTGAGGGTTGAAGGGTTTAGACCTGCGGGTAAAAGGGGGTTTTCTGTGCACATACTCTCTTTTACGGCTGTGAGAGTGTTGGACACGCAGAGGGTGATGTGACAAGGCTCTGACTTGTCTTTTTACTGTTCATGACCGTTGGACTATTTCCGAACCTTTTAACCTTTCAACCTTTTAAGTTGTTGTGTTTCTAATCAGGTTATTAAGGTTTAAGCTACCCCCGTCATCAGCGTTGAAATAGGAGTGAAAGCCATACCTTGACGCATAATTCTCTTTTATTTTATAAAAACAAGAACAAAGTTGTTAAGCCAGGGGTGAAACCTTAACCTTGACGAATTGTTCCGACCTTTACTTGGTTTTACAAAAGTTTCACCAAAGTCTCGACGGACTCCAACGACCTGAAGTCACGGTATGACTAAAGGGATGCGTGCCAAACGCCCAAGAATCGAGGCAGAAGCACAGTCCTGAAGGTTAAAGGTGTACGACAAGTCCTTGAGAATAGTCGAATCCCTTTGGTTAGTCAATGTCTAATAGCCGCAGACGATCTACTTCTCGATTTTTATTTCGGTTCTGAACCTGCAACTGCTGACTCTGATGATTCGTTGATTTTATATGTGTGTTTACCTGTTTATGTGTTTAATTTTGGAGAATTATTCGATTTTTGCTCTCACTTCGATCGACACACATGACCCGCATTACTTATCTATCTCAAAACGCTGACAAATCGCTAAATCATGGATGACTTTGTGCTATGTTATACGCATATACTATACTATCCGCTAAGATAATTGTTGCACGCAAACCCTCGCAACAAAAAGCCTGCGAGCGTCGAGCTTTAAATGATAGGTTTCTGTATTCTGACTGCCTCTGTGATTACATGCATATGTGCTTCTGTGCCCTACGTGCTTGTGTGTTTATGTGCCTCTATGTGAATCTGTGACTTTGTGCCTATTTGTTTACGTGATTGTACGTGCTCCTGAGCTTTAGTAGTATTAGGATTGTGAGGTGAGATTCGATTATAATGTGTTGAGTCCTGTGACGATGTCTGTTGCAGACAATGTCGTCATCTGGATCTCGCGCTACCCGTGATGCTCGCCGAAATAAAGCAGACAAACGCCTCGCTGCCATGATCACTAAGCAAATGGCAAAGGTTGTACCCCAAGTCGTCAGTGAACTATACGAAAACATGAGCAAATCGTCTGAGGAATCCAGAACTGAGACTCCCAAAGCTGGTTCCAGCTTCAAAGAGTTCAAGGCATGTGGACCGAAAGAGTTCACCGGAGAAGAAGGCCCTACGGCTTTGTTTCAATGGTTTGACTCGATCGAAGTCACTCTGCGACAGAGCGGATGTCCTGATAATCTCCGCACGTTGAACGCGACCGGCGTCTTCCAGTCCCGCGCTCTAGACTGGTGGACGACCGAATGGAACAAGTGCGAAAATGATGCAGCTTACGGTTTGTCATGGGATGAGTTGAAGAACGTTATGCTCGAAGAGTTCTGTCCTCCCCATGAGCGGCAGAAGCTGGAGGACGAGTTCTGGCACTTTAAGCAGAAGGAAGGTGACAACGCTGCCCTGACTGCTCGCTTCAAGCAGCTCAGCATCATCTGTCCTGATCAAGTGAAGACGCCCGACATGGCAATCAAGAAGTACATCCGAGCTCTACCCGACTGTGTTGCGGATTTTGTGCATGCAGCAAAGACCGCAACGATCGAAGAAACCTACTTGCTTGCCGCCGAAATCAACGACAAGCAAGTGAAAGCTGGTTTCTGGGATAAAACACCAAAGAACCTGCACCAAGTCACCACCGCACCAACCGCTGAAACTGCCGCCGCTCAATCGTCAATGTCCTCACGCCGCAAGAAGAAGAACAACAACAACAGCTCCAGCAACAAGAACTGTGCTGCCACTACCAATGCTGCTCCTCTTCAAGCCGTACCGGCTCATCAGCAGTCTTAGCACCGCTCAGCTCCAACAATCTATGCACCACCTGCAAACCACGCATACACAGGCCCTCACCCTTTTTGCCCAACATGTTCTTATCATCACCCGGTGGGTCTCGCCTGCTGTTTCTGCGCTCACTGCAATATGTACGGCCACTTCACTGCTAACTGTCGTACTGGTCCTCGTCAAGCACCAGCACAAGCCACTGCTCACCAAGCTCTGCTCCCAGCCCCACAAGGCCAACAAGCGGCTCAGGCATCCGCGGTCAACGCACGATTCTGCTTCGCATATAGTGATCCCAACCACTTTGCAAACATGTGCCCGAACAGGGTTGTGAAACTAGAGCCCCAACAGCAGCAGCCTCAACAGCAGCAACAGCCTCAGCAGCAGCAACAAGCCGCACACGCCAGAACTTTCAACATCAATGTGTGCCAAGCCCAGGCTGACAACAACGTGGTCAATGGTACGTTCCTTGTGAATGGTATTTTAACTTCGTGTTTGTTTGATACTGGAGCCGATAACTGCTTTGTGTCGTTTGAATTTGATAAACTTCTTAGTCGTAAGCGCTCCTATCTTTCCTCGACGATCGATGTTGAAGTCGCCATCAGAAGAACTGTCGTCGTTAATTATGTTCTTCGTGATTGTACTCTTGAGCTCAACAATCATATATTCCCAATCAACCTTATCCTGATGCAGCTCGGAAGTTTTGACGTCATAGTAGGCATGGACTTTCTTCGCGAAAACCATGCTGAAGTTGTGTGCTTCGATAAGTTGATTCGATTCTCGCTCGCGAATGGTGACTTATTGTGTCTCTATGGTGAAACTGCTTCGAAAGGTCTCAAAATCATGTCGTGTGTACAAGCTAGCAAGTATCTCCCAAGGAATACAGAGCTTTCTTGGCTAACATTGTAGTAGCGGAGAAGGAAAAGAAAGGAAGACCTGGTGTAAACGATGTTCCAGTGGTTCGAGAATTTCCTAACGTTTTTCCTAAGGATCTTCCTGGACTTCCGCCAAGTCGTGATATCGACTTCCGTATCGACCTCATTCCTGGAGCCAACCCTGTTGCCAAAGCTCCTTACCGACTCGCACCGTCCGAAATGCGTGAACTCTCGAGTCAGCTCCAGGAATTACTTGAGAAAGGCTTCATTCGCTCGAGCACCTCTCCTTGGGGCGCGCCAGTCCTTTTCGTCAAAAAGAAGGATGGGTCGTTCCGGATGTGCATCGACTATCGGGAACTGAATAAGCTAACCATCAAGAACCGCTATCCACTGCCTCGCATTGATGATTTGTTTGACCAGCTACAAGGTGCTACATGCTTCTCGAAGATCGATCTACGCTCAGGCTATCACCAGTTACACATTCAAGAGGAGGATATACCCAAAACCGCGTTTCGCACCCGATATGGCCATTATGAATTCGTTGTTATGCCTTTCGGTTAAACCAACGCACCCGCGGTTTTCATGGATCTGATGAATCGCGTGTGTAAACCATATCTCGACCGTTTCTTCATCGTATTCATCGACGATGTCTTGATCTATTCCAAGTCGAAGGCTGGACACGCACAACATCTATGTTTGGTTCTCGAGCTACTCCAGGGGAATCGACTCTATGCCAAGTTCTCCAAGTGCGAATTTTGGCTGGAGGAGGTTCAGTTTCTGGGTCACATCGTAAATAGTCAAGGTATTCACGTCGATCCGGCGAAAATTGAAGCAATCAAGAGTTGGATTACACCCAAGAACCCTTCTGAAGTCCGTTCTTTACTAGGATTGGCGGGCTATTATCGACGTTTCATCGAAGGATTCTCAAAGATCGCTGTGCCGCCTACCGCTCTTGCGCATAAGGACAAGCCATTTGTTTGGGGAACTGAACAAGAGTCTGCCTTCCAAACCCTCAAGCACATGCTTTGCAATGCTCCTGTCCTCACTTTACCCGACGGAAACGACGACTTCATTGTCTATTGTGATGCTTCCAACCTTGGTCTTGGTTATGTTCTCATGCAACGGGACAAGGTTATAGCTTACGCATCTCGTCAGCTCAAAATCCACGAGAAGAACTATACAACCCATGATCTTGAGCTAGGCACGGTTGTTTTTGGGTTAAAGATTTGGCGACACTACCTGTATGGTACCAAGTGTACGATCTTCACCGATCATAGGAGCCTACAACATATCTTTGATCAGAAAGAACTTAATATGCGTCAACGCCGATGGGTAGAACTTCTAAACGATTACGACTGTGAGATTCGTTATCACCCAGGAAAGGCAAATGTCGTTGCCGACGTTCTCAGCAGACGGAGTTATTTGCCCAGCATGCCTGTTTTAATGAACGCGGCTTATGAATAAGTCGAATGGGTTATTCCACTTTCTAGACCGAATTTGGATCCCTAAACGGACCAACTTGTGACAGATATTGATGGACGAAGCCCATAAATCCCGGTATTCCATTCATCCCGGTGCCGATAAAATGTACCAGGATCTTCGCTACAAGTACTGGTGGCCGGGCATGAAAAGGGATATTGCTCTCTACGTTGGAAAATGCCTGACTTGTGCAAAGGTCAAGACTGAACACCAAAGACCCTCTGGCTTACTCGAACAACCGCCGATCCCTATGTGGAAGTGGGAAAGTATAGCCATGGACTTCGTAACCAAGCTCCCACACACGTCATCAGATCACGAAAGCATATGGGTCGTTGTTGACCGTTTGACCGTATTAGCTCACTTTTTGCCAATACGGGAAGACTACAATGTAGAACGATTAGCCCTAATCTACACCAATGAGATCATTTGTCGACATGGGACGCCTCACGACATCATCTCTGACCGTGATGCACGTTTCAAACGACTCTCGGTACTGCGCTTAATCTAAGTACCTCATTCCACCCTCAAACCGACGGTCAGACTAAAAGAACAATCTGTACTCTTGAAGACATGCTCCGTTCGTGTGTCATAGATTTCGATGGTAATTGGGATGCTTACCTGCCGTTAGTCGAATTCTCGTACAACAACAGTTATCATTCCAGTATTCAAATGGCTCCATTCGAGGCTTTATACGGAAGAAAATGTCGATCGCCTATTGTATGGCATGAGATTGGTCACTCGCAATTAACCGGTCCCCTGAGCTATTGCAAGAAACGACTGACAAAGTCCTCCAGATTCGAGAAAACTTGTTGAAAGCTCGAAGTCGACAGAAAAGTTACGCCGATAGACGACGCAAGCCCCTTGAATTTGACGTTGGCGACTACGTACTCCTAAAGGTATTACCTTGGAAGGGTGTTGTCAGATTCGGCAAGAAAGGGAAACTAGCGCCTCGATATGTTGGACCTTTTAAGATTCTATAAAGGATCGGAAAAGTTGCCTACAGACTCGAACTACCGGAGGAACTTAGTAATGTCCACCCGACTTTCCATGTGTCAAACCTCCGAAAGTGCCTGGCTGAGCATGATTTAATTGTGCCTCTCTACGACCTCCAAATAAACGAAACACTACACTTTGTGGAGAAGCCAGTTGAAATCAAGGATCGCCAAACCAAGCAGCTCAGATGCTCGCGCATTCCTATTGTGAAAGTCCGATGGGAAGGCAAACAAGGCGCAGAGTTCACTTGGAAACTCGAAAGCGACATGAATGCGAAGTACCCGCAATTGTTTGTTACGGCTTAGGCCTAATTTCAGGACGAAATTCCCTCAACTAGGAGAGGCTGTAACACCCGTGTTTCGAAAGTCAAAGTCAAAGTCAAGATTGAAGTCAAATGAAGAAAAGATTGCTAATTGCGATATGTCTCTCCTTGCTCAATTCCTGTTTTGACTTCTTTGACTTGTAATTAGTCTATTTTATTATCGCTTTAGTTGTATTATGTGGATTATCTATTAATAATCGCATGATAGTCGCTATTTATCGCTTGATTAATCGCTTTATCGCAATCGCACTCGCAACACGAAAGACGCATTTTGGTTATTGTTATACGTGTGTGTGTGCCTTATGTGTTACTTGTGCATGTTTATTTATGTTATGTGTGGTAATCAATCGAAACGCAATCGAACTCAATCGCAATCGAATCGCAAACACTAAATGAATACGAAATAAGGATGCTTGTTTGATTGATATAGTAGTTGGGATTAAAAGTAATTTGACTAGGAAACTTTATCACATCGCAACATTCGCAATCGCAATCAAAACGGCAAAACTCGTCGCACCGAACACACAAACAAGGTGACTGATCGACCATGCGACCAGTCGATCGACCAGCCACTCGATCGGACAACTGTTCGATCGGACTGCCTAACCGATCGACCAGCCCCTCTCCATTCCTTTCCACTTGGAGTAACCCTATAAATACCCCTTGTCACCATCAAACTTTCCACTTTTGGCAACTGACGTCCGACCAGCGCTCTCACCTTGCTTTTTCTCTGATTTCTCGCGATTCCGGTAAGATCGCGTCCTAAATCTTGTACTTTCTTAATCTACACGCACTCCTACACCTTTCTATGTTTTGAATCTTAACTTTTAACCGTGAAATCATCAAGATTCAAGGTGTTCTAGGATGACTTCGTCATATGTTCTTGAAGAACTTCATGTTTTGGCCTCAATCCACCAAGAACAACTTAGATCTAACCAATTTCCACATAGACAAATGAGGATCTTTCATAGATCTAAACATATTCACTACAAAAAGGATTGAAAGATGATTTTCCAACTTTCTTTCAACTCTTTTACACTCAATGCACTCAAAACCGATAGAATCGGAGCTTGTGCCGACTTACTATCGATTTCGGGTTAAACAAGGAACACCGTCTCGAACTGTAACTGACCGGATTTGGGTGATTCCTGTCAGATCAGGGGTACCAAGTATTGACAAGGTGTCTGTTGCTTAACACGTTACCAAAACGTCTCGATAAAACGACAAAAAATCAAAACAACCAAATGTAAGACGAACAGGTCGACCAGGACGGAGTGCCGTCCGATCGGACTGTTGTCCGATCGAACAGCCAATCCGAATGACTGGCCAAACCGAACGACTTGCACCTTGGTCCCACACTTAACCTTTATTTTCAAACCTCGAAGGATGAACATCGAACTAAGTGCTGACCGCTCGGATTACCATCCGCACGGGCTGCAACTTGACCATGTAATGATCAGACTTCAACACTTAAACAATTTTCAACATGTTCAATGCACAAGGGATGCCACCCGATCGAGCCACCGTCCGATCGAGTGACAACCTACTGTGAACTTGTTCTCACTAAAGTGTCCAACCAATCGGGTTGTCGTCCGATCGACCGACCTGAAAGGTAGAGATACTTCTATGTTTTCAAAATGCTACAACGAAAATTTCAAAAGTCAAGCCATCATACACAAACACATCCTTCTCAAAGGAAGAAACAATCCACTCGAAAGGTCACCCGAACGGATGACCAACCGAGCGGACTACCACTTGCACGACCGGCTGTCCGATCGGATTACCATACGATCAAACTGTTGATCGACCCAACCTTCACTTGTTCCATTTTACGCGTCGCTTATCATTATGCTATCAATCTATTCAGGCTAACCCTACTCTCTAGCGCTCCCTTCAATCCATCAACCGCTGTGAGTATACTCGATCCCCTTTTGCTTTACGCACTTTTGGGTGTTACATACGTTACTTATACAAAATCACATTGAACACACTACGCAATACTTTAAACGTTAACTGTTATCGCATGTATACGTGACTAAATGAATGCTTGTTTGTTATGTTTACACATGGAATGATGTCTACCTGCCTTAGCAACGATAGTACTATTAGTTTGGACTCAGCACCCGTTCACTCGGGGGTTGTTAAGGACAATTACCTACATGGCTCACATTGGTGAGTATGTATCGCGAACTGCCTTGGGCAGTCAACCCGCAGTCATTGGTATCGATAGGTTCATGTCGATAACTAACATGCCTCATTTCACTATGTGTACGTGCTGGTTATGCGTAACGCTTTCGAACTCTATATGCTATTATCAAACTTGTATGCTCACATTTACACTATGTGTATTGACTTTTACTTTAACGTATGTGACAGGTGCTTAGGATGCTTATTTGCTTTCTTTGCTGTGAAATCGAGGCTAGGAAAGACCTAGGTCAACAATAAACAATTGTCTGTAATAAAAATCTGAGTTGTCAGAACAGAACAATTTGACTAGATCTTTTCTGTAATAATTGTATTATCATTTATGACATGGTATGGGACGTGTTGTTTTAGATATTTGGTAAATGTAGTTGTTATGGAAACTTCTGGACAATCTGTTTTGCTCAGTGCCATGCCCCGATGTTTCCGCCATCGGTTGGGGTGTGACATGAGGGTTGTACAAACTATCATGTGATGTCATTCTGAGCAAAATCTAGCTCAGATCTAAGGTATTTCAGGTGTTTTTACATTAAATCTACGCTAAATCTATGCTTTTCATATAAAACTGGGGTTATCCTTCACCTTTTCTTCAAACTTTAAACTTACTTCGGTGATAAACGGGACTGAACGGGCTGTAGACTCGATCGGTGGTCTAGAGTTGGTTTAGGAACGGATTGATCACTAATGGATTCCGGCATGAACCCGTCACTACAGACAAACGGGTCGGACTGGTGTGATCCCCGACCGATCAGAATGGCTGTGAAACGATAAGTTACTGCTGTCTCCGTCTGTACCGTGACGTCACCATCAATTTTCAACCTTAGAGATTTTACAAAATGTTAAACAAAAACAAGGGTCGCCGAACGAGTGGCAACCCGATCAGACAGCCGTCCGATCGGACAACCCCCCTATCAGGTGACACTTGCCCTTTGTTCTGAATTATCAAACACATGGAAAACAATCAAAATTTGGAAGCCTGATCGAATGACAACCCGATCGGACAGCCGTCTAATCGAGCATCCATTCGACTAAGAGGACCAGGTTGTGTACACTCGGATCGAGTGGCAACCCGACCGGATGGCCATCCGATCGGGCAGCCATCTGCCCTTCACATCTTAAGCCACCCGAACGATCGGCAAACCGATCGGATAGCTATCCGATCAGACAGCCATTCGATTCGGCGATTGGTTTGACACTTTATTCAATCTCGTTATTCTGCCCGACTCTTACCATATTGAAATCTGATCAGGCTAATCCTAAAAGAGCTCCCTTTGATCCAATAGCAGTTTATACTGATTAAGCTAAGCAATCACTGTGAGTATACTCGATCCCCTTTTACTTTAAACTTTTGGGGTGTAACATGTATTCTATGAAACTTAAACTGGAATCTTCAAAACTTATACTCTATCCTATGTGAACATGAAACTTGTGATTCTTGATTCTTGACTCTTTGTGCTATGTGACGTTTAATCCAGAGTGTGTAGTTCCGCCTTAACAATAGTAGCACTATAGGAGATGCACCTCTCCCATTATTCTCGGGGGGTATTGTAGGAGGATTCTAGTTTACCTTGAGTCTTGGGTAAGCACTAAAGCATCGGGATACTTGGGTTATCACTGTGTGGACTGCGACACTAGCACGGCTGAAACTATTTATTGTTTACACTGTGGATATGAGTTGTTTTAATCTATTATTCTATTATCAAACTTGTATACTCGCCAATACTATGTATTGATATTTTAACACATGTTGCAGGCTTATAGGATGCTTGGAATGCATGGAATTTAGCTAGGAGATGCTTAGAAACGTCGCCTAGATAATATTAGTCTTTGAACAATTTGAACAATTTATGACTTGGTTGTAATGTGATACTTGTGATGACGTTTGCTAGACAATTGCATGAAATCAATTAATCTTTATTGAAACAATAGTGTTATGGAATTCTCATGAGCCATCTGAACGCTTAGTGCTCGCGCCCTGATGTTTCCGCCATCGGTTGGGGTGTGACAGACCATTTGTGACGTGTTGCGACAAAAATTCATTGAGATTGTTACTTGGATCATTGTAACGATGAAGGAAGTAAATTAGCTACACCTCGTTCTCTCCGTTTTGTATTGAGGCTGTCAAACACCATGAAAAGCTCGTTAGAAGGGGTGTAAAGTCGAAGCCTCAGGATTCCCCACTAACGTGCAACTTAGTCCAGGATTCATCATACTCAATATTTCTATTATTTCAACCTTCAAAAATCCCATTTTGTTGGTTGATTACTACTCTACACTCCATATATCGTTTATTTACGACTTTTTTTTATTAACATTTCAAATTTATACGAAAACAAATGGAGCCTTAAATACCAAAAGGACATGTTGGACAAAAACTTTCCTTCAAATTTTATTGTGAACCAGTTTATTTAAGGTTTTTTGACTTATAAGATTATAATAAATTTTGGTTGTTGTGGAAAATTATTCTCATCAACAGGGCCGGCCCTGAGAATTCATGTACCCTGTTCGAGCTCGAAAAACGTGCCCTTAGGTTTTAACTAAATAAAAAATTTTAACTAGTTTTTTCATACAACTTTGAACCGTTGACAAAAATATAGCATTCGATAGACGTTTTTGCCATCCGGATGGTTGTTTAGGAGCCATTACGTCATTAACGCCTAAATAATGTTCGACAACAACATAAATGAACTGAAATCCGAAATCGACATAAGTTAACTAAATAAATGTTAAATGAATTCGACATATATAATTGAAATCGAAAAGATGAAAATCAATCCTGCTGTGAATAAATGAATTCGACATATAACTGAATAAATGAATTCCATATGTTCGACAATCGACAACAACATAAACAATAAAACGAAGGCTGTGCGTACTGCACTACTGCTGACCTGCTTGCTGTGACTGAAATCGAAGGCCTGCTGATGATGAATGATGATCGGCTATGCAACTGGCAACTACGACGTTTCTGTTCGTCCTCACTTCCGACGTTTCTGTTCCTGATTGCCGCCCACTCCCACTTTATTTTTTTAATTAGTTTTTAGAATATATTTGGGTATTGGGCTCACTAACCTAATGGGCTAAATTGTTTAAACAATATGATTTTTTTAAGTGGGCCTATGTTAATATTTTTTTGGTTATACACTATTAAAATTTTTTTTTACATATATAATATCGGATTTTTTTTAAAAATTACGGGCCCTACGAAATCACGGGCCCTGTTCGGTTGTCCTCCCCGCCCCCCTTAAGGGCCGGCTCTGCTCGTCAACAAAGTACACTTAATTATGAACCAACTTCAAACTCAACCCACAAAAATTTTCTATGCCATTCGGGTGGTATTATAGTGTTACTTTATAAGTGTTGCTAAACGTACCCCTCCTCGCATACACTTAGGGCTGGTCACGAGCCGAGTCAAACCGAGCGGACCTTTGCTCGTACTTGGCTCATGTACAAACCGAACCGAGCGGAGCGGCTCATTTAAAACTGAGTCTCAAATCAAGCAAGCGTTTTTTGAGCAATAAATATTTCGAGCAAGCGTCGAGCGAAGTTCGAGCAATTTGGACAACCATGTTGCCCGATTTAAATTTGCTAAGAGACATAGTGACAATGTTTGGTCTCAAGTTTTTATGTCTTTAAAAACATGCACATTTCATTGTATAATATTTTTCTTATGAATAACAATGTTGTGGCCGAGGAAGCGATGATCATATTGCATGAACAGTTACATTGAGAGAAGGAGACGATCGACTTACGGTAACGACATGAAACATTGAGGTGATAAGCAGCCTGTCGTTTATCGGTTTAGGGGTTAACTTTTAGATTTGATATTAATTTTTTTATTGGCGTGGTTGATCTAGTACGTATGGATGTAGTTGTAAATTTGTATATAGTGAACCAAAATCTAATATAGTGGTATATATAAAACTATAAATTTAATTTATATTTAAGTATATCTGTATGTGTAATGTGTGTGTATATACATATAATTTAAATTTGTGTATATGTATGTGTATATACATGTTTATATATGTATGTGTATATGTATATGTATATGTATATGTATATGTATATGTATATGTATATGTATACTAACTAAAAATAATAATTCGAGCCGAACCAAGCCGAGCGGACCTTTGCTCATGCTTGGCTCGTTTACAAATCGAACCGAGCGGAGCGGCTCGTTTACAACCGAGCGTCAAATCGAACGAGCATTTTCCGAGCAATTTCCGAACAAGCGTCGAGCGAGCGAGGAGCAGCGAGCGATTTGAACGGCCCTACACACACTTGATGACTAGCCCCTCCCCTGTTAAAAAGTAATATCCCTCTCAAACAATGGGTTTGATAAGAGGGTACATTTCGCCACCCCTCGTTTTTTACAAACAAGGATCAAGTAAGACCACACACTTCCAAGGCTGTTTCCAACTCATCTCTATACATTGAAGTCCCATGCTGCAATCACACAACACACGATATATATTTAAGGAAATTGAATAGAATTCAATAGATTGTTAAGACATTGAGAAAATATGAAATATATATATATATATATATATATATTTTTTCTAATTTACTGGTTTGAGGAAGTTTTCATGGTATCTAGTTAACTTTTTGAACTTTTTTTCTAATCCTACTCAAGTTACATAGACCCTAACTATCTATTTATAATAAAATAAACCACACTAATCCTACTCAAATACGTCTCTCAATAATATTCAAACACCAACTCACATCATTATTTCTCTAAACACTATCTTTACTAATTAAAAACCTAAGACTACACGGTGTGGAGGGGCTTGAAGGAAAGGCATGGAGCGACATGTGGCAACCACGTCAGCATGATGGCATGGAGAAAAAAGCACGGGGTGGGAAAGTGGGGTGGAAGAGAATAAAAAAATTTAAAAAGAAAATAAACATCAATCAATCAAAACAAACCTAACTACACCCATCAATCAATAGCCTCCACCTCACCCACATATTTACCCCACGGCGGTTGAAATCCTCAAACCCCAAGCACAACGCCGTTCACAACGCGGGGCACGGGGTGGTTTTGTGTGCGTGGACTGACAACAACGTCGTGTTGCCATGCGCACACCGTGTAGTCTAATAGATAGTTCAAAACATTCACACAATTAATTAATTAAACTTGTCACTTTGAACGTTCAACTTTCTTTCAACTTCGTTTTAATTAAAACCTTCATGAACAACAAAGAATAAATTACAAAAATACAAAAATTTCAAAGTGTCCTTATCCAATCCGTTGGCGAATGCATAAACTAACTGATAGGGCTTGAAGATTTAGGAAAAGAATCTAGAGAGAGAAAGAAGTTCCAACAACAAGCTGATTAGTTTCATCAGCTTCAACTACTTTATTAACGATCACTAACAACTTTTCCAACTTTTACAACATGACACATTCAGTCCCTGGACTTACAATTATTACATTTAGGCTATTTTACAACAGCTTCAACTACTTTATTAAGAACCTTGTCCTCAAGGTACAACACCAAACTTCAAAGAACAAAATCAGGAAACCTTAGCACAAATTCATGACGATCTTCCCATGTAGCTTCCAACACAGATTGGCCCTCCCACTGAACCAACACTTGAGCAACACCTCTTTTTCCTTTCCTTATTAATCTATGGTCCAATACCTTTAGTGGCTTTAGAGAAAACCTTGCAGCCCGAGGAATAGGAGTGATAGTGGATGGAGGGCCATGAGCAGGTTTCAACAAAGAAACATGAAATACAGGATGCAATTGTGACTCCTCTGGCAAGTCAAGCTTGTAAGCTACTTCGCCAATCTTTTGAGTGATCAAATAAGGCCCGTAGTACTTTGGAGACATTTTTGAAAAATTGGCACCCCTCAATGTAGTCTGCACATACGACCTTAGTTTCAAATACACCCAAGAACCCAAGGTAAAACTTCTGTCAGTTCTATGCTTATTGGCTTGCTGCCTTAACCTGTTTTGAGCCATCTGTAAAGTGGATCTCAGAACTGATATAGCCTCCTCTCTTGAACACATTTCAGAATCAATGCTGGCTACTGCTGTGTCTCGATGAACATAAGGAACATGAATTGGAGGAGCATAACCATATAAAGCTTGGAAAGGAGTAGTCTTTATAGATGTATGGTAGTTGGTGTTGTACCACCATTCTGCTAATGAAAGCCAGTGGAACCAGGAGTGTGAATAGTGTAAAATCATGCACCTCAGGTATGTCTCAAGACACCTGTTGACCACTTCAGTCTGACCATCACTTTGAGGGTGATAGGCAGTAGACATGGCTAAAGAAATGCCTTGAAGCCTGGTAAACTCCTACCAAAACTTACTCAAGAAGATAGAATCCCTATCAGAAACTATAGTAGAAGGCCAGCCATGTAGTTTGTAAACATTGTCAATAAATGCCTGGGCCACAGAAGTTGCAGAAATAGGGTGTGTCATTCCAATAAAATGGGCATACTTGGTAAGTCTGTCCACAACAACAAAGATGACATTTTTTCCTTTGGAAGTAGGTAGCCCAGTGATAAAATCCATACTTATATCAGAAAAGATACAAGTAGGAATAGGTAATGGTTGTATGAGACCAGGATAGGCTGTTGTCTCATATTTAGCTTGCAAGCAAATATCACATCTTCTAACATAATTCCTCACATTCTTAGATTGCCCTTTCCAATAAAACAGTCCTTTGAGTCTTTGTAGGGTGGCATGATTTCCTGAATGGCCCCCAACAGATGACTCATGGCAATACTGAATTAACTCTTTTTTAACAATTTCATCATTTCCCACTACCAGCTTATTTTTTCTTTTTAAAAGGCCTCTATTCCAACTGTAATGACCATTTTGCCCTTCTGTGTCACAATTCTGAATAGTTTTTTGTAAGTTGAGATCACCTTGCCAAGTTTGTTTAATCTTCTCAAGGAACAATGGTTCAAAAGATGAGACTGCCAACTCAAATAAGGAAACAGTTTGCAGTCTAGATAATGCATCAGCAGCTACATTATCAACACCTTTCTTGTACTGGATTTCAAAGTCATAGTTCATTAACTTGACCATCCATGAGTGTTGCAAAGGTGTAGTTATCTTTTGATCAAGTAGATGCTTTAAACTTTTCTGATCAGTCTTGATAACAAAATGGCCACTGATCAAATAGTAATGCCATTGCTTGATTGCAAATAAAATTGCAAGTAATTCCCTATCATAGACAGACAATACCTGTTGTCTTGGACACAAGGCTTTACTGATAAAAGCTAAAGGATGATGATCCTGCATCAACACAGCTCCAATTCCCAATGCAGATGCATCAGTCTCTACCACAAAAGTCTTTGAAAGATTAGGTAGAGCCAACACTGGTGCAGTGCATAAGGCAGTTTTTAATTGTTGGAAGGCATGATCCGCTTCTTGGGACCATTTAAAAGCATCCTTTTTGAGCAAATCTGTCAGTGGTTTGGCAATCAATCCATAGGACCTAATGAACCTTCTGTAATACCCTGAAAGGCCCAAAAATCCCCTTAACTGTTTCACATTAGTAGGAGCAGGCCATGACATCACTGCTTCAATCTTAGTAGGGTCCGTTGATACACCTTCTTTTGTAATGACATGCCCAAGATACTCTACCTGCTGCCCTCCAAAACTGCATTTCGACATTTTGGCAAATAATTGCTGATTTCTCATAGTTTCTAACACTTGTTTCAAATATTCAACATGTTGATCCTGATCTTTGCTATAAACCAAAATGTCATCAAAAAAGACAAGCACAAACTTCCTCAACTGAGCCTTGAATGTCTGGTTCATCAAGGCTTGGAACGTAGCAGGAGCATTGGTTAGCCCAAAGGGCATTACCAAGAACTCAAACAACCCTTGATGTGTTCTGAATGCTGTTTTATGTATGTCAGGTTCATACATTCTGATTTGATGGTAGCCCGACCTCAAATTCAATTTGGAAAAAATGGTGGCACCACCTAATTCTTCAAGTAACTCATCAATAAGGGGTATAGGAAATCTGTTCTTCACTGTGGCCTCATTGAGCTGTCTATAATCAATACATCGCCTCCATGACCCATCTTTCTTCTTAACTAACACCACAGGTGCTGCAAAAGAGCTTTGGCTACTTCTGATTACCCCTGAATCTAACATTTCCTGTGTCATCTTTTCTATCACATCCTTTTGCAAAGCTTGATATCTATAAGATCTTAAGTTCACAGGTTTGTCCCCATTGTTAAGAACTATCTTGTGATCAAAGGACCTCTTTGGAGGTAATGCAGTTGGAATATCAAAAACATCTTTAAACTCCTCCAATAATGACTGCAATTTGACACAAGTGATGGGATTAGTTACCTTGGAGCCAAATGGATCATTCTGCACATCACCCTTCAGTTGCAACCCAAACATTTGTGACTGAATTACCCCTGCTTCTCCATTTAACAAACTACTCATTGTTTCAGTGGAACACAACTTGATTCCATTTGTTTCAGTTCCATTCAATGTGTACACCTTATCCTGTACCTTGAATTGCATGGTCATCTCAGCAAAATTCCATACAATGTCTCCCAACCAAGACAACCATTCTATTCCCAGCACCATGTCATAACTATCTAATGGAATTACAAGCATATCAGCTTGGAACCACATACCCTGCATCTTCCATTTAAACCCCACACACCTCTGTCCACATTCCAATTGGTTACCATTGGCTACAGTAACCTTCATAGATGAAACAGATTGTAATAAACACTGCAGCTTTTTCACCAGTTTCAGACTAATGAAGTTGTGGGTTGACCCTGAGTCAACCAGTATGTACAACCTTCTAGTTCCCATATATCCTACAATTTTCATGGTAGAATAAGAGGGTACCCCTGTGATGGCATGAATAGAGATTTGAGGTTCCTCAGACCCAATTACTACTTCCCCTTCATCACAATTGTCATCCTCTTCATACACTATTTCAATGTTGAATAATTTTTTTATTTCTGCAGTTATGAGAAGGTGTGAACTTCTCATTACACCAGAAACACTCTCCTTTTTCTCTTTTTTCAGCCATTTCTTTTGTAGATAACTTTCTAGTAGTTCTTGGTAGGTTAACTTGGGTAGGTTTGGGTAGTAAAGGAAGAGAGTTAGCATTCATGGTTGAAGGTGGTTTAAAAGTTGAGGTAGAAGGTTTAGAATATGTTGAGGTATTGAATTGGTTTGAGTTTTTCTTAAAAGTGTTTGTTCCAAATAAGGTATTGTGTATATTTTCTTGTTGTTTTGCAACGGCATAAGCTTCTCTCAGGTTCCTTGGCTTAAAAGCTTTAACCAAGCATCTGATTTCCATCTTCAATCCTCCCACAAATAAACTAATAGCTTGATCTTGGGAGAGATTTACCTTGTTTAGGAGAGCATCAAAAGCATCACAATAATCCTGCAAACTTCCCGTTTGGTGCAGGTTTTTTAATTCTTCTAAGGCATCTTCAAACAGTTCATTGGAGAATCTTGCCTCTGCTGATCTTCTATAGTCATCCCAACTTATGGAATCAATAGTCAAATTGTTACTTTTCAAGTACCCTTGATGCCATTGTAGAGCTTTGCCTTCAAGATTAACCACCGTATACCTCAGTTTCAGATTTTCAGGGGTATGATCCACTTCAAAGAAGTGATTACATTTATACACCCAACCTTCAACATCTTCACCATTAAATTTGGGAAAATCCAGTCTTCCCAATCTCGATAACCTTTGTTCCTATGGAGTCCATTAACAACTGCCCCTCTACTGGCCTCCATATTTGTGATTTTGTCCAAAACAAATTGTAACTGTAATTGAATCTGCATGACTGCAGCCTTGTTTTCTTCTGTACTAGTAGCCACCGTCTGCATATTTTCATTGATCAATTGGGAGTTAGCTTGAAGATCTTGGACAATAATCTCCATTTTCCCAATAGTCATTTGGTTTTCTTTAATTTGCTTCTCCATATCCTGTTGTCTAGTACTAGTGGTCATGATTAGGGTTTGAAAGAACTGAGTTGCTGATTTAGGGTTGATTTAATCACAAATTGATCAAATCAAGGAATGAATTAACCACAATTGATTAATCCAAGCTAAGAAATGAATTAGGAACAGAAATGAATAAACGATTGGAATGAAACAAAGAAAGAAGTGAAAGGAGTGATCAAAATTTGGAGCAAGAATGACGGTGGTCCGCGGTGGTGGATTGTGACGGTTTCAGGAGCTCCGACGAGGGTCGGTGGCTCTGATACCAATGATAGGGCTTGAAGATTTAGGAAAAGAATCTAGAGAGAGAAAGAAGTTCCAACAACAAGCTGATTAGTTTCATCAGCTTCAACTAATTTATTAACGATCACTAACAACTTTTCAAACTTTTACAACATGACACATTCAGTCCCTGGACTTACAATTATTACATTTAGGCTATATTACATATCACTAACTCACGAATTCCATGAATTTTTGCATGCTGAGTGATTCGACCATCGATATTCAATTGTCTTATTGCGAGATGGATATTTAAATCTCTTCCAATCGTGAATAACCGTGATCAAATCAGTTACTTTCGCTCTAATACTCCGGCAACAATTTGCATGTACAGTAGAAACAACGTTAGCATCTCTACTATCTTGACAAAATCCACTGAAATAATTGGTGTCCAAAAACCGAGCCCTAAGCCTTAGCCTATTAAAAGCACCTTTTTTCATTAGCTCAATAAGAACATCTTGTTCCTTCTTTCCAGTTAAGTTGTTTGCCCATACTATTCATCAAACAATGCGATTGTCTTGTTGTTAGATCTAATCATGTAAAAACCGGTGTTTATCGGATTCTTTTGTGACCATTGCTGCTTGCCGTTAAACAGGTCCACACTTATTTGAAGATCAACAGTTTCGTTTAGGGTTAGTATTACAAATGGATCTCTTAGCCATAAAACATCAGTGTCCTATAATTCATTCAACATGAAACTATATGTTATACCAATGGGGTGGTGGTCCATTGGCAAAGGCAAAGCCTTTAAAACACCTAGGTTGGGAAGGGAAGGTCAAGTCTTACAGATGACAAGGGATTAAAGAAATTAACCGTTCAAAAAAAAATGAAACTATATGTTATAAAGAACTATTTAATAGCTTAGGATCTTTTAATATATTATTTTACATGCCTTATAACACTACCAAAAAGGTACTATCATTAATGAAAAAGCAAAATTCAAAAGGGTTATTGGATTTTAATAATCCTAAGTTTCACCTGTTGACCGATAATAATCCCAACTTTAAAAATTCTCTCCAATAATCCCAACTTGTAAAAGTTTGGCCGCCATTGATCTTTTTCAAACATATAAGAATTTGGTCTCCTCAATAGATTCAATTACACCAAGAGACTCTTTAATTGATTTAAATGCACTTATGTTTGAAAATGATCAATGGCGGCCAAACTTTTACAAGTTGAGATTATTTGAGGAAATTTTTAAAGTTAGATTATTATCGGCCAACCGGTGAAACTTAGGATTATTAAAATCTAATATCCCAATTCATAAAAAAGAAACCAAAAATTTTCAAAATTCTTCAGTGATCTAATGGTAATTATCGGATGATTCCCGATGATGATCTACAAAATTAAGGTATAATTGAAAATAAACATTTAAACAGTTAATTGTCACTAGTCCGTTGATGATATTGTATATGCTAATTTTAGTGATTTTCACTTGAACCAGTGTATGCATGTTTGTAGCAATGTTTATTCATAACCAATACTCTCTCCGTCCCATTAAAAGTGTCATATTTTGAATTTTCAAAGTCATTATTTGTAAACTTTGACCTTAAATAATTTTGTTTGAGTTAGAAAATACTTGATGAAAGTTATATGATTTGAGTGTGTTTTACAAGTGTTTTTATCGGGTTAATTTTCATCAATTTTTATATAACACAAAACATATATAATTAAAGTCAAAGTTTATAAATAAAGACTTTGAAAATTCAAAATAAGACACATTTAATGGGACAGAGGTAGTATTATATTAGGAATTACAAAAATCGTATAATCATATATTTAAGCACGTGTACAAAACAATTTAGTTATGTCCATATAAAAGAGGTGTTTATATAGACATTGTATCCAGATAATGAATATTAAGTTAAGCATGCACAATTTTCTTTTGAAATCCATAATGGAAGATATTGATCAAATACATATACATGCATGTATAAAGAAAAGATAAATACAAAACACTATATATTGAAAGAATATACACGTAAAACAAAAAAAAAACAGTTTATATTTTCAGTTTAAAAAAAATATAAAATGATAATGTTCATTCTTTCTCAATCCCCTCACATATAAGTTATAATTAACACGGGTAGGGATAGTGTACATTAATTCAAAAGTGTGAGAAATGTTTTAAACAATTAGATCTTTGATCTAATGGTTGAGATCAATAGGGACCAAATTATGAATTGTGTTTTAATTATTTGGACTGATTTGAAAATTGTAGGGGTAATAGTGTCTTTGTATATGTTTCAAATTAGGTAACTTCTCCTAAATTCTAGCGATTCACTCATAAATTCTAACGATTCAATCTTAAACTTATTTTAAAATTCGGACATTCTAAAAAATCCAGAAATATGTAACTCCTACAAGAAATATATAACATTATACATCCATCATATAACACTATATAACACCGTATAGCACTATGTAACACCATATAACACTATACATCTATCATAGACATGCTATTAGACAAATATAACACTATAACACTATATAATACCATATAACACCATATAACACTATATAACACTATACATCCATCATATAACACCAAAAAATGATATATAATACCATATAACACCATATAACACTATATAAAAATATATAACACTATACAGTTGAATGAGATGACACAAATTCGTAGATTAATTCTTAATTCGTATTCCTATAATTAAGGGTGGCGGTTATGGAAGGTTATCAATTAATTAAATCAATAAGAAAATTATTTGTTTACCCTTTTGAATTAATTTAAATTGAGGACACATGTTATCACCACAATATTTCTCACCATTCTCACACTTTTAGATTAATGTACAGGATCCTTTACCTAATAACACCGAGAAATTAGTTTATTGTTTGTATTGTATATAGCCTACGCATGTGTAAATTATATTTCTAACGCATTTATAGGTAATGCTACAAAACTAAAAATCATATGAACAAATTAGTTTGATAGCTTCCTTATATGTAATCTATACATATATACACGTAGGTGTCACAACCCCCGATCCCTTATCTGTCCCGGGAACGGGCGGTCGTAAGCCAGTTTTGGTGGTATCAGTTTGTTTAGTCTTGCAGCGGAATTTACATCAGGACCGTAGTTAGGAAATGTTTATCAGAGTAAAACCACCATATTTTATAATATTAAACAAATGGGAGGACCGTAGTTAGGAAATGTTTATCAGAGTAACACCACCATATTTTATAATATTAAACAAATGGGATGAAACCCAAGTTCATAGTATACACGTTTTCATAGGAATAAACCCTATTTTATTTAATAAAAACATCTATTTTATTTTAGGTAACTTTATTGCCACTTTTCCAAGCCTTCAGTGCTCTCCAGCTGGCTTTTATTGGCTTCACACTAAGTTACCTGAAACACGTGTTTAAAACATTTTATCAGCAAGAAATACTGGTGAGTGAATCCCAGTTTAATCAAGTTTACATAAAATTCATTTCACAGTGTACAGTATTGAGGGCACATCCGCAATTACATTTGTTTCCAAGATATACCAATTAACATTAGTGGTATTGTCATACTCAACTTGTGGTAATGTTACTCCTTGACCAGGTGGTAACAACTTTTGTATACAAAACCCCAACATACCCACTATAATTGTATTCTCACAAATACTCAATCACTGTTTAATGTTACTCCTTGACCAGGTGATAACAAATTAATTATATGAGGTTTTGTAAAAACAGTTAACAAAAAGGTTTACACAAAATAAGGATTACTCACATTGCTGTCTTAGGCTTTTCGTAAGGATTTCCTGGGTATAATCTATAATTTATACAAATGTACATTGATTAGTATCATAACCCTTTGAAAATATTAATAATACCCTCCCCAAGACGGCATTCCAACAACTACGTCGGGCAGAACCACGACAGTTGTTACGGAACCCTAAATCAATCGGGCAGCGTAACTATTATGAAACTGGGGTTATAATACTTACAACGGAGCAGAACCTCGCTAATTAGGGGTATAATACCCAACTATAATCTCTACTACTTCAGAAATTCGAGATTGAAAGAAAGAATGAACGATTGAAAGTGAAATCCGATGCCTGCTATTTATAGTTGTGTAATCTCGTCCTGTCGCGGCCCGCGTAAGGTAAGCATAAGGCCTTCGCGGCCCGCGTTGACTCCAGTCAACTCAGTAGCTTAGTCCAGTCATCAACTAGACCGCCACAATCATGACACGTGTCGGCTTCTAAGCGTATCCGCGTTTCACAGGCACTCGCGGCCCGCGTCACTTTACGCTTAAGTTGAAGCGGCCCGCATGAACTAAAGATTTCAGCGGAGTCAACTTCAGTCTTAATGCGGCCCGCGTGAGATTGAGGTGGGATCCTACGCGGCCCGCCTCAACTCAGAATTCAGATTTTATATTTTATTTTATATGTTATAATATAATTCGGGCTCGGTTTTCACATACGGGGTATATTTCAAGACATATTGGGACCTTCTAAATTATATTAGAGTATCAGAAATTTTATGAGGGTGTCGGTTTTACCGAGGGTTGTTACATTCTCCCCACCTTTATTTAGAGCTCGTCCTCGAGATCTACTGGAATAAATGCGGATATTTCTTTTTTTTTTTATTTGTAGAAAATGAGCTGACTTAGTTAGCTTATCTACAATCATCCAGATTGTATTATTTTCTTTCTTAATAAACTTAAAAGTACGTGCAAATGTCTTGCATGATCCTCTTTACTCTTAGAGTAAATTAGAATATCATCTATGAATAATTATGAATTTATCCAAATATGGCTTACATATTCGGTTTATCATGTCCATAAATGCAGTTAGGGCATTGTTTAAACCAAATGGCATGACAGTAATTTCATAATGATCATACCTTGTTCTAATTGTGGTCTTAGGAATGTCCTCTTCCTATACCTTTAATTGATGATATCCTGACCTTAAATTAATCTTAGAGAAAAATCGAGCTCCTGGTAGTTGATCAAACAAATCATCGATTCTCGGTAATGGGTACCAATTCTTAATCATGACTTTGTTTAATTCACGGTAATCAATGCACATACACATTGATCCGTCCTTCTTTTTAACGAATAATATCGGCGCTCCCCATGGCAACGAATTTGGTTGTATGAATCTTTTCTCCAGCAATTTATCGAATTGTTTCTTTAATTCCTGTATTTCGGCTGGTGACAAACAGTAGAGTGCTTTGGAGATTGGCGATGTTCCTGGTAGTAAGTGAACTATAAATTTAACTTCTCTGTCTGGAGATAGTCATGGTAATTCTTCTGGAAAGACATCTGAAAACTGAAATACTACTGGAATGTCTTTTAGTTCTTTTCTTTTAGTGTTAGTGATTAGAGAAATCAAATAAACTATAGAACATTTTTTTTTATATAGAACTTGCACTTTTCATCACATAGATGAATTTGGTAGATATAGATGGTTTATTTCCTTTAATTGTGATCGTTTTATCTTTAAATGAATTTACTTGAATTGACTTTTGATCACATAAAATATTAGCTTTATTGGTTATTAACCAATTCATTCCTAAAACAATATCAAATCCGGCTATATTCATTGAATAAAGGTTTGCCCTAAACGTTTGGTTTAAAATTTCTATTCTTGCTCCCTGCAAGATTTCAGAAATCTTAATGGTTTCTCCATTAGCTGTCTCTACTAAGCATTCGGGTGGTAGTTTAGTTAATGATTGTTTTTAGAAATTTGCAAAACGATGTATTAATAAAACTTTGGTTTGCACCAGAGTCAAATAATACTTTAGCAAAAGACATCATTAACTAAAAACGTACCAGTGATGATATCTGGAATCATCTTGGCTTCATCTGCAGTCAGAACAAATGCTCTAGCATTTTTAGTATTCTTGTTGTTTGTAGCTGGAGCCAGTTTTGGACAGTTTGGCTTAATATGACCTTTTTCTCCACAGTTAAAACACAATCCATTACTGGATTTCCTCCTGCAGTTCTCTTCATTGTGTCCTGGTGCTTTGCAGAAATTGCAGTGGGTGGAGCATTTTCCAGAATGCTTCTTTTTGCAGATCCCGCAATACGGTGCAAAGGTAGAATCTATGTTCTTATGATTGAAATTTCCAGAACGAAATTCTTGAGTAAGCCTTTGGGTTAAGTTTCTCCTCTGATCTTCTTCTCTAGTACGAATTAGTTCATCAGTCAAAGTATTGGCTAGTTCTACGGCTTCTTCTATGGTTTGGGGTCTGGCTGCCTTGACTACATGTCTAATTTCTCCAATTAATCCCCAGATGTAACGGGAGATTAATACCGGTTCTGGTGATGCAAGGGCTGGCACTATCCTAGCATATTCAAAGAATGTAGTAGTGTACCCTTTACTATCTACACCAGTCATCCTAAGGTTGAGGAACTTGTTTGCTATCTGTTCCTTTTCATTGGGTGGGCAGAATTTCCTTTCTACCTTTTCTTTAAATTCTTCCCATTCCATATTATAAGTTTTATCACTTCCTCTTGTCTGGAGGATAGTGTTCCACCATTCTAATGCTGCATTCTTAAACAGATTAGAAGCAAACAATATCTTGTCTTCTTCAGCACACTTACTTATCCTTAAGACTGCCTCAGTCTTCTCTATCCAGCGTAAGGTTGCAATGGCCCCTTCATTGCCCGAGAATTCCATTGGTTTACAAGACCAGAATTCTTTATAAGAACAACCATAAGGCATGGTTCTTCTTCTTTTGGGAATAGGCAATTGAAATACTGGTCCATTGTTTACACTGTTTTCTGGTTCAACAGGTCGCTTACTGCTATGTTTACCTTTATTTTCAGCATCCTTAACAGTTTGAAGAATAAATGGCATAGCATCTATAATTCCCTGTGCCACTATGTGTTGAATAGCACTATTATCCACTTGATTTCCATTGTTATTGATACTCGGATTATCATTAACCACGTTAAGGTTACTATGGTTATAGTTATTCAGATTTCCTTGATTTTCTTCGTCGGCCATCTGAATTTTAAACATTTATCCCATATTAATATCACAATTAATATTTTACTATAGTTAATCACATAGCACACATTTTTGCCAAAAGCGTCGATCATTACTATTATACTCTTTTCATATACTATGCGTCTATTACACACTAGAGATTTCTAACAAATCTAAATTCATAATTGACACCTCTATTCTCGTGATTATTAAAATCTTTTGGATTTCCTCATAGACATACATGTCTATATAATATTTCATATACGGTAGTATGCACATTATCCATAATGTAAATAGACTCACAAGTCAGACATCAGGTCATAGTACTTTTTAGGAATTCCATTATTATAACACATACCCCATCTTACCCGGTCTTGCCGGAAAGATAACCCCATCTCACCCGGTCTTGCCGGAAAGGTAACCCCATCTCACCCGGTCTTGCCGGAGAGGTAACCTCATCTCACCCGAACAAGCTGGAGAGTCTACCGCACTATGCCCAGTTTTACCGGAGAGGTAATTATCATAGTAATTTCCACCCATTTTAAATCATGATCTTAGAAAGGCATCATTTACATCAAGAAATAAGGAAATTAGTATTCTCATGAGAAATCATATTCTAGAACCGAATAGTATCAATAAACAAGAAATAACAGTGGCCAATTGTTATTGCTTATTTATCATACAGGCACTGTTCTAGTCATTATCCTCACAGGATACCAATAACCATCACACTTTATTTATACAAGCAATTGGTTTATCTCAAAGCTTCATATTAAGGCATAGCATTAAAATTCTCTTGTACTTCTAGGCCTTATTCTAGGTTTCTTGGTTCACTTTTGTTGTTTATCCGAATGTTTATTTATCATAAACAAATATCTAGTACAATTATACGAACAGATTAATTAAAATGAAATATTGTGATTTATATATTTATTACAAACTAGAACTGAAATTCGAAATATATTATTGGTTATACATCCGTAAGTCTAACTAGGTTATAGGAATATTATGCTCAACACACTTTATATAAGGTTTATTCTATCTCTTTCTTCTCACTAGGTTATTATCAAAGGAACGATGTTCTTTTAAAGTTTCTAGCTCGTAGGTGGCATGGGTGCTGGCACTGGTTTGACGATTCAACTATAAGTTAACATTTACTGCTGTAGTGGCTAACATGTAGAGATTTGCCCATTTTTCGTCTAATTTATCTTCCCAAGGTGGGTTACTGCCTATTTTCTGGTTTTCCTGAGACTTTTTCATATTCTCTTGACTTTTTCTAAGAATCCGACTTCTTTTACTAGGGGTAAGTGGATTTTCATACTGTGCTTTACGAACAAATATTCTCTCCTCAATATCTGCTGAATATTCTGAGAATTTTGTTTGGGATGAACTTCCCTTTTCTTTGGGTGAACTATCTAGTTTATGATAGATATCCGAAATTCTTCTCTTACTCATACTGTAAACTAACAAATAGTCAATTAATATAAAACACTTAATCACATAAATTATTTCCTAACATAGAATTTAAAATTTAAGTGTCAGCAGAACACTTCTTTGGCTTGAGCCAGTGGCTAGGCTCTGATACCACCTTCTGTCACAACCCCCGATCCCTTATCTGTCCCGGGAACGGGCGGTCGTAAGCCAGTTTTGGTGGTATCAGTTTGTTTAGTCTTGCAGCGAAATTTACATCAGGACCGTAGTTAGGAAATGTTTATCAGAGTAAAACCACCATATTTTATAATATTAAACAAATGGGATGAAACCCAAGTTCATAGTATACACGTTTTCATAGGAATAAACCCTATTTTATTTAATAAAAACATCTATTTTATTTTAGGTAACTTTATTGCCACTTTTCCAAGCCTTCAGTGCTCTCCAGCTGGCTTTTATTGGCTTCACACTAAGTTACCTGAAACACGTGTTTAAAACATTTTATCAGCAAGAAATACTGGTGAGTGAATCCCAGTTTAATCAAGTTTACATAAAATTCATTTCACAGTGTACAGTATTGAGGGCACATCCGCAATTACATTTGTTTCCAAGATATACCAATTAACATCAGTGGTACTGTCATACTCAACTTGTGGTAATGTTACTCCTTGACCAGGTGGTAACAACTTTTGTATACAAAACCCCAACATACCCACTATAATTGTATTCTCACAAATACTCAATCACTGTTTAATGTTACTTCTTGACCAGGTGATAACAAATTAATTATATGAGGTTTTGTAAAAACAGTTAACAAAAAGGTTTACACAAAATAAGGATTACTCACATTGCTGTCTTAGGCTTTTCGTAAGGATTTCCTGGGTATAATCTATAATTTATACAAATGTACATTGATTAGTATCATAACCCTTTGAAAATATTAATAATACCCTCCCCAAGACGGCATTCCAACAACTACGTCGGGCAGAACCACGACAGTTGTTACGGAACCCTAAATCAATCGGGCAGCGTAACTATTATGAAACTGGGGTTATAATACTTACAACGGAGCAAAACCTCGCTAATTAGGGGTATAATACCCAACTATAATCTCTACTACTTCAGAAATTCGAGATTGAAAGAAAGAATGAACGATTGAAAGTGAAATCCGATGCCTGCTATTTATAGTTGTGTAATCTCGTCCTGTCGCGGCCCGCGTAAGGTAAGCATAAGGCCTTCGCGGCCCGCGTTGACTCCAGTCAACTCAGTAGCTTAGTCCGGTCATCAACTAGACCGCCACAATCATGACACGTGTCGGCTTCTAAGCGTATCCGCGTTTCACAGGCACTCGCGGCCCGCGTCACTTTACGCTTAAGTTGAAGCGGCCCGCATGAACTAAAGATTTCAGCGGAGTCAACTTCAGTCTTAATGCGGCCCGCGTGAGATTGAGGTGGGATCCTACGCGCTCCGCCTCAACTCAGAATTCAGATTTTATATTTTATTTTATATGTTATAATATAATTCGGGCTCGGTTTTCACATACGGGGTATATTTCAAGACATATTGGGACCTTCTAAATTATATTAGAGTATCAGAAATTTTATGAGGGTGTCGGTTTTACCGAGGGTTGTTACAGTAGGTGTGTGTATATATATATGTATAAACAACTACAAGATTTAAATAATATAAAGAGTAAAATATCTAAATGATCCCTGAGTTTAGGTTATTTTTGTCACTCAAGTTAAAAAATGAAACTTTTTCCATCTGGGTCCCCGAGGTTTCATTTTTGTAGTCATTTTCATCCAAATCACTAACTCAGTTAAAATGTATTGTTAACTCATGGATGATTTTAGCAATTCCCAAACCTCAAGGACGATTTTCACAATTTACATATTTATTCTTTTATTTTTTTTAATTTTCTTTTTAAATAAAAACAAAAAAATATAAATATAATATATAATATATACACACACATTTGTATATAAACAATTTTTTTTTCTTTTTTACCTTTAAAATAAAAAAAAATTAACTATAATATATATTCATATACACACGCATTTATAATTATATATATACACAAAGTGGCGTAGCTTTATTGAGATTTTTTTTGCTCGTAGTGATATTTTTACCAAAAATTTCTGAATATTTTTGGTATAAAATATTGGATTTTTTAATAGTCCGACCCCAACCAATTTGGATTTTGAGAGTCTGGCGGCCCCCATTGAGATTTCATTCAAGCTTTAACATTATATACACAAATCATACGCGCTCTTTCTCTTCTGTCATTCTCTTTTCTCCACCTCCACCTCCATCGCCACCGCCACTCTCACCACCACAAACACCCCCTCTATCTCGGAACTCGTACCTTATCTCCCCTTGTTGATCCGTCGTACCAAACATCATCAGTTTATTATTTTTTATTTAAAGCTATAAAGGAAAATTAAAAAATAAGTGTAAAAATATAAAATGTGTGTGTACATATAAATTTGTTTATATGTATACATATTTTATTTATAATATATTTTTATTTTTTACTTAAATATAAAAATAGAATTTATAAAATTTAAAAAAAAAACAAAAGAATAGATGGGAAAGTGCCAAAATCGTCCATGGGAGTTAATGATATATTTTAACTGAGTTTGTCATTTGGATGGAAATGACAACAAAAATAAAACCTGTAGGGACCCAGATATAAAAAGTTTCATTTTTGAACTGAAGTGGCAAAAGTGACCTAAACTCAGCAACAATTTTAACATTTTACTCTATACATAATCTATACATATATACACGTGTGTGTATATAGAATAAGTGTATCGTACATTTTGCCTTAACGTATGAACGCAATGTGAAATTCGCATGATCCTCACCCATGCATTTATATATGATTTTTTTTATCCAGAGATGCATAATTAAAAACTGAATTCTTTATTTCACTTTTTTTTCTAGAGATGCATAATTAAAACTGGATTCTTTATTTCACTTTTTCCCACTTATGTTAAACAAGTATTTAAAGAAAAATTAAGTTTAAGACAATGCCTGATAATCGTGGATACGATTTCTTGCTTTTACATATTTTTGTTAATATCATTAATATCTATAAATTAAAGGAAGGAAAAGTCACGTCGTCATTGGTCCAATCTATCAATATTCGTTTAGTTTTTATAGAAAAAATATTAAAATATCAATTAAATAGCAAAAGTTTTGGAAAAATATTCAAGTTATAAAATATACCTTGGATAATAATATTATATCTTATTTTGCTTAGTTAATACTTTTATTTTTATGCCTAATTAGCAGTCTTACTTTACTCTTTTATCATCTATTTATGATCTAAATTTGGTCCATTAAAATAATCTAACCACATAGTATCACTAGAAATGAACAAAATTTAAAATATCATTAACCACATAATATCACTAGAAATGAACAAAATTTAAAATATCATATTACTTTTTGCCTTAAATTGACGAAAACAAGCTTGTCATTGTATTTGGATAAAAACAAAAAGGTTTAAAACATGGTTAACCAACGAAAAATGATATTATCGAACTATACTTGGAATGAGTACAAATAACTATATAAGGGAGTGTATGAAAATGCATTTAATTATACATTTCGTATATTAGATTTTAATGTATTATTTTGATTAACTAATTATTAATTTTTTTTTATTAGATGTAAAATTATGTACCTTTTTATGTATAAAGTTCTAGAAATCGGTACTTAAGATATTATTCATAGGGTAAGGATCAAATAAGAAGTTTATTTTGACTAGGAACCAATAGGATTATAACATGTGGCAAATTTTAAAATAAAGAGAAAGGGTATTTTAGTCAACCGTATCCTCCTTTCTTCTTCTCCCCCAATAACTTCAAAACCCACCATTTTCAAAACTCACCATCTTCAACCTTTTCTTCACTTACTATCTCAATAATCACTACATTATAGTGCGATTTTCGTCACCAATCAATGATTCAAACACCCGATCAACGTGTTCTTCAGCTTTTTTTTTTTTTTTTTTTGAAGAAAACCCAGTTTAATTTCATACAAAATCTCGTTGATTTTGAAGATAATCACTCGATCCGTTCGATTCGATCGCTGATAGGTGTTTCTATCATTCAAATTTCGTCAATCGTTAAAGAAATCGGCTTCGATCCATGTAAGAAGTTCTTTAATTTCATTTTTACGATCTGGGTTTTTGATTTAGTCATTGCGTTTTACGATCTTGGCGGGGGTCCGGGGGCAGCGCCCCTGGTAGCAGAGCCCCTGGCTGGGGTTGAGACAATTCACAGACAACTATTGTCCTGGTTCAATGCGTTTTAGAGAGAACACTTTCTTTGGTGTTTTTAAGCCATTGCGTTTTAGAAAAACACGTTCTTGAAGTGGTTTGTCATTGTGTTTTAGAGAGAACACTTTCTTTTGTTTTTTTTAGGCCAATGCGTTTTAGAAATGAGACATTTTTAAGTGTTTTCTGGTCATTGCGTTTTATAAATAAGTCATTTCTTTGTGTGTTTGGTGCATTGCGTTTTAAGTAGAACACATTTTTATGTGTTTTCAGTCCATTGCGTTTTAGAAAGTACACTTTCTTTTGTGTTTTTAGGCCATTGCGTTTTACAAATAAGACATTTCTTTGTGTTTTCTGGCCATTGCGTTTTACAAATAAGACATTTCTTTGTGTTTTTTGTACATTGCGTTTTAGAAAAATGTCATTTTTAGGGTTTTTTTTGTTGCGTTTTAAGCAACTGGGTTTTTTCCATTGCGTTTTACGCAACTAGGTTTTCAAAAAAAAAATCGAAAATATAGCAATAGTATACTCGTTTTAAGGATATTTTTGTAATAACCGGCACATGGATATTCCTCCAATAGTTTTTAAATGTTTATAACTTTTTCATGCGACATTATGTTTTAAAAAAAATTGAAGCACCGTTTCGACGTAAGTTTTACATCAATCGGCTCGTATCCTGTTCTGATAAAAAACACTAGAACATCACTTTGTAATTTGGAAAAAAAAAAACTTAACAGAGTTGAGTTTTTTTTTTTAACTAAAGATTGTTGAAGGCAAAATAGTTAAAGGATGAGACTGCGAGATGCCAACCACTTCTAGGTTGGATTATTAAAATCCAATTTCCCAAGTAAATTATATTATATGATAGTGTTGATATAAAAGAAACGTTACATTACTTATATAAATCTTAAATTACAATTAACTGAAAAAAATAAATACGAAAAAATTACAAGTCGTTAAAGATTTCTTTATACACCACATTTGTTGTTTCATTCGTAAGTTTGCCGCCTTTATCTAATATTAGTAATGTGACTCCATCTTTGGTTTTTACTCTTTTTTAAAGTGACATACAACTATTACACGGGTTACATAATGTCAAAGTGGATAATAAAATAAATATACCAAACAAAGTGACATAGTAAAATAGGAAAGTAGTTTAAATACTTTATATGTATCTTGTATGGTCTTTCCTTTGTACAATTGGTGTCTAGCGCCTTGCTAGTATGAATAAACGAATTTTGTTGGCCGTTAAAAAAAAGTTTAAATACTTTATGATAATATACTTATTTATATAAATAATTTAATTAGTTTAAACACTTGATTGTGTATGTCAGACCGGGTCCATACATATATAGAATGGGTCCAAACGTGTGAAAATGGTTCAATAAAGTTGTCGTAAAACTCAAGTTTCTTGAACTTTGGGTTTACGTGACTAAAATTATCTTTAGTAGAGATTGAAAAATCTATACATATAATAAAATATACAATGGAATGACATGTGTAATTTATTACGGACATTTAGGGGCTGTTTGTTTGCCTCTGAATGATTTCATTAAGAGGTGCACCTCTGAATCGGTCAGAGGCATATGTGTTTGGTTCACTAAAGAGCCCACCTCTTAATGGTTCCATTCAGACTGAATGGTTCAGCAACTTTTAAACTCTGAATGAAACTTTTGACACTCATACCCCTTTCTTGCCATGACAAAACAAGCAGCCTCCTTTGCACCACCAATCCTTTCAACCGTCAAAGCCACCATCGGACCTGCAACATATCCTACCCCTCTGCAGCGCCGCCATCTTCTTCCACCGTCAAAGCCACCATCGGACCTGCAACATATCCTAACTTCTTCATCTCCGTCACCATCGACCTCCTCCACCATCGACCTCCTCCTTCACCATCGACCTCCTCCACCATCTTCAACAGCCGCCGTCTCCGTCTCCGACACGCCATCCCGTCTCCGTCTCCGACACGCCGTCAACAACCCTTCCCCTACCGACACGCCATCACAGTCCTCCCCAACAACCACTTGCCACCACGATTAGCCTCAAACGCCGTCGGGTGCGGCTGTCGGACCTCCGTGCGCCGCCGTGTCGCGCCACCAGGCCGCCCTCCTCCTCCTCTCCGGCTCTCTCTATCTCTGGTTCTCTCTATCTCTCTCCGATTCTCTCTCTAAATTCAGTGAATGTGTCTGTGTAGAGAATAAGGGGAGAGAAAAGGGAAGGTGATGATGAATACTGATGAAAGGGGAAGGGGGTGGGGGTGGGTGATGATGAATACTGATAAAGATAATCAAGATATTGAGTTTTATAGAAAAAAAATATCTATAGTGGGTTTATTTTGTGGGGAGGGGTAAAAATGCAATTTTACACTGTCATTCAGATATGGAACCAAACAGCACTTTACTGGTTCAGCACTTACCCATTCAGACCTCTTATTCATTCAGCACTTATTGGTTCAGATGTTGCCAAACAGCCCCTTACTTTTTGGGTTTCATGTCTTTCTTTTCTATTTAATTAATTATAATCATTTCTTTTAAATTAAAAATAGCTAAGACGTAATACATTCATCTCTAATTCTCTATTTGATTTTTTTTGTTTATATTAAAAAGATAATAATAAAAATATAATCTTCTCACTTTAATTTTTTTTTTAAATGATGCAACTTATTTATCAGAGGTACGTAAAAATATCATGGAAGATTGATCTTAAAACATTCAGTTTTCTTCACACTGCAGATTGGGCAAGCCTGAACCCTCTTCTCACACACCAGGCACACACACAAGTGCTGGCATGGCAGCCACAGCATTGTCGCGGGTCGGGTCTCGCAGTTCACATCCATTCTTTGGACACTGTTAGGTTCAACCAAAAGCGACTGAACTTCTTCATCCGGTGCAACGGGAGGGACCGCGTAGAAGCGCTCTGCCGCTCCACCATTTGCTCCAAATCAAACGTCCTCTTTTCGTAGAAATAATACATCTGTTTGAACCGATCCGCTTGTTCTTCTTGGTCTTTTAACTTTGCTTCAATTTCCTTCCGCTTTTTAATTTCTTCGCCAAGGTTTCGCCTCCAGAAATCCGCCACGCTTTGTAACATTAGAGAGGTCTGCAACATGAAAATTTAAATCAACCCATTAAAATTTCTGGATTTTCTTTACTGTTGTAGAAAAAAACTACAACAGTAAAAAAAACCAGAAATTATAATGGGATGATTTAAATTTTCATGTTGTTGCAGACCTCTCTAATGTTACAAAGCGTGGAGGATTTCTGGAGGCGAAACCATGGCGAAGAAATTAAAAAGCGGAAGGAAATTGAAGCAAAGTTAAAAGACCAAGAAGAACAAGCGGAGCGGTTCAAACAGATGTATTATTTCTACGAAAAGAGGACGTTTGATTTGGAGAAAATGGTGGAGCGGCAAGTGGCGGTAGAGCACTTCTACGCGGTCCCTCCCGTTGCACCGGATGAAGAAGTTCAGTCGCATTTGGTTGAACCTAACAGTGTCCAAAGATTGGATGTGAAGTGCAAGAACTGTGAGACCCGACCCGCGACAATGTTGTGGCTGCCATGCCAGCACTTGTGTGTGTGCCTGGTGTGTGAGAAGAGAGTTAAGGCTTGCCCAATCTGCAGTGTGAAGAAAACTGAAAGTTTTAAGATCAATCTTCCATGATATTTTTACGTACCTCTGATAAATAAGTTGCATCATTTTAAAAAAAAAATTAAAGTGAGAAGATTATATTTTTATTATTATCTTTTTAATATAAACAAAAAAAAGCAAATAGAGAATTAGAGATGAATGTCCTACGTATTAGCTATTTTAATTTAAAAGAAATGATTATAATTAATTTAATAGAAAAGAAAGACATGAAACCCAAAAAGTAAATGTCCGTAATAAATTACACATGTCATTCCAATGTATATTTTATCACATGTATAGATTTTTCAATCTCTACTAAAGATAATTTTAGTCACGTAAACCCAAAGTTCAAGAAACTTGAGTTTTACGACAACTTTATTGAACCAATTTCACACGTTTGGACCCATTCTATATATGTATGGCCCCGGTCTGACATACACAATCAAGTGTTTAAACTAATTAAATTATTTATATAAATAAGTATATTATCATAAAGTATTTAAACTTTTTTTGAACGGCCAACAAAATTCGTTTATTCCTACTAGCAAGGCGCTAGACACCAATTGTACAAAGGAAAGACTATACAAGATACATATAAAGTATTTAAATTACTTTCCTATTTTACTATGTCACTTTGTTTGGTATATTTATTATCTTATACACTTTGACATTATGTAACCCGTGTAATAGTTGTATGTCACTTTAAAAAAGAATAAAAACCAAAGATGGAGTCACATTACTAATATTAGATAAAGGCGGCAAACTTACGAATGAAACAACAAATGTGGTGTATAAAGAAATCTTTAACGACTTGTAATTTTTTCGTATTTATTTTTTTCAGTTAATTGTAATTTAAGATTTATATAAGTAATGTAACGTTTCTTTTAGAGTAAACTGCAATTTTACCCCCTGAGGTTAGGGGTGATTGGCACTCTTACCCCCCTAAGGAAATAATTGCAATTTTACCCCCCACTGTTAACTCTTATGTCGTATATTTATTATTATTATTATTATTTTTATTATATATAGAGTAAACTGCATCATCATCATCATCTAGATCTGATCATCGTCATCTTCAACCATCACCGTCGCCATCATCACCACCCCCGCCACAACCACCACCGTCGCCATCATCACCACCCCCGCCACAACCAGTCTTGTCTTCTTCGTTATTGATAAGTCCAAAACCCTAATTTTAAAAATACAGCCGCCACCACAATCTTAAGAACGGTGAAGATGACCGGAGATCGATGTGGTTGTTTGGTGGTGGTGATGGTGATGGGTCGCCCTTGCCATTCGTTATACACACAGGAAGCAATCAGAACTTCTCCTAGATACTCTGCAGGCCGCCATTGGAAATGGCCTCCCAGTGAGCAGGATCTTCTTTTGTTTTCTCAAAGAAATTGACAAGCAACTCGGTCACCTGGTCCCCGTGATATGGGTCAATATGGAACCCAGATTTTCCATGAACTTGTCTTTTAGCACACATCTGCAACAACATTGAGTCAGATTATTTTAATATGTTTGTTTTTGACAGATAATATGTAACAGAGAGGGACGGGAGATTACAGGTGTTCTTCGTTCTCAACAGAACTGAAAAGAAGTTCCTCGATTTCAGGGTGGAGTGTTGTGAGCCTCCATTTCCAAGGGAGGACGATTGCTTCCTGTGTGCATTTCAAAGAGGTGGAGGAAAGAGAGGAAGCCATGGTGGTGGTTATTGTTACGGAGAAGTTGCAGGGTATACAGATTTTGATTCAACTCATATGATTTAATTGATGTGGTGAAGATGGTGTTTTTTGATGATTTAAATCCATGGTGGCAAAATAAGTTAACCTTCTATCACAACCTTATAGTTGAGTTTTGTATTGTTTTTATCGATTGTGTTCATAATATGCATCAATTGTTCTTAATGTTCTTGTCAACAGCTAGCTATCGATTTGACCGCCACACAACGGAATCTGATCCAGTTTGGTTTGTAAATTCACAGAATCTATGAATTGCAGTTTGGTGGGTTTTTTTAGAGAGAGAGAGGGGGAGGAAGTAGATGGCAGTGGTGGTGAATGGCGGTGGCAGTGGTGGTTGAGGGTGGTGGTTGGAGGTGGCAATGGTGGTTGTGGTGGTAAATGGTGGTGGCAATGGTGGCAGGAGGTAATATTACAGAGTAAACAAAACACAGGGGGTAAAATAAAAGGGCAATGTTCGCAAGTACAGAATTTATGCAACTAAAGTCGTGACAGCTAAAATGAGTTACTAGATTGAAGTCACATTCTCAAACCAAGCATTCCATCAAATCACAAGGTATTATATAAATTATAAACAAACTGTTTTCATGAATCTGAATCCTTGTTTTAAAAAAGCATGTGACGCCCAGATGCATTTTGAACTCAAAACAGATACGAGAGGCGTGTGTGCATCATGTATGTGAGGCGTTTGTTATAATAAAAATACTAAAAAAAATCAACTTTACATACTAAAATATATAAGACCGTGGGGTATGGTGGGGCTTGGGTTGGGTTGGGGGCATGAGTTGACACGTGGAGTTCGAGCCCCCCCACCGCCTAGTGACGTGTCCGTGGGGTATGGCGGGGCGTGGGTGCACCGCTTGGGTTGGCAGATTATTAAAAAAAATGACAAAAAATTTAAAAAAATTCACACAACATTTTTAAGAAAAAAACCTAAAATTTTACGATTACAAAATAAAAAAAAACAATTACATAATAAAAAAAAACCTAAAAATTACAAAAAAACCTAAAAACGATTACAAAATTAAAAAAAAAAACCTAGAGCGTTAGGTAAATTTCAAAAAGCGCGAGCTTGTCGAACGGCCTTCACTCCTTGCCCCGAAACTCAATGTTCGCCACCGCCACCCGGTTCTCGTGGCTTAACTCGCCGCTCGGAACGGCTTCGTAGTAGGCCTTGAAACGATCGAGCTTGGGCCGTAGCTCACGCCATTTATGTTGGCACGCGTTGAGGTTGTACCGGTCGTGTCCGACGTTATGTCGGTAGCTTGCGAATGCTTCCGGCCAATATCGTGTTTGGTCGGGTTGCCGCCCCTTCATAGCGTCAATGACGCTTATGACGAGAGCCAATTCTTCTTCATGGGTCCAAGAGGCCATCTTCTTCGGGTTGGGGTAGCGGGTTCGTGGGATCAAGTTGGTTAGCGGTGGACAGCGACGATTTGGGATGGGGTAGCCGGTGGGGTTTGGGGTTACATTTAAAGGGGATGTTGGGGGTTGGGGTAACCGCTTGGCTTGGCCAAACGGTTGGAATTTAAAATTCAAACCCGCTATGACATGGCGGTGGACAGCGAATAGGAGGCCGCCACATCGAATCTCAAGCCCGCCCCACGCCAGGCTTCAAACCCAAGCCCCAAGGGCCACGCCCCAACCCAAGCCCACCCGGGGTGGTGGCTTGGGCGTTTTCCGCCAACCCACGCCCCAACCCAAAGCCCCATACCCCATAGTCTAAGATATGTTTGTTTCATAATTTGTTTCCTTACAATCCGATAGTGTAACATCAGTTGAAACACTTAACTTCAACATAAGCAATTTTCAGGATATAATAAAATGTACCATCATGCAATTATGTTTTTTCATCAAATATGCACATTATCAAACCACTTACCTTCTTGAATATCCTCTATCATTCTGAACCGACGCCCCACGTCGCCCCTTCTGTTGCATCAACGCTCGTTCGCGTTCCTTCTGTTGCATCCTGAGATGGTGTCTATCTTCATAAACAATCCCATTATCCATAACAATCAATGAAAAACATCAATAATATGTATTCAAAGCAAACAAAAAAAAAAAGAAAAAAGAAACCAATATAGTTGATTAAAATATAAAAATAGAACACAAATCAAAGCTAGCTTAACTGTAATACACTTTTATTGTAATAAAAGAGTTTCATGCCAGCCCCAACTAAAACAACGACGTCGTTTTAACTTGTTACCCAGCCAGCCTCAGTTTATCTAGGGGTGTAAACAAGCCTAGAGGCTCGAGAGCTACTCGTTATCGGCTCGGTTAAAAGCTCGAACGAGCCGAGCCTTAACGAACCCGAGCTTGAAATAGAGCTCGTTTTGTTATCGAGCCCGAGCTCGAGCCTGAAATACAAAGCTTGTTTAGGCTCGCGAGCCTAAACGAGCCCATACAAAATTTTATTTTTTTTATATATAATATATTAATAATGATGATAACATTGATGAGCCGAGCTTTGGCTCGTTTAAGCGATGTTGAAGTGAGCTCGAGCCGAGCTTTTAGCTTAAGGTTGTTCTCAAAATAGTTCGAGCCGAGCTCGAGCTTTGGGTTTTACTCGCGAGCCGAGCTCGAGCTCAAAAAAGTAGGCTCTAACCGAGCCGAGCTCGAGCTTCATAAAAACCTAACGAGCCGTGCTCGAGCCTGGTCGAGCTCGGGCTCGGCCCGGCTCGTTTACACCCCTAAGTTTATCTAACAAAAAGAAAGAGAAACTAACCACGTTCTTTGTTCGCATCGAATCTCTCACGAAGTGCATCATCCTGAATCAAATCAAAGCATAACAATTAAATCTTAATTGAAGATATATACAACTAAGAGCTTTGTACAGCCCGTTGAGAGTGTCTTTGAGGGTAACCGTGAACGAATAATTTCTAGCATTTGGGGGTTTTTATTTTCGAACCCTAAACGATATAATCAAAAAAAAAATTGGGAACAAAACAAACCTTCAAACTCATTTAACAAACAAATTACAAACCCTAAATCAGCTACCATCACCAAATTAGAGATTATGTTTGAACAAAACCTTGTAAATCCACACAAATCGGTCCAAAAATATTCATCCAGCTTCTAACTACGCTTACGAGTTGAACAGCAAAATCGAACAAACTAACATTTTTGTAACAACATCAAACGGAAAAAGAAAGCGATTGAACTGGAAGAGTGGCTCATAGATGACCAAAAAATGGTGGCTCGCGGAGGCATGAACACTTGCTCAGGTGGAAATTGAGGTACACGGTAGTGGAAGGAGAGAAAGAGGGGAATTTTGGGACTGAGGTGAAGAAAGAAAGGGTTTAGGGTTAAGAATACTTAAGATGGAGGTAGGGGGTATTTTTGTTAAGAGTAAACTGTCATTTTGGTCCTTGTGGCTTGGACACTTTTCCCATTTTAGTCCAAATCTTAAACTTTTTAAATCTGGATCCCTGTGGTTTCAATTTTGTTGCCATTTTAGTCCAAATATCAAATTTAGCCAAATTCCCCAATTTAAACCCCCCTGTTTTGTCCTTTTTCTCAGGGGTATTTTCGTCATTTTGGTCATAAAACCTTTACCCAGATATCTTCATCTTCTTCGTTTCTCCCCAAACCTAAACCCTAATCCCTAAATCTTCTCCCCTTCCCTGTAACCTTTTGATCGACCACCTCCCAAAACATCCACCACTCCACATCCTACTTCCAGACCCCCAACGGCCAAATCTTCACCAAATCATGGAGCCCGTCATCCACCACCCAACCCATCACTAAAACGAGTAGGTTGATAGGATTGTTACCTCAAATCGATGCTTGCTTCGATGCCGACGATCTTTGCCAAAAAATTTGTAGCGGTGGCTGCGGTGGTAAAGATCAGAACAAAAGGCGATTTCGAGGCACGGAATCAAATTGTGAGTGCTCAGTTCTGAAAACAAATTTCGAGGGACCGAAAATGTGTGTGATATCGATTCGGTTTATACGGAAATTATTGTTTTGTAATCTTTGATTGATATGGGTTTTGGAAACCAATTGGAAGGTTTGGCGGTGAGCAGAACGTGAACTCCATTTGTTCTTTCTTTGCATTTGTAGAAACAGAATAATATAAACATAAGAATTTATTTCATTTTTAATATATATAATTGTATTTTTATAATTGGTGTTCAAGGATTGAGATCCGAAATTTTTTTCTAGATCTGTTTTTTTTTTTTTGCAGATGTTACACAAGGTGCTCGCCGGAGTTGGCCGGAGAACTCTCCAGTTCCGACGATCATCTCTCACCTCTAAACCCTCTTCTTCAAGTTTCCTGCAACTTTTCTTTTCAATAAAAAATGGCCACCAACAATGGAGGTTTAATCGTCAGCTTCGGCGAGATACTAATCGACTTCGTCCCCATCGTCTTCACTTCCGGCGACCATCTCTCAGCTCCAAACCCTAGTGTCGATATGTTGACGCAGGAGGAATTGAACCTTGAGATTATACAATCTGTATGTATTTCTTGCAGTTGGGTTTTGAACATTTGAGGAATAGATAATAATAGCAATAAAACAAAGTTTAAAAAAATGGAAAACAAAAAGTATATGTAAAATGACCATTTTGCCCCTAAGGAAAATGACAAAATAGCTGAATTTTATAAGACTAATATGACCTGATTTCACTTTTAGACCAAAATGGCAATAAAAGTAAAACCACAGGGACCCAGATGCAAAATGTTTGCGTTTTGGACTAAAGTGGCAAAAGTGACCAAACCACAGGGACCAAAAAATGGCAGTTTACTCTTTTGTTAAAATATGGGCCAATTTTATAATCCAAAAAACCTTGTTTCTATTATGAATGCATCATAAGGCCAGGTGGGGCACTGCGTTAATTTAACGCGTGATACATATATAACGCGTGGAACAAACAATATTCCCACCGCCACTCGAAAGATCAACGCGTGATAGTTTAACGAAAACCGATTCCGTGATTTTTTCAATGCCGTGATGATATTATTTTGTGAGGGTAGTTGTTGGTTGGGGGGAAATTGTTGGGTGTGGTGGTGAGTGATGGAAAAATGGTTGCTGACATGGCGGAACATGATTGGATATTGTGAGTGATGAAATTTTATCACTAGTGACCACCCCCCTCCCCTAATGTGGTGACTCTCCACATATGTAACCTCCATCTATTGATTACCTTTGTATTAATGTTAAGCCTCTATAAATAGAGGTTTTATGTAATTGATAATGCACACTCTATGAATAAGAATTCTCTCATTTTCTATACTTCTCATTCTCTCTATTCTTTATATTATCCTTTACATATTAGATGTTGCTATTAGGTCGTTGTTTCACAACACGTTATCAGCACGAATTGCATTTTTAGACAAATCATATTATCATGTGTTAAGGAAGAAGATAACTGTGTGGGAGAAATTAACAACAGCTTGAAGCCACCAACGACCGATTGAGTGCAACAACTATTTTGCAATTAAGGAACTTTCCGAACCATCCCTTGATCTTATATGCAATACACACATCGCACACAAGTATTTTATTTAGAAGTATATGAATACACCTAATTATATATCTGATATGTTTATGGATAGTAACCATTGAAATAGAAAAAATAAAATTAAGATGACCTTAAAACAGTTTTTTGGTTGAAATCTTTTGAGTCACTCAGTTTGGATAAACCTCCTTTGTCAAATGAAAAATATCATGAATAAAACCATCAAGTTGAAAATAGCTTTTGCTAACAACCGAAAACTGTTGTCGAAAATTGTTGTTGGATAAGATTATTAGACCAGATTTAATGAATGGAAGGGTCCGTTTATTATCTTATTTAAATTGAATAAATATTTTTCATTGCCTAATTAATTATATGTAGTCAATTGTAATTAACTCAAAATGTGTTCAATCTTCAATCGTCTAGTATTTATTTGACTCTTTCTTTATTCAAATTTAAAGAGTAAATTTGTAACGGGATCACCATATCACATTATCCTTGTGAATATTTATATTAATATACAAAAACTTTTGTATTTTAATAATATTATTTTATTCATATAAACTTAATTAATCAAGAAACCATAATATTATTTATTGAATTCAGTTATATAGCTTTAAATGCTATTTTGTTTTAGAAAAAGGGATTTCGTAACTGAAGTTTGATTGAAACATTAAATATTTTTCAAAGTTCGTAACTGAAGCTTGATTACAAGTTAAAAGTTAAAACATTAAATAATTTTCAAAAGAATCAGATAAAGTGAACTATTTTCTTTAGTTTTTGAAAATTAACTTTTATCATAGAAAACAAAACAAAGTTTGGGTCTCAAACCCCTATCCAACAGATATTTAAATGAGGTAACTAATATTTTAAAAGCTCATTAGTTAAATATTTTTAATCAAGTATTTAATCATTCATCAGGTTGTTGGACCCGACAATCAGTAAACATTTTCATGATGCTATATATTATATGATGCTATGATTATTTATTTTATGTAGACTGCAGTTACTAGAAAATGAACTAGTTAGTGGTATCCATTATCTCAGATATCGTATTATTGGATTTCATAAATTGAGTGGTATATGTTAACAAAATGGAAAATTATTCCAAATTATGGGTACCATGGATGAAAGCATTAAATTTAATTCAAAGTAGTTGGCGGACTTTCATTAGCCTTGGTTTGGTTAACCACGTTTTAATTTTCACTATGTATCATGTATGTGATATATATGATGTTAATATATATGATGTTGATATATATATATATATAGGTAAAGAGTATGGTACAAATCTCACTATCGTACATTATGTACGCTACAACAGCAGCCATACACGTGTCCTGATTCAATTTTAACAAATAAGGGTATATCAGACATTCTAATCTAACATTTACGACTGCTAATCATTGAATCCCGTCAATTATGGAGTTCGTTTCCTAACCGTTCCATTCAAGTATTCTTCGTTATTGAATTCGATTGTAGGGTTTTGATTGATTCCACACAGACCGGCCATTTCAGAAACTGATTGATTCGTCATTTAGGTGAGTTTGGGTTTTTTTTTCATTTGAAGTTTTTTTTATTAGATTTATAATCATGGGTAGAAGTTAAGTGTTATTTGGAATTAATTGTTGTGTTACTATATCGCATGTGTCTTTTTATATATCGCATGTGATGTGTTAAAATAATCCAACTAGTAAAGGAATGGATCTGTTGCATAAATTCGCATGTTTAAATATAGACTTTTCGCACACAATGAAGTTTGATATATAATTTCGCAAGTTTAATTCGATATTTCGCAAACCATAAAGATTTTTATCAATTGTAGCTTTTGATTTCCCAATCTTTATGAGTAATTATTTTTATTTTTGCACAGTGTTTTTCAATTATTGAAATCAAATAATTCAGTTCAATAATTGATTTGAATAATTCATATCAATAATTTTTTTTATTATATATTTTGTGTTTTCATTACTATTGAAAACATCCAATTAAAAAATGGCAGATCTACCAACATCCTCTTCTGCTTCTTCTGAACCAAGTATCAAGCAGGTTTTGAGGGAAAGGATTCGGCAACAGATTCAAGAGGATCAAACTTGTCAAGAGATGTTGGAAACCAACATTTCTCGTGTAACAGAAAACATGAAGAGAAGACAAGAAATTCTGAACTTGTTATCCCAGATGCAAGTGAGTAGTCTTAAAGAAATTGCAGTTATGTTTATGGTGGATTTGGGTGAGAGGGATGAGAAACAGTTGAAAGAGTTGGATGGTGCAATAAATGTATTAAGATGCTCAATGAAGATGAAAATAGAGTTTCTTTCATCTTTTGAATGAACTGTTTTTTTTTTTTTTGGTGTATGTTCCAATAAATTAGCATGTTTTGTCATGTAATGGAATTGTTTTTAGCAAATTTTAATAATTCAATTTGAACATGCGATTTTCATACAAAACACATGCGAAATAAGAACACAATTGCCAGTTAAGAAACACCAATATATATTCCAAATTAATAAGAGAACTAAAGCAGTTGAAACAGTTGAAACAGTTGAAATATGTAACATAAGTACATCATCAAATGAACTTTACTTGTCCCTGTCAAAATATGTTTCCATCCTTTCTGGGATTATCTTATCCAGATCTTTCATATACCTCTCTTTGTCTGGCCTTTTGTCGAAATCATTGGCCATTTTAATTATTTTTAGACGATGCATGTTGTGTTCTGATAGAATGATTTTGCTGAGATATCTTGTCCTTAGGAGATGAAGTTGTGCTTTCTGTCTGTTGTTTACTTCATCTTCATTCACAAATCCTGTCACCCATGGTTTTTGGTCTCCCTTGTAGATTTCCATGTGACGCATCGTAAACACTCCACAGTCTACGCCGTTATTCTTCGTCCTCCAAACCATTTCCTTTCTTTCTATCACTGAGGTTGCAAGTTGTTCTATAGCCGGTGTTGGTTTTAAAGCATCTTTTAGGTATAAAACCAATACCCTTCTCTGTAACATTGTAACATTGTGTTAGTAGCTTTTACATAAAATATAACATGTATAAGTATAGGGTTTTGTATTACCAGTGTGTCTGGTAGCCCCTTGTATCTTTCGTTGAATTCTTGTTCAGCTGTTGAATTGTCAATCAGCTCAATTTTGCCGGATTTCAAGTTGAAGCACAAGACATAGAAGTAGTCACCTTGAAGTACCGGAATAAAGACCAGGTCAACCGATTCAAGTTTTTTTTACCTCATATCTATTTAACATGTCTTCAAAATTCGAGGCAAATATTCTGAGTCGTTGGTTGTCTGTGTATTTCTCCTCGTCGTAAAAGATATTCGGCTGTATGTTATGTAATTAGAATCAAAGTTATGCAAATAATGGATTCACATGCGAATTGTATTTATACCACATGCGAAATTCACAAGAGTATGAGAAAATGTTTTAGAAAGGCAAACATTTGATCTTTTCACATGCGAATAGTATATACAACACATGCGATATTTTACAAACAGTATGAAAATGTTTCAAAAGCAAAAATTCTGCCATAATACATGCGATTTAGATATAACTAGTTTGCGAAATCATTTATTATGCATTTATGTTTTAAAATTTCAAATGACAAAATGTATATGAAAACATACCATCATTGTGGAATACAAGAAGAATCTGTGTGGTGATGATTTTCTATCCATTTTCTTCTCTTCAAGGTTTAGAATATCTACAAATGCATCTATTCCGTTCGATGCTACGTATTGTCCCCTGAAGAAGCTTTCAAACACAGCTTTGAATGTTGCAACCTCAGTTTTGGATCGGTAAAACTCTTCTCTGCCAGACATAAAATAAATAATTAGTTTTTGTTTTGTGTATATTTTTATTAGATGTTTTGTTTGTTGATATTTTGTTTTTCTACTTACTGCAAGCCTGCAAAGGTAGCAAATGTGAAGCGGATCACACTTAATTCTTGGGTCAATAGTGCTTCATGCATGTTCACCACTCTATTGCAGTAAGGTGAACAAAATTTGTCTCCAAGATCTGCACATCTTTTTTCACCTCTTATTTTTGCTTGTTCTATTGTCTTATAAAGTAGTTCGTTTAACCCTTTTAGTATAACTTGTTTTGGAACTTGCTCTGGCTTTGTGGTTTTTCTCCCTCTAGTTTGTTTTTTTCCTTTATCTTCTTGCAATGTTGGTACTATGCTCAAAACCAACTCAACTGAATGCAATTCTTCAGCAGTTACCTGAGGTCATTCAGGTTCCATTTCCTTTTCAATTTCAACGTCCGTATCGAGTTGTTGGGGGTCTTTTTCCGGCACTTCTTCCTGGACTTCTTGTGTAGATTCTGCCAAGTTCACTGTCTCTTCGACAACACTTTCATTTTCACCAGTTTCTGCATGCCAGAGTAATTTAAGATATACAATAATTTATGATGTTTAATTTTTGTCATAAAGTAAAGGGTTTTTATTACCATTGGCAGTTGTTTGGTAAGCATATACACCCGGTTCCACTGTTTGAATTTTTGCAATAAGGGTGTCTGTGACTCCTCCATCATCCGGTTGCAGTGTACCTATAGATTAAAATTATTTTATTTAATACAGCAGAGTCAAAATCGCAGGTGTATACATGACATCGTGTGCGAAATCAAAGCTAAAATGTTTTTGATAGTATCGCATGTGTTTTTCATAGGTTTCGCAAATGTATAATTTTTAGTGAATTTTTACATTATATCGCATGTGTTAATATTGATTTCGCATGTGTTACCTTCTGATGCCATTTGTAGCAAAACACTGGATATTACTTTTTGTGCTTCTTCATCCTCTTTACCTTCTTTGTTTGTATCAACTTCATGATGAACCTCAGAAGCTGGGTTTTCAGGGTCTTGATGAACAGGAGAGGCTGCAGGTTCATGCTCTTGAACCGGTTCAGGTGGCAGACAGATGGGATTATTCTGAAGCATTTGATCCCACTCCTTACAAGCATTCATAGCCTCAACATCCCAAAAACACTTAGTTTTTGCCTCTGACACTAAGTTGTTCATCTCTTGAACATCTCGAACCATTTTAAGGTATTTTTTGACATTTGCTTTCATCTTTTTCAACAGATTCTGTAATATCAGTATAGAAGTTAAATATAATTGATAAAGTTAAATAAGTTAAATTAACATTTTTATACCATTACCTTTTTGTTTGCTCTCGAAGCCTCTAGTTGTTGTTCGTTGGCTGTGTCATAGAATACCGACGGTGAAAGTTGAGCAGGAGTGTTGCAATAATCCATCATTTTCTGCGTCTGCGTTCCAACTTCAAAGTCAATGTTCATCTGAGACATTTCATTGATTTCAAAACTGAAATCCATGAACTCATCAATGTTCTCCTTATCTTTTGGCTCTTCCCCGGTTTCTTCGTTTTGTACTGCGCGCGCAGTCCTTCTTTTGTAGCTTATCATCGTGTCAACCGGTGGTCGTAGTGTATAATCATCCTCCGGAGGATCCTGTTCTTCTTCATTCTTTTCTTCATTTTCTTCTTCATTTTCTTCTTCATTTTCTTCTTCTTTTTCTTCTTCACTTTCTTCTTCTTCTTCTTCACTCTCACTTGATATCCATAGAGGTCCGTTATCCGAAATTTGTTCTTCGACTTTATCAATCTCTGAAGATGTGATATAACGAATAACCGGTATTTCCACAGCTTTCTCAAACAGGGTAAGCCTCTTGTTGTACTCATGCGTGTACAGAAGCTGTATGAATCGGAAGATCATTTAATTATATAACAAAACAAACTAGTATTCTAAATGTGTTATTAAATGTAGTAATGTATACCGTAAGAAAGGCAACAGGTCCCACAAATTGTATTTTGTAGTTCTTCCAGCCTGCTCGTGTACGACGCAAGGTGTCGAGTAGAAATGAGCACCAATCTAGATTCTTTATTTCCTCAACATCTTCTACACCAAGCAAACATCTATCATTTGCAAGTGTTGCCTTTGTAATCTCCGCAAAGAACGTCATCCAGTATACTAGGAAGTTTAATTTAAACAGGCTCCCTCCGTCTCTTTGATTTTCCATTGTATCTTCAATTAAGCCATGGGTAATTCTCCTGTTTTCCTCCCACTGGTGGATGAATGTATCCCTCACAGCATTTCCCGGTTCTTGACTTTTTTCAATTTTGTCTTGCTTTTTGACTTTTCTCTTATCGGTTATTATCTCAACCTTCTTTGGCCCTCTTGGTATTCCAAATACCTCAAAAACTGTGTCCGATGTTATTTTTATTTTGTGTTTTCCCAAGTTTAGCTCATCGGAATTCTCGTCAAAGTTTCTTGCTAGACAATATGCCAATCGTGTCGAAATATGGTTGATGTTGATATCAAGAATAGCTCCAAACCCCATATCCCTAACATCATCTATCTGTTTTTTTGAAAATTTTCTAACAGTATCCATATATGAGTTAGGTTGGCATCTCAGCAGTATTGCTTCATTGCTGTATTTGAAAAACTCTCTATGTTCTGTTTTAGGTTGTTGCCCTTTTTTTGAATGTTTTTTTGTGAGTATCTTTGATTTTCTCTTATCTTCTTTCTTCTCATGTTTTTTATTTTTTGGGGGTGGCTTAACAAATTCATCATCTTCTGAACTTTCTTGAATCACCAATCTCTTTCTATTCTTTTTAATTTTTATCAGAGTTGATATTGGTCCTTCAAAGTCTTCATCAGATTCTATTTCTACAAAATCGCAAGCTATAGTTAAAAACACTTACAAAATCGCATTTGTCAGTTAATCATGCACAACAAGTCATCAATTTGCATGTGTTAGATATCAATTCGCATGTGTTATTTTATCAATTTGCATTTATGAGTTATGATTTCGCATTTGTTTCATAAGCATTAGCTAAACAATACAACTAACTTCTCATATAAAATCGCATTTGCATTTATATCAATTCGCAAATCTAATTTAACCTAAAACAAAAAAACTTCTACATACTAGCTTTTTATCATATGAAATCGCAAATGTCATTAAAACCACAACAAAATCCTATATGATATCGCACACCCATCAGTATCATTAAGACAAGTGCATAAAAAATGCAAAACCTAATAAATAAATATACCTGCAATAAACCCTAGCAAAATTGAAGTTGTTATCAATATATAATGTTATAAAACTATATGTTTCAGTTAAAACGTTAATAAACAAACAAAATCGCATTTGATTTTAAAGCCCTTGTATATTACACTTTAAATCGCAAATGTAAATAGATACTTGGATTCATATTCTTCGCTTGTGGTCTGTCGTTGTTTGATTTGCTTCTTTTCTCAATATTCATGGAATCGTAGTTGAAATCGCAGTGGAGAGTAGCAGTGAATCGTAGTTGAAATCGCAATGAGTTGCAGGTAATGTTTTGGAGAAGGAGAATGCTTTTGATTTTTTGGGTTTTACGGTATGATTTTGAGTTTTTGTGTGCTGATAATCAGGGGTTTTGTTCTCGCTATGGACGATTCTAACCTTGGCGGTTTCTTTTATTAATTTTATTTTGATTAATTTAATTGTTTAAACACGCGCTTTTAATGAGATGATCGTACGGTTGTTGTTGTAGCGTACATAATGTACGATTAGAGTGTTTGTATGATAACCGGCCTCTATATATATATATATATGTATGCATGCATAAACCAATTGTATTCTTAAGAAATTAAAGAAGGCTTTAAACGATATCAATATATATGATGTTGGTTAATGCTTAATATTTAAAATCATTAAATATCATTTTTTTCCCATCAAGTTGGTTAATGCTTAGAAATTAAAATCATTAAATATCATTTTGCAGTTTAATTCATTCTTTATTAATTTTAATTCATTCTTATTAATATCTTTTAATGTTAGAAATTTGATTAGTTCTTGTTACTTTAAATGATCCTTAATATCCATTTAATTACAATCTTAAATTATATGGAGTTATGAAATGGATAGTCACAATATTCATAACACTAAATGATATGGAGTTACATGGATAGTTATAATAATACTATTTTTTTTTAAATTAGGTGATTTACAATTTAATTTAAGAGATGATTTTAAAATTGCAATACGAAATTATAGATATGTTATATCTCTTACTTATTGGCTTTATAGAGTATACTGTTTAGATAATATGTTATGTATTGCTTGATTTAACTTTGTAGTATATGTCATCTATATGCTAGATATTGTTTGTATGTAGATATTATTGGATAAATTAAGCAAATGAAAAATCAAAATTTGTGGTTTATCAACTCTCATAAGTTATTATAAATATGTTCAGGTATGACAGTCAAAGTGTGTCATACTCTCTGAAAGGTCGTCATATGTTGACCAATAACTCTTATATGAGTCGGTCATGTAAGTTTTTTTTTCTCAAATTATATACTAATGAGAAAATAAGATTATTTTTAAGGAAAAACAAGATAAATTTTTCCATTGGTCACACATGAGATATACTCTTAAAGTAGCAATATCAAATGAAAAGTTTGAAATGATTTCATATAATGAAAAGCTATGAAACATTTTTTTTGGCTTTCATTCATTCTTCAAAGTGAATGTGATTATATATTGATTATTGTGATCATGGACATAACTGAAAAATTGTATGATGATCAAATTAATAATGAAATCGATTAAAAAAAATGTAATGATGGTCATGTTAATAACGAGATAGACCACCAAAAGAGGCGAATAAAGAGAGTGATCATATGAGAATAAAATGTTGAAAGTTTGAGTTGCTAATACGATGTTGTCTTGTATTTTATATGTTTAGTAATGAGATCATGTTATAATATGAATGATTGAAATAATAATTATTCGGGGGGCAAAAGTGAAAGTGCACTAATTTTAACGTTATTTTACTAATTTCGTGAAAATAACGTTAAAAGAGGGGGACGGTTAATCATGCATCATGTGGTGGCGTTGATAGCCAAAAGACAAGGGGGTGCATGCACTAATCGGCGTTTGTCTCAATTGCTGAGTGTTATGTGCCTTATGTCCAAGGCTTGATGCAAAACCACAATCGAGCTGGGGGTCTCATTGGAAGCAGCCTCTCTATTCCTACGGGGTAGAGGTAAGGCTGTCTACATCTCACCCTCCTCAGACCCTACCTTAGCTTTGCTATTGGTGGGATATACTGAGTATGATGATGATGATGATGATGATTCTCTTGTATTTTCTATATGTTTAGTATAAGGGAGTGATTATACGAGAATAAAATATGGAAAACATGTTATAATATGAATGATTGAAATAATAATTATTATTCTCTTGTATTTTCTATTTGTGTATTGCACAAACACGAGTGCAACTAAAAGCATATATGATGATCACAAACCCGAAGTTTATGGTTCATAATCATTTAATGATTGGCATGACCGGTTAGACCATACCGAGTCTAGATGATGTGAAAAAATATCAAAGAACTAGAAGATTCTTCATGGTACTTACACCTGCAATATTTGATCTCAAGGGAAGTTATTGATATACCACCTAAAGTATGGTTTAGATCCATAAATATACTGGAAATAATAAGGGAATATGTGTATCCTGACATGATACCATTTAGTTTTCTGAAATCGATGCATCGTCTAAAAGGTTATCAAATCCACAACTTGAAGCTTGTGTGATTGTGGCTTAGCTAATGTGACAGTAAGCATATTAATCCAGATTACTATTGGTTACAGAGCCAATGATCATGAGAGGATCAAACGTTCGTTTAGGTACATGTAATTTTATATATAGTACCATCAATTCACATCAAGCCAATAAGTTATAATTCTCCCCATACGGTTGGTTTTTGGTCAGGAACCAAAGATGTCTCATCAAAGGTTTTGGTTGTGCGACATATATTAAAACTCATCCAACACACTGCACAAAGATGAGACTTCTAAAAAGTTTGAGAGTATGTTGGGTATAAATAATCATCTATGATTGAATACTTAAAGCCATTAGTGAGAAATTTGTTTATGGCTCATTGGTTTTCACTTTAGTGAATGAATGTTCTCAAAATTAGGGGGAGATAACAAGCAGTTGGAAAGTGAAAAGTGAAATGAATTATCATGTCGTCTTGATCCTCAGACTATAAACTATGAACTAGAAGTTTAAAGTTTAATTCATTTACCAATATTAAAATACAAATTACCAGACAAGTTCACTGACCTAAATAGAGTGACTAAGTAAGTCACATAATCAACTGCTTATGCTCCAGTTATATTTGTGTCCCAAGGGGACAACCACATATTTTTATTGAGTCTATTGCACGCCTAAACCAAATAAACCGAACCGTAACCGAAATAACCAAAAAACGAACTAAACTAACCGAAAACCGAAATAACCGAAGGGTGAGTTATTTATATTTTTGATAACCGATTGTTGCAGTTCGGTTATGGTTATTCAAATTTTCATAACCGAAAATAACCGAACCAAATGTTTTAAACATGGCCAAATCCATAGGACCATAGGTTTTTAAGTTAGTGTTTAAGTGTGTGTTTGCACATTAATTTTACATGAAAAAAATTACCAATAACCAAACCAAAACCACATTAACTGCCAATAACCGATTAATGGAAACAACATTAACCAAAACCGAACGATTATGATTTTTTGATAACCGAAGTGTGCATTTATGGTTTCGGTTTTAGGCAATAACCGAACCGAACCTCACCATGCTCACCCCTAGTTCCAAACCTCATGTTCCTCATGTGGTTTAGATATCTGACAATCCCTGGTTTGTACACCATTCTAGCACAGTAAAGAAAGGTACCCATCTTTATGGTAGTTCTACCAATCTTAACTCGCAAGCCCATCGCCATCAACACCTAACGATATATACACAATTTCACAGTCTGATAATCATAATGGAACACACAGTGATGATGCAGAACTAAGTATAATAATTATTCAACATACGTTCAACCAACTTCTAATTTATCATTATTTTAGCAACCAAAATGTCGTCTTCTCTATATACCAAATATTAATGTGCCTTAATGTAACCTTTGGTTTTCATCTTTCGTATTTTAATGTATCATTCGTATTTATTGTATCATTTGTATTTATTGTGCGATCGTATGTTTGTAGTTCTTTAGACCAAACATAACGGGGTGTTTTGCCCATGTTTAACGCCATAAAACACCGGTGACACCATTATACGAGGGTGTTTGCTCAATAACGCTGCTTTTTGGCTTGAAATCTTTGAACAAAAATCAAATAATTTAATATTATATGATTGTAGTATGGAGTTTTTGTATTTATTTTGTACAGCTATATAGCTATATGAGCTAATTTGATCCAATAAAATCACTAGCAAAATGAAACTCTAGAGATAATTACCAAAAACAACAGCCACAACTATACCCACTAAATCACATAATGATCAAAATTATTGGTAAGGTCTGCAAAGGGTGGGACATACAAAAACTTTACCTATATCCGTGGAAATAGAAAAATTACTTCCAAAAATACCCCTAGTTCCAAACAAACAAAAGACAAACAACAAAACTCAAGATATAGAAACATAAAGTATCAATAACACAGAAAATGGTGAACGATTAACACAAGTAGAAACATATATAATATCATATAGACATAAGGACATGGTAACAGTCACATGCATAGTCCATCTAAAGTGTAAAGAAAATATAAGCTCCTAGACAAGACTAAAACACAATTGTATCCTCCAAGTTCTTAACCTTAATCCTACGTCTTCACGAACTCCTATACTGGACCATGTCTTCAGGGAGCTGCAACTCTAGCAAATTCTGCTTAATCTGCTCGTCCCAAGTCAATATTTAAACATGGCTCATCCATGCCTGATTTTGTTGGTTTGGGGCTACGTTACGTTGTTACCCTTGAAACATTCAAATATTTAAACATTCCTAGACTGATTTTCTCTTTCTTAATTTTGTGGTTGTGATGGTACACTTATTATTTTAGTAGTATGTGTGCTTTTAGTTTACATCTTGACCCTTCCTAGTAAAACGTGACGTATTCTAATTCAGATCGCTTTAACGTGAGAAAGGGGGACCACGCTCTAAGCCTAAGTATTCCTCAATGACCGATCGCGTAAAAGTACCATAAGGGAAAGGTGAAAAGAACCATGTTTAGGGAGTGCGATTGTTAGCGGCTTAGAAAAATCAAAGTGTGGAGAAACCGATACAATTTTCACATCAGAAGCATAGACACGGGGCCGTGTTAGTTTAACACACCCCCGTGCCCCTTTAAATGTCAAAATTTCATCATTGGGACTTTGACACAGGACCATGTCTATGTTGACACGAGGGCGTGTCAAAGCTCCAAAGTTGTGTCTTTTGTTTTCAAAGCTTTTGATGTCCAGACAGGGGGTAATGTCTTATTCTCTGTTAAGTGTTATCTTTTGTTTAAACCACACTTTTTCATATTGTAACCATTTTGTATGACTTGGGCACATTGATGACAATGGGCAATTTAACTTTGTGGGGGTGGGGGGGGGGGGGTCATTGAATCGCTTGTCATAACCAAGCCTTATACAAAACTCGCTTTGGAACCGTTAAACACCCCAAATTTTTCAAAATGTTCATTTTTCCTTTCTAAACTTGTTAAGTATTGTTTTTGGAAACCATGTTTCATACATTATGTTTTCAAATTTACAGACCAAAGTGTCGTGATATAAGGAACGATAAAAGAAGATTAAAAATGGCGTCACAAGCTTATTTAACTTTAATTGTATATACACTTTCACACTTTAACAATCTCCCACATTTGTGAGCTTTTGTCCCTTTATATTGAGCATCAACTGACATATACATACATTTTATAAATGCTCACCTTTTCATTTCTTGTGTGATAACCAAATGGTTTGTACAAATTTAGAATATGACAAGGTAATTCTTTCTTGGTCTGAAAGGCTAAACCATGTAAGTAAGTGAAGAGGCATTAGGATTTTAAACCCCTTGTTTAGCCTTAGTTTTCATTTGTTTTCCCTACTCAAAATATTCCCTTAGTTAGCCAACGTTGAGCCTATTCCCATTCATTTCAACAACCCACTAGCCAAAACGCCTTTTACATTTTTCACCTTTTTTTTTTTTGCAAATATGGTCTTTTGATAAAAACACCTATGTGGCTTTGTTACGTTTATATTTCCAACTTTAGAAATCTTGTGTATAGAGAAAATAAGAAAAGAAAAAAAGCTAGAAAAACGTAAAAAGGAAACACAAAATAGATTAAATTGTCAAGCACCAAAATCTTGTTAAACTCGTGGTACATTTTTTATCCTTCAGTCACAAAAATAAACGTTTCTCATTAGACCAATATTCTTGCACTTGTAGCCACTTATACCCAAAAATTCCACACCCTAGCCAAAACCTACATTACAAACCTTTAAAACACCTGTTGATATTTACATTGTTCATGTTAATAGAAGGAGGTTCGATTTCTTGTCAAGTATATAATATGCATAGGTTCCACGTTTGGCACGGGTGATTCATTTATCATTATCCGGCTGAGTGTTGAGTGATTATTTGTGAGTGTGTGAATATGTATATAGCTAAATGGAAATTAGTAGGTATGTTACGCCTAGAAATATTTTTCTTCCAAAGTTTTCAAAATCATGATGAATAGGATTTTTTTAAATAAGAAAACTAATTATGAACTTGGATCCTAACATACTAACAACACAAAACCCTTCTCTTGTATCCCTTGAGAGTGTTAAAAGCACTATTATGAGTTTTGCTTGAGGACAAGAAAAGATTCAAGTGTGTAGATATTTGATATGTGCAAAACCTAACATATATTTTATATTAAATAAAGCGTGTTTTAGTTGTTTTATTGTATTAGTTTTGGAAATAAATCGTTTATTTAAAAAATGCATAAACTGACAAAATGAGCAGAATCGTGGTGAAAAACAAGATCTTTACAAGAAATCAGAAAAGCCACATGTCCCCGTGCCTCATTGTGACATCTCACAAATTTTTATGTTAATCCATACATCCTAATCATACATTTATGTGATAATTATGTGCAATTAGACTTAATTAATATTAATTGAATCCATAAAGTCTAGCAAGGTGTGGGTAAATGCATGCGTTTGCATTTGATAACCATCAGATATCGTCTTATCGCGTAACGCTAAAAGTGTCCAAAATAAACACCGGTGGTTATTCGCTAAACTTTTTAAAGCTAAATATGTTCCAATATGCCTAGAATATCAAATCAGTGGCATTAGTATGCGTTTGGTATGAAAAATAGATAAAAACATAATACATATATAATGATATCGTATTTTACGGTTTTCTCACGTATATGTTAACTTTGTCACAAATTATCATCAATACTTGTAATTTTCACCAAACTATGTGTTTTATGTGTCTTGTATTATAAAAGCCCTAACTAGATGAAACTACGGCTAACTAGACCAAAACATCACTTAGAATGGAACCTAACTAAACTAATGGGGTTAGAAGACATCTTTATATATAATAATCATACTTTTGGCCAATCCCACTTCCCCACATCCACATTTTCAGCCGCCCCTTGACCATCCATGCTTGTTAACTTGGCAATAAGAAGCATGCCTTGCATAGGTATTAGGAGTTCACGATTGTGTTAAGATATTTTGGGTTAAAAACATAAGACATCTTCATTTGTTCATTCACATGCAAGAACACAACTCAAAACTCCCCTTTTCTCTCTATACTTCTAGAAGAGCCACCCAATATACATTTTTTTTCATCCAATCCACTAAATAGAAGCCTAATTCACCCTTTTTGAGATCTAAGGAGAGCTTGGAGCTTATGTCACACCCCAATATATCCACGTATTACCGGTGGGCCCGGTGGGGAGTATCGTGACGTAGTTGATATCATCATAGTCAAACAACACAAATTTAAATGCACAGCGGAAGCAAAAGATCGATTTATTTCAACTGAATAAATTGTAATATTAAGTATCACAAAATAGTTGAAACAGATCCACAGGCGGATCAAATAAAAAGGAAATTGTTCAACAGACTTTAAAGGCATCTAAAGCTTGCGAGACTTGAGTAGTGATGCCTGGAGTAGCCAGCCTATTACGTATAGTACCTGCACTTAGCCTTTTTGGAAAATACGTCAATTTACACTGGTAAATACAACTTAACTGACTCATTTTGAAAAGAGTTTGAAAATTTATTTAAATGCACTTAGGCAAAAATATCTTTTATAACTTGGGACAATCATTTAAAAATAATCTTGTATACAGTTTTACTTATTTGTCGTCCATTAGTACCGGTTAGAAGAGCCGACTTAAGTTAACTGACACGCCACAGGTATAATGCCCACAGTGTTGATTCCTTTAAGTGGGTTACCAGTTTTTACATATGCAACTATCAGGTGTACGCCTACACCCCGTGCTTAGGTCGTGGCCATTTCTTTGAATGATGCCAAGGATATCCTGGACATGGTCATTTAACCCCCAAAGGCCATACACCAAATAATATAGATTAAAACGGGTTATGTAAATACATTAATCACAATCCGATTTAAATGACTACATACCCGACCAAGCGGTATTATTATAATACCGTATCCCATGCCCGTATAGGGAAAATAAGTTAAGAGTATTTACCTGAGCAATGTAAAAATAAAAAACAGCAAGTGCACGTAGCTTTTACTGGGCTCCTAATCTAGAACGAAGGTTTTTAATAACCTATTAGAATCCTAACGGGTCTTTAATTAAGCTTAGACTTCGACCGGTTTTCAAAAGGAAGATACGGCTCAAACGCATGATAAGGCGAAGACCGGTTTAGAATGTGGTTTTGACCCGGAAAGCTTGTATGCTTGTTTAATAGGGTAACTTAAACACATTATGGATTTTGAGATGAAAACGATATGGTTTGACCCGTTTCGGCTAAATTATGTAAACTAGTTACATAAGCCGATCCGAACGCGAAAAGTGCGTAACGGGTAACCATATGAGTCATATACAATCTTCCTAAGTTAATATGCCTTAAATATGTTGTGACATCAGTAAGATATCTTCTATTATGCCCAAAACGGATTTAAACTCAAATTACACCCCGTAGGGGTATTTTGGTCATTTTAAAGGTTATAAAAGAGTTTAAATATAAATCTGAGTTTCAGGTCTGATGTAATCAGTAAAAATACTTAATTTACTAAGTTATATCAGTAGGGTATAACCTATGTGTGAAATTTATCATTTCTAACCATACTATGCACCGAAGGGGCATTTTGGTAATTTCACCTAAGGTTTAAAGGTCGAATCTGGAAATCTGAGTTTAAAACTTTTGCTTACTGCTAAAGTATAAAAATTTATTTAAAACATCAGTAGGTATCAAGTCTTATATATCTAAAATGGTTTTAATACATACTATGTGCTTAAAACGCGTAAAAAGGCGATTTTAAGCGATTTTCGGGTTTTATAAGAAAATATGATATTTTTATTATTCCAGAAGGCTTAAAATATTCTATCTATCATATTGGATCAGTAGAAAAAGGTTTGGTATCAAAATGATTGGTAAAACTCATTTTATAGCCTAAAAGGGCAAAACCGACAATTACCGGATCAAGCTTAGAACTCTATGTTATGCTTAGCCTAAAAATAAATAAAAATCTCCAAAAATCCCAAAATATTATTTTATATCAGTGGGTAAAAAGTTTGGTATAAAAAATCGGGTTTAGATAGGCTATACGCTAATTACACCGTTTAATTACTAAAAAGCTTTTTAATTGCGCTAATGAGCATAACTTTTAATCTAGACCTCAAACTGATGTCAAATTTTCGGTATAAGTTTATAAATCAGTAACTAAGGTTTCTACTCTTTTACATTTTCAAAATTCATGTTTTAAGGTCATTTGGGCATAATAGTCAACATTTAGGCTTTTAACGAAAATATGCATATGAATCGGATAACTAATGAACCAAGTTGTATAATCACAGAGGGTTATACTTATATGAAACCTGGTCCTAATAAGGCTCTAAGACATTTCTAAACTATGCTCTAATGGGTCAGAACTGAAAGTCAAAGCAAAAGTCTACTTTTGCAACTTTCGGTTCAGAACCGAGCTTAAACTGAAAATTGTCGAGTTGAACATGTTTAGACATGTTCTTACATTAATTACCAAGTTATATTAATGACAAAACAGGTTGCATAGCTTCTGCATTGCTAATTATGCATTAATTTGAAAATAAGCTTTCTGTTGACTTTTTAAGATTAACTTTGACCCGACAATTGACCTAGTTAGAGTGGGAAGGAGAGGGTGCCCTTTTAAGGGTTTATTGCCCACATAATTACCAACTCATAGGTACTTTCAATTTGAAATTTGACAGGACAAATTAAGGTTAATGACGAAGTCAAACCTTAATTACGATGGATTGACTTTAGGCTAATTAACTAAGTAAAACTGAATTAAGCAAGGTTAATGATACTTACCAAGGTCCTGTGTACGACTAAAGATCACTAGGAAGGGTGCTTGAGCTCCAAAATTTTCCAGAAGTGAAGTTGTGAAGTTTTCAAGTGAATGAGCAATTGGGCTATAAGTCTTATCTACGTACAATTGGGCTAACATGTCGGAGCTATAAGTCTCCTTAATGGGTAGGAAATGTGCAGACTTAGTCAGTCTATCGATTATCACCCATATAGTATCATTTCCTTTCTTTGTCTTTGGCAACTTGGTGATGAAATCCATTGTCACCATCTCCCACTTTCACTTGGGAAGTTCAGGCTGTTGTAGCAGACCTGACGGCTTTTGATGTTCAGCTTTGACTTCCGCACACGTCAAACATTTAGCTACATAAGCAGCTATAGACTTCTTCAAGCCTATCCACCAATAGTTTGCCTTCAGATCCTGGTACATCTTATCATCTCCAGGATGAACGGAATATTTGGAACTGTGGGCTTCCTAGAGGATAACATCCCGAAGTCCTCACTGGAACCCAAATTCGTCCATTTAATCTCAGGATTCCGTCCTTGCCATAGGATAACTGTTCTTCAGTTACTCCTAGCTTTTCATCAGGATAGTTAGCTTCCAATACAGCTTCCTTCTGAGCAGCTAACAACCTTTCATTCAAACTATTCTTTAATTCAATGCTCTTGGCATTGATTCTTATAGGCTTCACTCTTTCCTTTCTACTTAAGGCATCAGCAACCACATTTGCCTTGCCTGGATGATATCTTATCTCACAGTCATAATCATTCAAAGTTTCCATCCATCGTCGCTGCCTCATGTTCAAATCCTTCTGATTGAACAGATGTTGAAGGCTTTTGTGATCAGAGTAGATCACACACTTAGTTCCATACAAATAATGCCTCCACAGTTTTAGTGCAAATACCACAGCACCCAACTCCAAGTCATGGGTGGTGTAATTCTTCTCATGGACTTTTAATTGTCGAGAAGCATAGGCAATGACCTTGCCTTTCTGCATAAGCACACAACCCCTACCTATGTGCGATGCATCACAATATACTACAAATTCCTCTATTCCATCAGGCAATGTTAACACAGGTGCATTGCTCAACTTTTGCTTAAGGATGTCAAAGGATTCCTGCTGCTTAGGGCCCCAGTCAAACTTAATATTCTTACGTGTCAATGAAGTTAGGGGCGCAACAATCCTTAAGAAGTTTTCAATAAATCGCCTATAATATCCTGCTAAACCTAGAAAGCTACGAATCTCTGTAGGCGTCTTTGGCTCTTGCCAATTCATAACAGCTTCAACCTTAGCGGGATCTACTTGGATACCACACTCACTAACCACATGTCCAAGGAATTAGACTTCGCGAAGCCAAAATTCACACTTTGAAAACTTGGCGTAGAGCTTCTCCTGCTGAAGCAGTTCCAGAATGCATCGAAGATGCTTCTCATGGTCAGCTTGATTCTTTGAATAAATGAGAATGTCATCGATGAAGACGATGACGAATTTATCTAGATAGGGCTTACAGACGCGATTCATGAGGTTCATGAATGCTGCAGGTGCATTAGTGAGCCCAAAAGGCATCACTAAGAACTCGTAATGACCATAGCGAGTCCTAAATGTTGTTTTGTGTACATCTTCATCTTTAACCTTCAGTTGATGATAGCCTGACCTCAAATCGATCTTAGAAAAGTAGCTTGCCCCTTGTAAATGATCGAACTGATCGTCGATCCAGGGCAAAGGATACCTATTCTTGATAGTGACTTTGTTAAGCTCACGATAATCGATGCATAGACGCATCGATCCGACCTTCTTTTTCACAAACAGGATTGGTGCTCCCCAAGGAGGCGAGCTAGGTCTAATAAAACCCTTAGCTAACAAGTCATCTAGTTGTGTCTTCAATTCCTTCATCTCTGTTGGTGCCAACCTATAAGGCGCCCTTGCGACAGGTGCTGCTCCAGGGATGATGTCAATTCTGAATTCTACTTGCCTATCTGGTGGTAAACCAGGTAGTTCTTCTGGAAAAACATCAGGGTACTCAGAAATGACGGGAATATCTTCAATCTTGGGCTTCTGCTCATCGATAGTCACCTGTGTCATATAAATGACACAACCCTTCTTCAAACATCTAGATGCCTTGAGCATAGACACCTGCTCAGGCAGTCCATACTGGGTATCTCCCTGAATGGTTAGTGGCTCACCAGACGGAGTCTTGATCACCACTTGCTTCTTATTGCAGACGACCTGGGCTTGGTTATGGGATAACCAGTCCATGCCTATAACTATGTCAAAACCGGCTAACTTCAAAGGAAGTAGGGACAATGGAAAAGAGTGGTTCCTAATGGATATAACACATCCATCTAACACGGTTGATGCGGTTTCTCTAGTTCCATCGGCTAATTCCACCTCATATTTCACATTTAAGGTTTTAACAGGCAATTTCAACAATTCACAAAACTTATTATCTATGAACGACTTATCAACGCCTGAATCAAAAAAGTACTCTTGCATAGACATCATTTATGAGGAAGGTACCTGTGATCACATTGTCGTTCTGAATCGCCTCCTGTGCGTTCATCTGGAAGACCCTAGCATTGGTCTTCTTGGCTTCCTCAGGCTTTTTAGCATATTTAGGACAGTTGGTTTTGATGTGCCCTTTCTCATTGCAGTTGTAGCACGTGGCATCCTTAATTTTCTTGCATTCCACAGTCTTGTGCTCTTTAGACTTGCATAACCCACATGCAGCTGGTCCTGACTGAGACTTGGACTCAAGTCTGCATTTTCCAAAGTGGCGTTTTTGGCAAGTCGTGCACTTTGGCTTCTCCTCTGTTCGTTGACTACTCTTTCCAGACCCAAACTTCTTGGAATCAGTGTTTCCCTTAAACTTCTTCTCAGATTGTCGTGAGTTGTCATCCTCACGTTTTCTCTTACTGTCTTCCGAGTTCTTAACGATTTTAGCCTAACCGCATCCAAAGTAAAAGATAGAGATAGATCCGCTGCCGACCTAAAAGTAGCAGGTCTAGATGCCTTAACACTGGCCTTGATCTCTGGGGCTAAACCCCCAATGAAGCGAGCAATTCGCTTGGGTTCCGGTGTTAATTACCAGATACGGAACCAGCCTAGACAGGGTCACTACTACAAAATAGAGTATTAGACGGTGTTGAAGTTTTATTTTAGACGGTGTTAAAGCAATAACACCGTCTTAAAATCAATACCCATATGACCATTGTGCTGTTTTGATTAAAATATTCAAAAAAAACACCGTCTAATGCTTAAACACTGTCTTATACTATTTTATGCGAGCTTTAGACGGTGTTGTCTTGAACACCGTCTTATGAATATCATAATGTATCGGAGAAACCCTAAAACATACCCAGTGGAGTCCCCCATATATCATCCGCCTCATCTCCTCCGCCTCATCTCCTCCGCCCTATATCCTCCGCCTCATCTCCTCCTTCAATGGAGTTCGAACACGATTAGGTCATTATTAAATGACAGCGACAACCGACAAGTGTCAATCGAATTTGAACACGATACGGACCGTTCTTCAATCAGGTAATTTCAGTCGAATCTTAAAGATCTGGTTCAATATACACCTGTTTTTGATTTATAGGTTACAACTTTCTCTTTGTATATGTTTATATTCGTTCAAATCATGTCGATGCACTGATGAATGACGATATGAGTTCAATCTGCATCTGATCGTTTTCACATATTAGGGTTTAGCAAGGTGATGATCTTCAATTTGACCAATTAGTTAGGGTTTGTTGACTATTGATTTCGTTGAGACTATTGTTAATGCAGGGGCAGGGGCACAGGTTGAAAAGTTTTCAGAGTTATCGTGGTGGTGGTTTTTATGATCCGGTGAAGGTTGTGGGATCAGGAAAGGATTATAAGAGAGGTGGTGGGGTTGGGTATAGGCAGGGGCAGAGGCACAACCGCACAGGGGTGAATTTGCTGTGAAAGATGGGCATAATGCTACTGCAGAGTTCAAGATTCCACCAAAAGTTGCGAACGGGTCTGGTAATTTAGTGGGGATTGAAGTTTCCAAATCTGATGACAAAGGTGTTAAGCTTGCCATGTTTAGTGATGGTAAGAGACTTTGCATTTTATTGTTGATTATGTAGTGAGAAGTAGCTTCCTGTTTAATCTACTGGCTTTTATAAGTATTGATGTTTCTATATTGGAGCAACCCGGATTCTCAATGATGATTTTTTGTGCTAATATTCTTGATATGAGGTAGCCTTAACTAGACTATAAGTAATGATCTCATGTTTACATTCCATCACTTTAAGATATTGAAAAATATGATACAACTACCATACATTTTAGTTGAGCAGGTCTAGGCACAAAACCTCAAATAGACAACAATGAGGGAAAGGAGGTGGATGACATTGCAAACTCAAAAGGTACTTCTACACTTCCTTTTACTAAAATTACTGTTATTATATTACTTTTCTTTTTGGTTTATTTGGCTATTTTTCTGCTTCTGTTTGATCTATGTTAGATACTGGCTACTTTGCAACCTTTAAATGAGTTTTTTCAATCATTTCAGAACATACAAATTATGTTTTAAACTCATACATTAAAGCTAATGGCTAATAAGTTGTTATAGAATTGAGATTAAACAGCTGGATAAACTGTCCGATTTGCCATTTATCTTGTGAAGGGTTTACTAATGCACATTCAGAGAAGGATTCATCTTCATTGCATACATCACAGCAGAAGCCAGATGTTTTGGCTATTGCAAAAACTTTTTTTGGCACTGAGATATTAGATGGCAAAACGGTATTTTTCTGATGCTTTGCTATATCTTCATCTACTTATTGTAGAAGATATGCTGTAAATATGTGTTTTCTGTTTATAGGTTAATGTGGTTGATGGAATGAAGTTGTATGACGAGTTATTTGATGATTCTGGAGTTAGAAAAATGGTTAGCTTGGTAAATGATTTACGGGCTGCAGGAAAACGGGGACAATTTTAAGGCAAGATACCAACATGTATTTGAATGTGTAGATATATTTTCTTATGTTTCGTTTATATATTTAATCATTTCTGTACATTATTTATAAGCAGGAAATACATTTACTGTCTGAAAAAGACCAATGAAAGGTCATGGAAGAGATTTGATTCAGTTTGGCTTGCCTATTGTGGACGCACCGTTTGATGATGAAGCCATCAGTGGAACCTCTAAAGGTATGTTCGAAATTCAAATAATTAACATATATTACACGTGTGACTGAAATAAAACTAAAACCTTCAGATCGGAAAATCGAACCTATTCCAAGCTTATTTCAAGAATTCATCGAAAGACTAATCTCCATGGAAATTCTGAAAGTGAAACCAGATTCCTGCATTATTGATCAAGTTTTCTATTCAAATGCGGAGCAAAGATAAGCGATAGTTGCTACAGAGAGGCGTGCAGTTGATGAAAGAGTGAAAAAAACTAAAAAATAAGGTATTAATTGATATTTGAACTTACTGTTTTTCTTTGTATTGCTTATTAAAATACATTCCAGGTGACGGTCTGCAATGGAATTGATAACAACTTTGTGGTTATAAATCAGAAAGGGATCGATCCTCCATCGTTGGATCTTCTTGCCAGGGCAGGGGTAGCTGATACTAGATCAAAAGGAGAAATATGGAGCGATTGGTTTTGGCTTGTGTGATTCATTACAAAAGTGCAGTTCCAACACATTTTATATGTTAGGTAGTTTTATGACGTGTTTGTGAATTGTGACTTAAAACGAACACGAATTGTGACGTTTGTGGCGTTTATGCTTATGTTTTTTTTGGAAAGGCAACCATTTATGCTTACGTTTATGCTTATAAGTTTGTTTATTTAGTTTTTGTGTGTCGTGAACCGGAAATTGGCAGGTTTGTATTGAAAAAACAAGAAAAAAAAAACGTTTTTTAAGCATCAGCGACGACAGGGAAATAGTGACGATTGCGACGACAGGATAACAGCGACGATTTATATCATAATATCAAAAGACGGTGTTCATCAAGTTTAACATGGGGAGCAAATTGAACACCAAAAGATGGTGTTCATCAAGTTTAAGCCGGTGTTCAAATTGAACACCGTCTAAAAAGACATGATTTTAAACCAGTGTGGTTTAAGTGTGGTTTAAGACGGTGTTGAAAACACCGTCTTAAAACTCATATCACCCCGTCTTAAGCTCTATTTTGTAGTAGTGGGTATTGAAACTGGTGAGGTAAGCTTGACAATCTAAATTCTTCATCACCAATGATAAGAAATCTGACTCAATCCTTTCCACCTCATGCTGAGGGCAACAATTCTCCTTAATGAGAGCAACAAACTGATCCCATGTCAGATTGTAGAGTGGGATCTTTCCAGCAGCCTGAATGAGAGACTTCCACCATGCTAGCGCCTCTCCCTTGAATGATTGGGATACATACTTTACCACATCCTTTTCAGCACAACCGCTGATATCGACCACGGTGTCCATTTCATCTAACCAAGTCATACAGTCGATCGCTCCTTTCTCCCCAGTGAAATCCCGGGGTTTGCAGGAAACAAAGTACTTATAAGTACAGGACTTGGTACGCGGTTCATTATCGAACACTATCCTCTTGGATGGAGCACTGTGTTGATTAGATGAATGTCGATCATCATCTTTCTTTGGCTCATCTTTCTTAGAGGGTGGCTTGCTGTGAGCCTTTGAATGAGTCTTAGGCTTTGAATGCGGTGCGGATAGGGTCCTACTTCGAGTCCCGCCAGATTCATTATACTGCCGCTCTATAGCTTTTGTAACAGCATTATCTATTAATGCTTGCAGCTCCGCACCGGTCACATGTATCTTAGCATTTTCATGGTTTTCCACCGGATGACTGTTTACCTCTTCTGACCTAGTCATGTAGCTTTAATTGCTACATAAAATAAAATAAGGACAAGGTTTATTTGGAAGTCTATACAGTACTATCGTTCTTGATCGCTAAAACACTCTAACTATAATAACTAAAATTACCACCAATACGAACAATAAGATCGCTAAATTAAAGTCGAGTAGTTGATAATGTCATTCTCCATTTTGACCCAACATTAGGAATATAATTTTTTTATTTAGCATATTTTATAATAAGGTTATTTTTACAAATATAATGACTTTTTATATTTTTTAAGAGTTAAATATAGAGATAGTCTTTGTGGTTTACTGAATGTAACACCTTTGAGTGCTAAAAAAATTATATAAGTGTATTTTAGTCATTTTAATGAGAGTTAGTCTTAATATTTAAAAATGTTATAAAATTAAAACCATAGAACCTCAATCAGTTACAAAAGAAAAGTTAATACTCAAAGATGTTTCTTTCAACAAACCATAAAATTATTTGTGTAATTAACTAAAAAATTGTAAGAAAAAACAGTTTTCGACTTTGTATAAGTGAACATGAATTCATTCCAATTACCTTTCATGTGAGATTATATAAGTGAACATGAATTCATGCTGCACACAATTTTTGAAATAAATTTGAAAAACACATTATCTGTACAAACCAACACGTTATCTGTACAAACCAATATTTGGATCTCATTATTTTTTTTTTCAAATCAAGGGAGATAAGAACTTAGTTTCAATTATATAAATATATATTATAAGGCTCCAAAAACAAAAGAATTTGACAAATTAAACACCCTTAACTTCATATCATTACCAATTTATTTAACTGTTTGTTTTAGGGAAAAGAAATCAAAAGCATAACAAATACTGAACTTTCTTCTACACATCTTAAAGAGGTGTAGAAAAAACGGGTATACTTTGTGGGTGTTTAAAGAAATTATAAGGATCAACTTTAGCCTTGATTCGAATCAACTTCTTAAAATTCTCTCTTTTCCAGTACCTCTCTCCCCAAACACTTGCTTCTTCATATGTAGCACTTCCAACGCCCAAATCAAGATCATTGTAGTTTGAATAAGCCTCCCTCGGGTTCTTGGATACGTACGGTTCCAAAGTCTTATCAAAACTTCGGATCCAAGCTAACCGTCTACGTGATATCGCGATCTTGTCCGAAGGCTGATCTATAAAGTCCACCCTCCTGAAAACCTGGTACAACACTCCAGCTCTATGAGGATACGGGATAGCTGTTTCCGAGTACTCCTCCATCTTTCCCCCAAACGTGTACATGAACAGAGTCTCTGACTTGGCATTTTGTAAAATCTTTCTCCATATCTTTCTGAGCCCGCTTTTGGGAATTGGAGTCCGGACATAGTCTGATTTGCCTTTGTAGCTCAGCCTGGGGATGGCTGATCGGTTTGCAAGAACCTCGGGCGGGGTGGAGGTGGTGAAGCCTCCAAATTGAAGGGTGGTCTGGACCATTCGTACTTCTTTACAAACTTCTCGTGTCACATTGAGCTCCGGAAAACTTTGTTTCAACAACGGAAGCAGCGTGTCAATATTGCCCTGAAAAAGACCGTCAAACAATAGTCTTACGGTTTTCTTGGTGGTGTTGCCTACATTTTCACTGTTAATTTGAACCCTGATGATTAAATCACGATCAAATTTTGGTAACACGTATTGATATTTATGGAAAATGTCCGTAGCACCTTGCTCCAGAGTTATATTCACCGTGAAAAGAGTAACTCTTTCCGGGACTGGAACCAACTTCAGCTTCCACGAAAGAACTATTCCGAAACTGGAAGCACCACCGCCACGAAGCGCCCAAAACAAATCTTCACCCATCGATTTCCTATCAAGAATGTTTCCATTAACATCCATGAAACGAATATCCAAAACATTATCGGCACCAAGCCCGTATTTCCTCAACAGGTTTCCATACCCACCACCGCTCAAGAACCCGCTAACACCCACGCCAGCCCAAATACCAGCCGGAAAATACAAGGTGTCGGTTTTCTGAGAAATAGTGTAGTAGAGTTCACCAAGCAAAGCGCCACCCTGGACCCATGCAGTCCTGTTTGCAACGTTGACGTCTATAGCCCTCATGTTGACGAGATCAAGCATGACAAACGGAACATCCGCGGTGTAGGAGAGGCCCTCGAAGTCATGGCCCCCATCCCGGATGCGCATTTCGTACCCGTGTTTCTTGGCGCAAAAAAGAGCAGCCTGGATCTGCGTTTCGATGGTGGGAGTAACAATGACTGACGGTTTACGAATGTTGGGGTTGTCGAACCGAATGCTGTCGGCTGCAGCTTGCCAAACCGGTAAGTAAGTAGAGTTAACCGGGGTGAAGATGAGTTGAGAAAAGGTGGTGACATTGTTGGTTTTGGATTGAAGACAGGTTATGAAATCTTGGGAAATGTAGGGTAATGCACCCCGTGAAACACAAAAGGAAAGAGAGAGAACCAGGAGGAACACTGAACAATTTAGTCCAGAGTTCATCATGTTTTATGTTTTGGTGAGTTTATGGCAATACATAGACGTCCTATTTATATAGAATGAAGAAACAACCTGTTTGACCAAAAACTTGTATGTTTTCTTAAAAAAACATAGACGTCCTATTTAAGAAATAATAGTTTAAAACATAATTTAAGAAATAACTTGTATGTTTTCTTAAAAAACAATAGTTTAAAACATAATTTTCCAAAAACTTGTATGTTTATGGCAATACATAGACGTCCTATTTAAGAAATAACTTGTATGTTTTCTTAAAAAACAATAGTTTAAAACATAATTTTCCAAAAACTTTCCAAACAAATTCTGTAATTTTCTGTTTGACCAAACCATTACAATATGGCCATTCTAGCTTTTGACAATGGATAACGCGGAAATAATATTGAATATATATATATATATACATAGGGTAAGGTTCATGCGAGAACCACCTTTATTGCGAGAACCGCGAGAACCAATAATAGCTAAAAAAATCTAAAAAAAACCTAAAAAAACCTAACCCCCCCCCCCCCAAAAAAAAAACCTAACCCCCCCCCCCCCCCCCCCCCCCCAAGCTAAATGCTAAAAACTAAACCCCCCAAAAAACCTAAAAAAAACCTAACCCCCCCCCAACCCCAAAAACCTAAACCCCCCTCCCCCACCCCCCAAAAACCTAAACCCCCCCCCCCCCCCCCAGCTAAAAAGCTAAAAACTAAACCCCAAAAAAACCTAAAAAAATTTTAAAAAAAAAAAAAAAATTTTTTTTGCTACGAAAAGTAGCGATTTTGTTATAAAAAATATTAAAAAAAAAAAAAAAATTTGTGTGATTTTTAGGCATTTTTGATTGCGTTCACATTGGTTCTCGCGGTTCTCGCAATAAGAGGTGGTTCCTAACGGATCTTTGTCCTATATATATATAGGGAGAAGATCATGCGAGAACCACCTCTTATTGCGAGAACCGCGAGAACCAATGTGAACACACCAAAAATGCCCAAAAATAGCTAAAAATCACACAAAAATTTTTTTTTTGATTTTTTTAATATTTTTTAGGTTAAAATCGCTACTTTTCGCACTCAAAAAAAAAAAAAAATTTTTTTTTTTTTTTTTAATTTTTTTTTTTTTAAAAAAAAAAAAAAATTTTTTTTTTTTTTTTGGGTGCGAAAAGTAGCGATTTTAACCTAAAAAATATTAAAAAAATCAAAAAAAAATTTTTGGATTTTTTTTTTATTTTTTTAGATTTTTTTTAGATTTTTTTAGGTTTTTGGGGGGTTTGTTTTTAGCATTTTAGCTTGGGGGGGGGGGGGGTGGGGGGGGGGGTTTAGGTTTTTGGGGGGTGGGGGAGGGGGGTTTAGGTTTTTTTTTTGGGGGGGGGGGGGTGGGGTTAGGTTTTTTTAGGTTTTTTTAGGTTTTTTTTAGGTTTTTTTTAGCTTGGGGGGGGGGGGGGGGTTAGGTTTTTTTGGGGGGGGGGGGGGGGGGTTAGGTTTTTTTTTTGGGGGGGGGGGGGGGTGGGGGGTTTAGGTTTTTGGGTGGGGGGGGGTGGGGGTTAGGTTTTTTTTAGGTTTTTTTAGCTATTTTAGGTTGTGTTCACATTGGTTCTCAAGGTTCTCACAATAAGGGTGGTTCTCGCATGAGCCCCTCCCTATATATATATATATATATATATATATATATATATAGGACAATGCTCTATAAAAAACCCCACTTTTTTAAGAAACTTAGCAAACTCAACATGTGGCTCTCATATGTCCACGTATCCCATATCCATTTCATCAACCTTTTTGAATAGAAGGGTAAATCAGTAATTGTCCCAACCCAAGATACTTTCCCAACTTGATTTGACTTTAATAATTAATGCCCATCAACTCCATTGTAGAAATTACCCATCCCCATATTTTTTTTCACTATTTTTTTAAATATCTCCATTAACATCTTCTCAACAAGTTCATGCTTTCTCCATTAATTTCTATGGAGACAAATCCACCAACATTGGAGTAAATGTCGCCGATCCATAGTTTCCCCAACAGGTTTAACTCGATCCACATCAACTGACGACGTACCCTGTTTCATGAGAGAGAAAGATGAACAGGGAGTAATGAATATCTTGTGGGGAAGATAAAGAAGAAAAAAATTTGAACTGCCACCACTGCCCCTCCACCACCGCCATCCCCCAACCCATATATTCAGATGTGGAACTGAATATATTCAACCCAAATGGCTATACTTTATTCCTTGAAGAACCATGTGGGTCCGTAGCATCCTCAAAATGGCACCAGATCGGAATGTTGCCATCATCAACTAATGCTCAAAGGTCACCGATGTCGACGAGCTCTTAAGATCATATAAAATATGATTTGTATATGTTGTTTCAGATCTGAATATTTGTGAGTTTTTTTTACACTTTTTTAGTTTATATAAAATATGATTTGTATATGTTGTTTCAGATTTTGGTTATTGTTTTGTATGTGATTTGTTTGAAATAATTTGTTGAAATTGTAAGGTGTTAAGAGTTGTTAAATCTGTGAGGGTTTTTTTTTTTTTTTTTTTTTTTTTTTTTTGTTAATGTTGTCTAAGATTAATTTTACTAAACATGTGATTAATTTTACTAATTGTTGATTAGGAGTTGCTGAATTAATTGCTGAAATTGTAAGGTGTTATTGATTATATGTTAAAGAGTTTTTAGTTCTGTGTACTTTGTTAGTTGTTGTTTCAGTTGTGTAAGATTAATTTTATTAAACAGGTGTTATTGTTTAATTTATCAAACATGTGATTAGTTTTACTGATTAATTTTACCTCGTCATACCCTAATACATGTTACACTTTATCCTATTAGACATAGCCATATAGTTTAAATTATTATAGTTATGACGTGTTTAACACATGCCCGATTTTTTTTATTTTTAGACGTCTAATAATCGGCACATCTGTTTTTAGAAACGAAAAGCCAAGTTTGTCTTACAGGACAACCAACGTAACACGTGTTATAGTCTGAACTTCTGTTTCACAGCTAAGCCAAGTTTGTCTTACAGCACAACCAACGTAACACATGTTATAGTCTGAACTCCTGTTTCACAGCTAAACCATAGTAACATGTTATAGAGACATGTATTAGGGTATGGCGATGTATTAGAGACATGTATGACGAATTAATTGCAGGTTTTTAGTTCTGTGTACTTTGTTAGTTGTTGTTTCAGTTGTGTAAGATTAATTTGCAGGTTTTTATTTTTGTGTTAAAAAGTTATGCTTGGTTTGGTTGCTTCTTTGGGCTTTTGATCTGAATAGTAACTGTTTTTTGTTGGTTTGGTTGCTTTGTTTGGGGCTTTTGATCTGAATAGTAACCGTTTTTGTGATGTTATTTGAGAAAAAAGATTTTCTGGCTATGAATGTGTTAACGACTTAACGGTTATCTTATCTTTTTGTTTATTAGGACGGTGATGGATACAAGGGATATAAGATCCAATTCTCGGGACCGTTGGTTTCGTCAAACGTGGATCAGATACTCAAGGATCATGACCATGTTTATGTTGCAGCACAACACAACTAACACGTGTTATAGTTTGAACTTCTCGGACATGCATGTGTTACATGTGACATGAAACCCATGTACAACATAACACGTGTTACGTGTGACATGAAAACACATTTTTATAACATCCCTGGCATACGCACACCCACATGTTTACAAAGCGTTTCAAGACCGACCCAAACAATAAAGCAAGGGTAGCCGCTGAAAAGCTAAGGCAGGAAAGGTAGCCGCTGAAAAGCTAAGGCAGACTGTCAAAGGAAGCTCCGCCATTTTCTTAGTGCTATGTATTTTTGTTTACTAGTAATATGTAATGTGAGACTCTTATTGTTTTGTCTAGTACATGATGTTAAAACGGTATGGACTTAACACATTCTGGAAGTCTTAACACACGTTATAAAAGAGGCTTAACACACGTTATATCAGGTATACTATGTTGTTATTAAGTTACTATTGGAGTTTATGCATCCATGTTGGAAGTCTTAACACACATTATAATAGAGGCTTAACACACGTTATACAATATTAACTTGTATGTTCCATATTAACTTGTATGTTCCATATACGGTGTTGCAATATTAACTTGTATGTTCCATTTTAACTTGTACACATATTAACTTGCAAACCACTTTCATATACATGAATGAATACAAGTCGGGTTATAATGGATGCTTACATGTTATCATATGTATACAAGTGGGGTTACAACAAGATTACGATATTAACTAAGCTAACCATTAAACTCATCGCCCCCGTCGACTGTTTTCACCCTTGTGACATGTTAAGCAATTACATGTTCCGACAGACAAATTGTAACACCTGTTAGATCAGTATATACACATCTGGTGTTTTGTAAACCCCTAGCTTATACATGAATATATGTCAGGTTACAAAAAGATTATAACAGAGGCTTAACACACGTTATACATTCCAAAATGTGCAAAACAAACACATGTTATAAATGAACGAAGAGTTCTTTCCCACGTTATATATCATTCTAACAGGGGCTTAACACGTGTTATACATGAACACATGTCAGGTTACATCATGGTGTTCTGTTACAGCTTGAACCACCAACACATGTTATAAATGGATGCTTACATGTTATCATATGTATACAAGTGGGGTTACAACAAGATTACGATATTAACTAAGCTCACCATTAAACTCATCGCCCCCGTCGACTGTTTTCACCCTTGTCACATGTTAATCAATTACATGTTCCGAACAGACAAATTGTAACACATGTTAGATCAGTATATACACATCATGGTGTTTTGTAAACCCCTAGCTTATACATCAATATATGTCAGGTTACAAAAAGATTATAACAGAGGCTTAACACATGTTATACATTCCAAAATGTCAGGTTACAAAAAGATTATAACAGAGGCTTAACACTAGCTTATACATAAATACATGTCAGGTTACAAAAAAAATTATAACAGAGGCTTAACACATGTTATACATTCCAAAATGGTGCTAAACATGTTATAAATGAACGAAAACTTGTTACATCATGAAAACTTCTTTATGGATCTGTTACAGCATGAACCACTAACACATGTTATAAACGAACGAAAACTTCTTCCCCAAAAGATTTGACTTATTCAATATCCCCGCATCCATCCAGCTTGTCAATTGAATATCTTTATGGATCTGTTTCTGTAAATCAACACACGTTATATATTATTCTAACAGGTGCTTAACACATGTTATGGGTCTGTTTCTGTAAATCAAACAACCCAACAAAAAAAAACACTTATTGTTCAGATCAAAAGGCTAAACCAGCAACCAAACCAACAAAAAAAAAACCAATTATTGTTAAGATCAAAATCCCCAAACAAGCAACCAAACCAACAAAAAATCCCGTTCAAAAATCTCATCCTAAAGTTTTCGATTTATTTAAAATACATGAACATTAACCATTACTAGATCTTGATCGAAGACAGAGGAGAGGAGAGAGAGAGAGAGAACATTAACCATTACTAGATCTTGACTCCGACGACGTTCCGAACTACGGCGCCACCAACCACCCACCCACCCTCCACCACCTTCTACAACCACCCACTGTCGCCGCTCTTTCTCTTTCGATTTCTCTGGTACTCTCTCTCACGGCTCTCACTCTTTCTCTAGGCTTGCAGGTTGTAAGTGTTGTGTAGAGAGAAGGGAAAGTCATGGGGGCTAGGGTTTTGATTCAGGGAGGAGAAGATGAGATCTGTGATTTTAGAGAGAGGAATTGTGATTTTGAATTGGATATGAAGAGAGAGAAAGGGAGGTGCATTAAAGAGAGATGATAGGACTAGACATTGGAGAGAGAAGAAATATACTACCCAAAATGCCCTTTTCAGTTGACTAATTGTACAAGCATGGAGTATTTTAATGTTTTAAATGCTAAAAGTTGTCTAAACAAATCATGACCCTTAATCTATTAAGATGAAACAAGATCAATGGACCACATAGAGTTTCCAAAGTTTTTTAAAAAAGATGGGGTTTCTTGTATAGCCAAGCCCTATATATATATATATATATATTTTAATATATATGCATTTTTTTCTTTGTAACGCAGCGGTTCAAGGATTAAGTTTGAAAACAAATCACTTTCAGCCTTAAATATTATCTGCATCGCTGATTAACATCTTCCCAATGGAGAATGTTTGTAAATTAATTAATCAAATGTTTTTTTAAACTACGATTGGAGCCGCGCTTCGCGGTATGGTTGTAGGAGGATGCTGACAAGGATGTATTTGTTACATGATATATTAATGAATTATTACAGCCCATGGAGTCTTTAATTTAAACGATGGTAGAAATAAGTAATCAACATGGTTAAGTAAACACGTCTAGAGTTTAAAGTTAGATTTTACTATGATAAGGGAAATAAAAGAAAATAAAATTTGCTACCTGGTATATTGAAGACTTAATATAGACCATGTAGACTTTATTCTAAACGGCGGTGAAAATTGGCAAGCAACACAATTAAGTAAACATGTCTAGAGTTAAAAGTTAATTTTTTCACTTATAATAAGTTAAATAACAAAATAATTAAACTTATAAAAATGATAAAAGAACTACTCCATCCGTCCCACTAAATGTGTCTTATTTTGAATTTTCAAAGTCTTGATTTATAAACTTTGACTTTAATTATATATTTTTTGTGTTATATAAAACATGATGAAAATTAACCTGATAAAAACACTTGTAAAACACACTCAAATCATATAACTTTCATCAAGTATTATCTAACACAAACAAAATTAGTTAAGGTCAAAGTTTATAAACAAAGACTTTGAAAATTCAAAGTAGGACACTTTTAGTAGGACAAAGGTAGTAATATTTATATAAAACAAAAAAAAATACATTTTTTTAAAACTTTAAAGACAATATGATAACTCTATTAAAGTTATGGGGTCGAAACGTAAATCATTTATAGAAAAATAATTACTATTAAACTTTCGTATGATAAATCTATTAAAGATCAGAGGTATAAACGTAAATCATTTAAAAAATGAATTATTAGAGTTCGGGGGTCCTATAATAAATCTACTAAAGTTTAAGATTAGAAATGTAAATTAATTAGTTTAAAGTAAAAAATAAATAAATGATATTATAACATAGATTAAGTAATGAATATCACTATTCATAATTCATTTTGTTATTGTATAAAACTAGTAATTATACTGCGCGCTTCGCTGCGGGTTTTATTGATTTTGAGGCCAAGACTGTATCTATGTTTGTAGCAGGAATTAATGTGTGATGAAGAACCTGAATCCAAAAGATTTCGATATATTATTGTGTAATCAATAACATTTTTTACACTTGATTTCATTCGACATAACTATTTCAGATGATAAATTTGCAGTTTGCCTCCATCCAAACACTCCCAACTACTAAACAGTTTGCTTGTCCAAGTCATGCGCAAAGCATAGTGTGAACTTGTATCGCCGAAGACGATTTGGAAGAAAGAGAGACCTTCACACCACTTTATAAGGATGGCACCTACATTTGGAGCACAAATCGAGCCTCAAAGTTTATGTTTTTATGTGATCGCAGCATCAAAAAGAAAGTCTGAATTTTCCACGGAAGCCGGCTCGAAATATTTGATCTTAGGTGCATTTTCCTCAGGAATCTTATTGTTTGGGTACGACCGGACAACTACCGATATCTATTAATATCTTTTCTTATAATGTTGTTGTTAAATATATATCTATCTATATCGTAAACTATCGGATCGAGTATTACTTAGATGTGAAACTTGCGGACCTCATTGGTTGTGATATTGATCTTACGGGACCATATTATTCATGTAATGATATATGTTTTAAATCTCATTTAACATAAATTTGAATATAATTTTTAAAATTTATTTGGACAAATGTTTCACTTCACCTTGGTCTAAACACATTATCTAACCCGTCCATTTTGCTACAACTAAAAAAGACATCAAAGTATTGCTAACAAATGATGTAAGGAAACATGCGAAATTAAGGAGCAAAAATATAAAAGAGACACATAATTATTAGTCATACCTGATAGCCACCAATTACATGAATGATGAGAAACATGTTAGCCATAACAATAGCCATAACATGGTAGCTGCAAATTGGTAAAAAAAAACAATAATAAAAATTAATGACATCTGTGTTTTCTATGAGTAGTAGAAAAATCATACGAAGAGCAAAAGTATGGGATCCCACCCAGTAGGTGTTTTCATCAAGAACACACATATTACATATCTATATAGACGTACACTTTGACTTTGATATATGAAAGTTATTTTGACTTTCTCCTCTGCCTAAAGCACATAGGGACATACTAAATTATGTATTAACATGTTTGCAGCTTTTTGAAACATATTAAGTTCCATCAAGCGTACCCGCAATCCTCGCGGCCAAGTGCAGAACCGTACTATAAAATCCCTTTGAATTTTTGCATTTGATAAACCAAAACAGGGAAAATGAAATAAGTAGTTGAAGACAAAACGGGCCAAATAGGTGAAGAATCACCGAAAGCGTAACTTTTTTCACACATCCTCCTCCAAGATCCTGTTATTTAATACAAAATTTATATAAATGAATACTGAAACCATAGAGCTCATATGACAAAATATAGATTACAAAATTGAGAAAATATTTTGGAAAAATGTTCCGCCTCAACATGATTTGGCCTGACCTGTATTCGATAATGAGCCGTCTTGACTCATTACGCACTCCGCCCTACCCATGTCTCAACCTATAGTAATTATATGGGTGGATTAAACTCATACCTCATTGTTATATTCGGATAAAAAACATACATGTGTTCTGAGGATATCAATAGCTAATCATATAAACAACAAAAGTTGAAGTTTCTGTTGTGTTTACCACATCAACTATTTTAAGATATAGTAAGTTCGCAGCAAAATAATGTTTAAGTGTAACAATACTATAGGTCTAAAGCAATAGTATGACCGTCGAATACTGATTGAACTATGCTAGATCAAAATTCCAATAATCATCAATAACTACAACATACGATACATATATGAATCAAATTGATGATTAGATTAGATTATTAGAACCTAAAAAGGAAAAATAAGTAAAATTTACCAATTCAAACCTCAATCTCTGATACATCCTCATTGAAAGAGTAACAAACACTGGTGTTGCTGCTTCCGGGGTCATGGCAACAACATCGAGTTTCCGATAGATCGCCAAAATACAAAGCAGGGAGCTGCTGAGATCACCAGAATTATGGTCATAGTTGTAGCGGTCCTGAAAACCCTAAACCACCAGAGTCACGCGACAACTTGAGAGCAACGGATTCTGTTCAAATGTTATTGCATGAGATCGATCTTCAGAGAACACAACAGATCGGGCCTGGAAAATCTAACCCCGTCATACCGCCGCCGGATTACAACCACTGTGACTCCGTAAACTCATTCGGACCTGTTCTTACCTGCGAGCAATGCAAATGAATAGCGGGTGTGCGCGGATCACATCATTCTTGTGGATTTACCCAATTCGGTTCGCTGATTCCGACCGTCGATCGTGGTACATATTCACCTAGGGTTTTGAGAGGCTTTAACGCAGGCGAGGGAAGTGGTGAAGAAATATCGAACGTCGGATCAGAAAGCAACGGCGGAGATCTGAGAACTGTTCCTAAGGATCGACGGCAATTGTTATTATATATATAATATAATATATAATAATTTGTTATTTGAAGATTTATATTTAATAATTAAGTAACTAATTGTGTCACGCGTTACAATTACATGAGTTCAAGATTCTTGTTCTCACTCTGATTTTTAACCCTTTGTCTTCTAATTTTTAATTTAAGAAAGTTGATTAAAAAACAATAGGTTAACACATAATATATTACGTTACTAGTTAGTAACTTATGTAAGATGTTTAATGAGATATTTAACGCGTGTAATACACAAGTTTCTAATCTAGTTATTATCAATAAATACAATAATTTTCCAAAAAAAGTCTGTAATTTCCATCGATTTTTAATAATAAAAATAATTAAGATTACAAATATTGATAATTCAGTTAGTTTGGATTGTGCTAATCGCAGGCCGGACCTAGAGGCTTTCAAATTTAGGCAACGGTCTAAGGCCTCCAAAAAATAGGGTCTCAATTTTGTTTAAAAAAATTTATATAGTATATGTGTATTACTATATTAGGCCCAAATGGACAAAACAAAAATTATATTTATTGCAATGCTCCATAGAAAAACCGAATTTAAAATAAAAAGGCCCAATTCTGATTTCAAGCAATATGTAATTCGTAATTAATTTAGGCCGACATCGTCATTCTAGCTAACTGTAACGTCGCATATAATAATTCCGCTCAATTGCGTTGCTGACTAGGGAGAAATTTGAGGTGAAATTAGGAGAGATTATTATTGTCGCAATGGTCAACGACTACTTTTTTTATAATAATATCTATATATAATTTGAGGTGAAATTAGGAGAAATGATTGGGGAGAAATCATTGTTTTCCCTAAAATCCTAATTGATACCTTGAATCTTTGAGTTATGAATTGTGCATGCGATTGAGACTTCCGATGTTTTCTTTATACTAATTCAAAGAACCCCCGCCTTTGTGTAATTAACTAAAAAATTGTAAGAAAAAACAGTTTTCGACTTTGTATAAGTGAACATGAATTCATTCCAATTACCTTTCATGTGAGATTATATAAGTGAACATGAATTCATGCTGCACACAATTTTTGAAATAAATTTGAAAAACACATTATCTGTACAAACCAACACGTTATCTGTACAAACCAATATTTGGATCTCATTATTTTTTTTTTCAAATCAAGGGAGATAAGAACTTAGTTTCAATTATATAAATATATATTATAAGGCTCCAAAAACAAAAGAATTTGACAAATTAAACACCCTTAACTTCATATCATTACCAATTTATTTAACTGTTTGTTTTAGGGAAAAGAAATCAAAAGCATAACAAATACTGAACTTTCTTCTACACATCTTAAAGAGGTGTAGAAAAAACGGGTATACTTTGTGGGTGTTTAAAGAAATTATAAGGATCAACTTTAGCCTTGATTCGAATCAACTTCTTAAAATTCTCTCTTTTCCAGTACCTCTCTCCCCAAACACTTGCTTCTTCATATGTAGCACTTCCAACGCCCAAATCAAGATCATTGTAGTTTGAATAAGCCTCCCTCGGGTTCTTGGATACGTACGGTTCCAAAGTCTTATCAAAACTTCGGATCCAAGCTAACCGTCTACGTGATATCGCGGTCTTGTCCGAAGGCTGATCTATAAAGTCCACCCTCCTGAAAACCTGGTACAACACTCCAGCTCTATGAGGATACGGGATTGCTGTTTCCGAGTACTCGTCCATCTTTCCCCCAAACGTGTACATGAACAGAGTCTCTGACTTGTCATTTTGTAAAATCTTTCTCCATATCTTTCTGAGCCCGCTTTTGGGAATTGGAGTCCGGACATAGTCTGATTTGCCTTTGTAGCTCAGCCTGGGGATGGCTGATCGGTTTGCAAGAACCTCGGGCGGGGTGGAGGTGGTGAAGCCTCCAAATTGAAGGGTGGTCTGGACCATTCGTACTTCTTTACAAACTTCTCGTGTCACATTGAGCTCCGGAAAACTTTGTTTCAACAACGGAAGCAGCGTGTCAATATTGCCCTGATGAAGACCGTCAAACAATAGTCTTACGGTTTTCTTGGTGGTGTTGCCTACATTTTCACTGTTAATTTGAACCCTGATGATTAAATCACGATCAAATTTTGGTAACACGTATTGATATTTATGGAAAATATCCGTAGCACCTTGCTCCAGAGTTATATTCACCGTGAAAAGAGTAACTCTTTCCGGGACTGGAACCAAGTTCAGCTTCCACGAAAGAACTATTCCGAAACTGGAAGCACCACCGCCACGAAGCGCCCAAAACAAATCTTCACCCATCGATTTCCTATCAAGAATGTTTCCATTAACATCCATGAAACGAATATCCAAAACATTATCGGCACCAAGCCCGTATTTCCTCAACAGGTTTCCATACCCACCACCGCTCAAGAACCCGCTAACACCCACGCCAGCCCAAATACCAGCCGGAAAATACAAGGTGTCGGTTTTCTGAGAAATAGTGTAGTAGAGTTCACCAAGCAAAGCGCCACCCTGGACCCATGCAGTCCTGTTTGCAACGTTGACGTCTATAGCCCTCATGTTGACGAGATCAAGCATGACAAACGGAACATCCGCGGTGTAGGAGAGGCCCTCGAAGTCATGGCCCCCATCCCGGATGCGCATTTCGTACCCGTGTTTCTTGGCGCAAAAAAGAGCAGCCTGGATCTGCGTTTCGATGGTGGGAGTAACAATGACTGACGGTTTACGAATGTTGGGGTTGTCGAACCGAATGCTGTCGGCTGCAGCTTGCCAAACCGGTAAGTAAGTAGAGTTAACCGGGGTGAAGATGAGTTGAGAAAAGGTGGTGACATTGTTGGTTTTGGATTGAAGACAGGTTATGAAATCTTGGGAAATGTAGGGTAATGCACCCCGTGAAACACAAAAGGAAAGAGAGAGAACCAGGAGGAACACTGAACAATTTAGTCGAGAGTTCATCATGTTTTATGTTTTGGTGAGTTTATGGCAATACATAGACGTCCTATTTATATAGAATGAAGAAACAACCTGTTTGACCAAAAACTTGTATGTTTTCTTAAAAAAACATAGACGTCCTATTTAAGAAATAATAGTTTAAAACATAATTTAAGAGATAACTTGTATGTTTTCTTTAAAAACAATAGTTTAAAACATAATTTTCCAAAAACTTGTATGTTTATGGCAATACATAGACGTCCTATTTAAGAAATAACTTGTATGTTTTCTTAAATAACAATAGTTTAAAACATAATTTTCCAAAAACTTTCCAAACAAATTCTGTAATTTTCTGTTTGACCAAACCATTACAATATGGCCATTCTAGCTTTTGACAATGGATAACGGCGGAAATAATATTGAATATATATATATATTTTTTAATATATATATATATATATATTTTTTAATATATATGCATTTTTTTTCTTTGTAACGCAGCGGTTCAAGGATTAAGTTTGAAAACCAATCACTTTCAGCCTTAAATATTATCTGCATCGCTGATTAACATCTTCCCAATGGAGAATGTTTGTAAATTAATTAATCAAATGTTTTTTTTAAACTACGATTGGAGCCGCGCTTCGCGGCATGGTTGTAGGAGGATGCTGACAAGGATGTATTTGTTACATGATATATTAATGAGTTATTACAGCCCATGGAGTCTTTAATTTAAACGATGGTAGAAATAAGTAATCAACATGGTTAAGTAAACACATCTAGAGTTTAAAGTTAGATTTTACTATGATAAGGGAAATAAAAGAAAATAAAATTTGCTACCTGGTATATTGAAGACTTAATATAGACCATGTAGACTTTATTCTAAACGGCGGTGAAAATTGGCAAGCAACACAATTAAGTAAACATGTCTAGAGTTAAAAGTTAATTTTTTCACTTATAATAAGTTAAATAACAAAAGAATTAAACTTATAAAAATGATAAAAGAACTACAATATTTATATAAAACAAAAAAAATACATTTGTTTAAAACTTTAAAGACCATATGATAACTCTATTAAAGTTATGGGGTCGAAACGTAAATCATTTATAGAAAAATAATTACTATTAAACTTTCGTATGATAAATCTATTAAAGATCAGAGGTATAAATGTAAATCGTTTAAAAAATGAATTATTAGAGTTCGGGGGGTCCTATAATAACTCTACTAAAGTTTAAGATTAGAAATGTAAATTAATTAGTTTAAAGTAAAAAATAAATAAATGATATTATAACATAGATTAAGTAATGAATATCACTATTCACAATTCATTTTGTTATTGTATAAAATAATTTGTTATTTGAAGATTTATATTTAATAATTAAGTAACTAATTGTGTCACGCGTTACAATTACATGAGTTCAAGATTCTTGTTCTCACTCTGATTTTTAACCCTTTGTCTTCTAATTTTTAATTTAAGAAAGTTGATTAAAAAACAATAGGTTAACACATAATATATTACGTTACTAGTTAGTAAGTTATGTAAGATGTTTAATGAGATATTTAACGCGTGTAATACACAAGTTTCTAATCTAGTTATTATCAATAAATACAATAATTTTCCAAACAAAGTCTGTAATTTCCATCGAATTTTAATAATAAAAATAATTAAGATTACAAATATTGATAATTCAGTTAGTTTGGATTGTGCTAATCGCAGGCCGGACCTAGAGGCTTTCAAATTTAGGCAACGGTCTAAGGCCTCCAAAAAATAGGGTCTCAATTTTGTTTAAAAAAAAATTTATATAGTATATGTGTATTACTATATTAGGCCCAAATGGACAAAACAAAAATTATATTTATTGCAATGCTCCATAGAAAAACCAAATTTAAAATAAAAAAGGCCCAATTCTGATTTCAAGCAATATGTAATTCGTAATTAATTTAGGCCGACATCGTCATTCTAGCTAACTGTAACGTCGCATATAATAATTCCGCTCAATTGTGTTACTGACTAGGGAGAAATTTGAGGTGAAATTAGGAGAGATTATTATTGTCGCAATGGTCAACGGCTACTTTTTTTATAATAATATCTATATATAATTTGAGGTGAAATTAGGAGAAATGATTGGGGAGAAATCATTGTTTTCCCTAAAATCCTAATTGATACCTTGAATCTTTGAGTTATCAATTGTGCTTGCGATTGAGACTTCCGATGTTTTCTTTATACCAATTCAAAGAACCCCCGCCTTTGTAGTTTCTTAGGGCCTCCAGAAACGTTGAAACGGCCTTGACTAATCGACTTAACCCCTATTCATTTTTAGTGAATGTGCCCCTTAACAAATAAGTCGTTATATAGTGGTTCTATAAAAGCTCATCGTTCGTATGCTACATCTTATATGAGGTGTATAGAAGGACAACTTTCGTATGTTACATATTATATATGAACCACATGGAATTCTTTAAAAAATAACTAAAAGCAACACGGAGTGCACTAGTAATATATGTTTTTTAAAGGGTTACTTTCATAAAACACAAACAAACAACTCCTGCCCAAAAAAGGCAAGGCGTAAAATAACCCAAACTTACATCAGATCAAAAGAGCACCAATCCGTCAATAGGACTGACCTACAATTCGACCTATGCTTAAATCAAAGAAAATCAAACGGCCTGTATTTACAATAATGTCTTAAATCTTTACCTATTTTTGTCTAAATTTTAATTCATTCCTAGACTTCCGTATCCATGTGCATCAACAAGCCACAACGATAATCCCCTGGAACATGCTCTTCTTTAGCTTAGTAGTAATATATGCGTGATACGTTTTGTCAACACATTTTTCTTATTGATCATAAATAATGAAAGTATCATAGTTATGTAAGTGATAGTTATCTATTTAAATCATATAATTAAAGAGTACCAAAATACATTGTGAATTATTTTTTCATATGTATTTTACATCCTCCATATTAATACTACGGTGAAGGGACATCTTCGGGGTGGGGGATTCGGGTTCATCGAGTGGTTGGACGGGATGGCGTCGCACATGGCACGGGATGGGATGGGATTTGGGATGAAAATTTTAGATGTTGCCTGAGAAGGTTGCGAAGTGATTATCGTTGCCCAACAATTTTAGAATTCTAGATGGGATTCGGGTTCATTCTGAAAGTATCCTTTCAATTTTGGTTCATCCTATTTAATTTAGAGAGATATAAGATGACCCTCCCTTATTAGGCCACCCATAGTGGAGCCTTATATGGCGCTATATACCACCATCCAGCCCCATAGCGCCGGGTACAATCCCCCCTCCCCTGGCGATATGGGCAAAAAAGTTTTCCCTCCGTGATATGCATAGCGGCGTGTCATGGTGGTTTCTCTCTCTCACACACATACATACATATACATATATATATATATATATAGGGAAAGGTTAAAATGAGAACCACCTCGAGTTGTAAGAACCACGAGAACCACCCCCGCGGGGGGCCGTCGGCGACGAAATTTTTTTTACACCTAGATCCGTATATTTTATCGGGGGGTTTAAATTTTCGGTTCAAACGGCGCGCCCGAGGGGGTAGTTTTTTACGCCCAAAGTTTGGTAAAAAAAAAAAAGAAAAATTAAAAAAATTAAAAAAACCCAAACTTTGGGCGTAAAAAACTACCCCCTCGGGCGCGCCGTTTGAACCCAAAATTTACCCCCCGTGTTAAAATATACGGATCTAGGTGTAAAAAAAATTTCGTGGTCAACGGCCCCCCGCGGGGGTGGTTCTCACTGGTTCTTACAACTCGAGGTGGTTCTCATTTTAACCTTCCCCTATATATATATATATATATATATATATAGGGAGGGGCTCATGCGAGAACCACCCTTATTGTGAGAACCATGAGAACCAATGTGAACACAACCTAAAATAGCTAAAAAAACCTAACCCCCACCCCCCCCCACCCAAAAACCTAAACCCCCCACCCCCCCCCCCCCCCCCAAGCTAAAAAAACCTATAAAAAACCTAACCCCACCCCCCCCCCCCCAAAAAAAAAAACCTAAACCCCCCTCCCCCACCCCCCAAAAACCTAACCCCCCCCCCCCCAAGCTAAAATGCTAAAAACTAAACCCCCAAAAAACCTAAAAAAATCTAAAAAAATCCAAAAATTTTTTTTTGATTTTTTTAATATTTTTTAGGTTAAAATCGCTACTTTTCGAAGCCAAAAAAAAAAAAAAACTTTTTTTTAAAAAAAAAAAAAAATTTAAAAAAATATTTATTTTTTTTTTTTGGTTCGAAAAGTAGCGATTTTAACCTAAAAAATATTAAAAAAATCAAAAAAAATTTTTTTGTGTGATTTTTAGCTATTTTTAGGCATTTTTGGTGTGTTCACATTGGTTCTCGCGGTTCTCGCAATAAGAGGTGGTTCTCGCATGATCTTCTCCCTATATATATATAATTGGGGTGGGATTCGGCTACAAAGTTCATTTTTTTCTACAAAGTATACAAAGTCATAAAACACTACAATTTCAGTCATAAAACACACTCAAAACCCAAAAATGACATAGCAAGATCAATAAAACACAATATCTAAACCATAACATTCCTTAAATACTTCAAACACACCATCATACAACTATACAACTATGAATATAAAACACAATATGATAATCAACATAAAACACACTAATGTTAGTCATTCGATAATCAAAGCCGTATCATCCAAAACACAACACAAAACCCACAAATGTGGTGTTTTAGTAATCACCACTATGTTATTTGTGGGTTTTGAGTGTGTTTTATAGCTGAAATTATAGTGTTTTATGACTTTTTACACTTTGTAGGAAAAATGAAATTTTTAGCCAACTTCCACCCATATAATTGAAGTAGTATAACCCCACTACATATCTAACCCCCATATATAAACCTCATTTGTTACACATTTATCACGTGTTATATAACCCCATATCTAACATCTATGAGGGTTATGAGACTTGACCACTACACATGGTCTTAGTGGGTTCAGTAAATTTATTTTGGAGTGCTACCAAAGTGATTTGGTCCACAATTTGAAACGGTAAACAAAATAAATGGTAAATACATCAAAGTCAAAATTTTAAGTTTCCTAATAATAAACATGTGTGGACTTTTATTTTTAAAAATTATCTAAAAATAGCAAAGTCAATTTGAGAATCAATCACTTTCACTCTCATTTATTGAACATATTGACCTAACTCCCAAATGTCCTTTGTGTTTAGTCGCCATGATATGACCCGTTCATTGATGACAGTTTCTTTCGTATGTTAGTATTTTTATTTTAATTAGAATTTAATTAGAGGGATAAACCAACCATACCAATGGAGTGATGGTCCATTCGCCAACACAAAACTTTTAAACACTTTTGGGTTTAAGAGAGAGAGGTCTTGGGTTCAAGGCCCACAATCGACAAGGATTAAAAGAAATTTACCGTTCAAAAAAAAAACGATAAACCAAACATTGATCAATTAGTCACACATATTATTTGCTCTTAAGTTCTTAAGACCAATCCTTAATTAACATCTATAGATAAAACAGTCCATAGGGGAGATGAGGGGAAACTGGAAGGTTGGCATCACGTGGAATACATGAAAATTTGTTAATAATCTGCAGAAAACTGATCATTCAATCCAATATGCTATTCGAATATGGGCTGCAAACATTTTGTTTTATATTTATGATTTAGTTTGATATGGGTCAAAACTTATAGTTATCAAATAGACCTGGCATGGGCCTAATACGTTAAGCCCATGCATAATGATGTATTAATAGGTCATAGGTTAAACGTTGCGTTGAAACAGAATAACACATCACTTCGTATTTGTATATGTGTTTTATATTAATGATGTATTAATAGGTCATAGGCCTAAAAATCTCATTTGTTTATTCACCATTAATCTTTCAGTTTATTTCGATACTACAAAAAAATGTCATCTAGTGACACACAAAAAATGCCAAAAAACAAAAAAAAACAAAAAAATGCCACTAAAGGCCAATGTATGAATGTGCGGCACACAAAAAAAGTGCCACTAGAAGCGGTGACGCTAAAGCCTTTTAGCGGTACTTTTCCAATATGCCGCACAAGGTTTTTGGGTTTTTAGTGGCACTTTTTTGTGCCTATAAAAAGTAATCTTAGTTTAATATCCATATTAGTTTTAGTGGCACTTTTTTCGCCACAATTAAAAGACCTTTACTGGCTCAAATTTTGTGTCAATAAAAACCATTTCTAATTAAATATTATGTACTATTTTTTAGTGAAACATAATTTTATCACAAAAAACACATTATTTATAATATAATATATAAAATAAAACACAGATAAAATTGTAAAAGTAAAATCATAATATTAAAACTTCAATATTAGATTTAATCTGAAACATATTTCAAATTCAAAATGTTAACACACGAAGTCTAAAACACAACACTAACATATGTTTGAACAAAAACAAAAAATTCATTGCGTTGATGAATCTCTTTCACAATCTTCGTAGTTACCTGTTACAAAAATAAAGAGTGGTCAGTATGCAAATAATGAGAACACTATTCAAGATTCAAATAATAAAATATTCTACGCTACATATGTGAAAAGTGAAAACATAAGAGTAATTAACCACGTTTTTAAAAGTGTATTTGGTTAACTAATAAAGAGTAGTTAGAGACCGAAGAAACAATACAGAGGACTTAAAACATATAGATGAAAACATATGTTAATACCTAATGGTAAACATAAAAGAGATCAATCTATATATATAATAATATATAACTATATAATACATCTCCTTAGGATTAAAATGTAATTTTGCCCCTTAATTTTAAGATGGCAGATCAAGAGTCTTGCTTGTTCCCTGATCTTTCGTCCCTTTCTCCCAATTTTACCCTCAATTCAATGTCAGTCGCCCACAAATAAGTCTTGAGCCGATCAAGAATGCTTAGATGATTTAAACCGTCAGCGCAATTACTAATTCAATCAATTAGGTTTCATGTGGTCATCACCCTATTCAATGGTATTGAAAGTGATTGAATGTTGCAATTGAGGCGTTCGTACGTTTCTATCCTGCCCAACCAAGCGTCCTGCGAATTTTAGGTTATAATATAGGTATTCAAGATGATTGAATGTTGTAATTGAGGTGTTCATGCGTCAAGCGCTGATTACGCTCTTCTTCTGCCAACGGTAATTGTGTATTTAGGTTCCCTAATTTTCTGTTTTTTTATGAATCTTTGATTCAAAATTCTATTTTTACTCTCTTGTATTCTTGATTTTAAGTTTATTGTTATGGGTTCTGTTTATTTATTGGGTTTAAACTTGGGTTTATGATGAGCTTGAGAAACAACGGCGACCACAAATGCCATGTTGGAGTTCGGTTGTCACTTGGTAGAGATTTTCAAACCGAACACGGGTCAACAAAAGTCATCAGATGGAGGAGCAATAGTCAAACTAAAGAACACCAGTATATCTAATAGTCAAACTCTGCAGCCACGTGTATCATCAGATGGAGGAGCAAGTGAGGTGGTTCTGATCGGTGAAACAAAACCCTGGTGGGAGCAGTTTCCAAAACGTTGGGTGATAGTACTGCTTTGTTTTTCTGCATTTCTGCTATGCAATATGGACCGTGTAAGTTGTTTTTAAGTTTCTAACCATTTTTACTAAGCATCTCAAGCCTAATATTGGTCCAAGTTACATGTGGGTCCCTTATGTAACTGGATACTGAATAATTTTATGTGTGTCCCTTTTGTTAGAAATAATACTTACTGCTTATGTCTCTACTACCTTCAGGTGAATATGAGCATAGCAATACTACCAATGTCAAAGGAGTTTAATTGGAACAGTGCTACCGTGGGTCTAATTCAATCTTCTTTCTTCTGGGGCTATTTGCTCACTCAGGTTGGTTTTGCTCTTTAACAAGTTTGAGATAAAGTGGTTGTTCTTGTAGGTGATCAGTTGTTTCTAAATTGTGGTAGTCTTTTTTTTTTATTTTTTATCACAAAGTTTATTATATGTTTTGGCATCCTTGCAAGGAATCACAAAATATGAACAAATCTTTTTCCCATGCAAGGAATCACAAAATATGGACTTATTTTGGGATTTTTAGTTGATTTTGGTGATTAATTATAATTTTATATGCTCAAAGAAGCTGAACCACAAAAACATAAGACTTCAAGGTTGTTGTGTGATCATTATGATTTTTACCGATACATGCACTTGTGGCATCGGCAAGAGGAGCGCAACCATGACCTTGTCATTTCAAAAAGCACCTGCGCATGTTGGGGATTTATAGAAAATGTTCCTTAAGCTCCTTTACCTTGTCATTTTTTTCCGCGATATTGTTGCTCTTTAGTTAAAAAAGGTTGGGTAAAGGGTACTCGCTATTCGAGTAAGTATCTTGTTACAGTGCACCAATTAAATCTTGACGCTTACCGTCCATTAGAAGGTTAGAACACTCTACTAAATTCGTTCTTCCAGTCTTGTGATTATTTCTACCTGTCTTGTGAATATACTCAACACATCTAAGCATTTACGAAGTGCTCTGTTGTTTCGGATCACTTTAGGTATAGAACTGAGTGCTCAGTTTACTTTACCATTTTTCAGGTGTTGGATCACTTTAGATACTGAACTGAGTACTCAGTTTACTTAACCATTTCTTAAGTGCCAGGTTGCCCTCCTTGTTCCTTTAAGTGCTTGTTGACCAGTCTTGATGTGAGATAACCTTCTCACATCTAAACAGCTGGCACAAGTGATGATGTCTATGCCATGCTGCCAAAAAAAAGGACGGGGTGATGTTTTGAGTGATTACCTCAGTACTAAATTATGATTTTTTTTTAAATATTAATTCAGATTTTTTTTAAATATTAATTCATTAATTGAACATAATAATATGCATATTATTTAAGTGTATTTAATATACTAATTTAAAATTATATGAATAGTGGGCTCATTTAGCCTTGCGCGCCGGTTTGAGTTCGATAAGAGAAACTCGGGCTCGTTTCCTAAGCGAGCTTGTTTTTAGGCTCGCGCTCGAGCTCTTTTAAGCTCGATTCGTTTCGAGTTTTTTTATCCGTGCTCGAGTAGCTCGGCTCATTTTCACCCCTACTAGCAACTAGCATTTAATTTTTCCTAGATCATTTACTGAGTCTTCACTTAAAGCCCCTATATGATATATTAAAATATATTGTGGATAGTATTGGAAGTAAACTATCCACAAAAGTGTGTTTACTATATATTTGCATTAATTGCTTATACATTCTGTTGTTATTTTTACCCATTTAGTGAGTAATAATGGAGTTCCATGTTCTGTTTCATGCCAGCTGGTTGACGATTAACAGGTGGGCAGTTAGAGGAGGTGTGTTAGACCGCGATTAACCGAGCTTTTAAGAAGATGGATGAGATGGCGGCTACGCTGCATAAGCACCGATTCCTTCACTTCCGACAAATCGACTGTTCTCTCCGTCAAAGCCGCATTACGTACGTCGGATCTGAACGTCACCCTTTATAACTGAAGTTATGTTTTTTCTTGATTTTGTTACGCTAATATGATTATTACCTATAACATGAGATGCTTCCTGATTTACTTAGTCAACCAACCGGGTTTAGCTATTAGCCAAGAAATTACAGAGACGAGTCACCCTTGCTTTTATATTGTCGAGCCAAGCAAATAGTGCGCATACTTGGCAAGGTTTGAACATTAAACATCCGCATCCCTTTATTTCTTACATTTTTCTTTATTACAAGGTAGAGGTGGCAAGATAGGCTGGTTGGATAAAGGGTTGACACATGTGTTTTTTAGTACAGATTAAAACTTGCTGGCCTTGGTTGGGTTGACCCTTAAAACTCTTTTTGTCCGTTTATTGTAAACAGTAAATGCTTCGACTATTATTAAAAAAATAATTTTATCACAATAATGATCTAGATGTTATAAATAAAAAAAAACTCAAATTACGGCTTTTTGACCTCTGTTACAAGGTATCGGGGAGTTGACGCTTTTAACTGTTGAGCACTTTGTTTATATCTTTTTTACTTTAAACTATTAAGCTTATTGGCTATTGATTAATGATTAATGGTCAGGCACCAACGATCGCAGCAGCAGCTTATCTAAGGATGGCAGGGAGGCCACCTGTTCTTCCTTCCAGCAACCTTTCTTACTCTGAGAATTTTCTATACATGCTACATTCAATGTATGTTACTATTCCGTGTTATTAATGATCGGTTTTTTTTTTTTTTTTTTTTTGCAACTGCTATGTCTCAAAATTTCTATCACTTGTATAAATTACTTTTGAACTAAGGGTTTCATTTAATAATACTTGCAGGGGTGACAAATCTTATAAACCCAATCCCAGACTTGCTCGACTACTCGATATCCTCTTTATTTTACACGCGGAACATGAGATGAACTGCTCCACTTCAGCAGCAAGACATCCTGAACACACTTTCTTGTCCCGCCTTTTATTACATACTTTTCCCAATATTTAATACGTTGCATAAATTAAATTATCACAACAGTAAACTAAATTTATGATTCAATAATGTAGTAGGTGGTATGCATTTAAAATACACTTTGGGCAACTCTCAGCCCATTTGACCTGTTTTTTTCTCCACTAATAGAACCAAAAAATATTAATGGATGAACTTGCAAAATGAAGAAAAGTGAAATGGCTGAAATGAATAGGACTAAAGATGTTGAATGAGATTAGAACTGTTGACAATATCCCAGAGTTCATTATTGAAGGTGTGAAGAACAGGTCAACTCTGTTTGTCTGATCTCGTTAGGGTGAAAATGAGCAGAGCGGCTCGAGAAAAAGCTCGAAACGAGCCGAGCTTGAGCCTAAAATAAAGCTCGTTTATTTATCGAGCCCGAGCTTGAGCCTGACATGTGAAGCTCGTTAGGCTCGTCGAGCCTTAGTGTAATATTAGTTTTCATTAATATTTAATAACGTTTACCCCCTTCCCTTTCTAATGTTTAGTAAACGACCCGAGCTGAGCTTATTCAAACTTTTTAAGAGCCGACTTCCGTTTCTAATGACTATTTATTATCCAATGGAATAAAATATTAGAAATTCGGAATGAGTTGTGGTTCGAAATAGACATCATAACTGAATCTGATATCAGTTGGGACACCCGCCGCAACGCGCGGGCATTCCCACTAGTATTTACAAGAGAAACATCAACTAATAAAAATGGTCTTCTGCACATGTAACTAAGTAAACTTATCAAATGGTCTTTTGCACAAGTAAACTTACCAAATGGTCTTCTGCACATGTAACTAAGTAAACTTATCAAATGGTCTTCTGCACATGTAACTATGTAAACTTACCAAAGAACAATAAAAAAAGAAGACGCCTTGTTGGTGGTAGCCTTGTTCTCCTACAAATTACATAGAAGAACCAAAACCGTAATTCCATCACATTTTGCATTTGATGTATACTTGTTATTTACTAGAAGATGGTTATTAAAAACTTAAAACTAGATAATATATTAAACAATATTCAAGCCCAACAATAATACTAAAACCTATTAAGAACCAAGCAGACTATTTTACTTTTCTGTTAAGCCTCAACTATGAGTCGCAGGGGCATAGGTACATAGAGACCTACGGGTTCGGCCGAACCCATACCAAAAAAAGATATTGTTATATACACGTGTATTTCGACATCGCACCCGTAGATATATCAACATAGAACCCGTAGAAAAAGCCGAAATTTAGTGATAAACAATCGATCGTTCGTGGCTACGCCACTGATGAGTCGCTGAATTTGGTTCAACTTTCTAACTGTTGATTCGTGAGAAAATACAATACTGAAAAATGCATAAACAAATTTCAATAAAATGCAAAGATTTATTTACTTAACACCGATAATTCTAAAATACTACCCTTTTTCGCCGAGACCTCTACTCTAAGGGTGTAAGGGGCACCCAAGTATACTACCCTAACCCCGTTCAATCCTACACTACCATGTCAATTCAATACCCAAGAACCCTGGAACCACCAAAACACTGGCGGCGCCTACCCACAAGTACCATAGAACCCATAATTGTTAATGGCAAATAGCGACAAATAGCGATAAGGTACCTATATGCTACAAAGCGAATAACAATAAATAGCGGACGCTTTTTTATAAATAGCGATAGACTAAAAAAGAATTTAAAAAATATATGTATATTATATCAAAATACCCTATTATATACGCTATTTTACATGTATATTTGACAAAAAACTAAAATTCAGTTATTTTATAGCTATATTTAATCGCTATTTATATTTAAAGGAAAATAAAATATAAAAAACAAAAAACAAACCGAAATCCCGCTATTTATTGTTACATACCCGGTAGCGACCTTCGACTTATACGCTACGCTATTCCATAGCAACCGCTATTGACAACTATGCTTGAACCATGGACTCCACCCTTTTCCTCCACCCAAGTACCCTAAAATCACCAAAACACTAGCAGCGTTTTCAGCTTTATCCCCAAAATGGGTCAACTAATTAAAAGGAAAAGGGTCACACAGGCCAATAGTGGCACGAGGTGCTTTCAAATTTCAATTTCATACCAACTTTAAACTAAGATAGTCTCTCAATGGAATTACAACAAACATATGATATGCATTAAAATTAAATTGTAGAAACTATAGACATAGGATTATATCAAAAGAACAATATCATATAAGAAATTTTAAGAAAACAATGAAAACTGATATTAAGTGATGGGGTTTTAATAATAGAAATGAACGCACCTGGATAGTAAGCTTTCCAAATCTCATCATCAGATACAAGTGGGATAACACAGGGTGTGTGGTTTCTGAAATGGTGATGAATAGATGCAAACGACCTGCCAAGTATGGAGAGCAAAAGCAAAATAATAAGTGTAGCGGCGGAAAAGTGAAAAGGGTGTGTGTAAAATATTGCTTTATTAAAAAAGATCCTGACTTTTGCATGAAAAAATGTATAAAACCCAAAGTAGAAGATTCAAACGACGACCTTTGGTTGAGAAAACTCATGCTTAACACCAGACCACATACCAATATGTGTTCTTATTTTCCACTGCTGTCATTTTATAAATAGGTTGGTTTCAACCAAAAATCTCACACTATACACTCTATATGAAACATAAAAATCACTAGCGTCGCTTGACCGCGTTCTTGCCTACATAGCACTACACTACTTTAGCCACTCAAATATGATCCTATATGTAGTGATAAACTCATAATCAATTGTCAAACCAAATGTTCCAAACCAACCTAACGTTAACATAATAAATAGCTAATATATAACACTCCAAAGTCATAAAAAGTCATTAGTCAACACAACTCAATCTAGAAAGAAAGAAAGCAAAATAAATAATAATGATAAAAAGCAAACCGTTCTCCCAAGGATTCTACGAGCGTCAACAATAACTTTATCAAGTGCTGATGCAACTGCCAAGGAAACAAAAGCAAACCAATCAGAGCTAACAATGGCTCAATCTTGAGCGATAACCGAACCCAAAAAGGTTTCATATTTTCCAAAATGGTCTTTTAAAGTATCTTCTGTAGTCTCCAATGAAATCCCACCCACAAACACCTTACTATGATCCAAGTCATCCTTTATTAACCTAATTTATACTAAGAAAACAATCGTAAGAAACTAGTTGTGAGGACCCGCGCGTTGCGTCAAGCCCGTAAAAGCCACGTATCCACACACGTGACGTGATGAGTGAGTTTGCATTTGGTTAGCAACCACAACAACTCATTCAGGTGAATACGGATAACCAACCACACATTGCAGATTGTCTTTTTGCCCACCTGATGACCCAAATCGCAAAAAAAAAAGAAGCGACCTTTCTAGCGGGTGATCATCAAACTTTTCCTGCATAATTACATTAATTGATGGGTAAATTACACTTTTCGTCCTTTATGTTTGCAGCGGGTTGCAATGGATGACCTTTAACTTCAATAATTACAATCACAGTCCTTTATTTGCAAAATCCGTTACATCTTACGTCCTTTTGTCCTAACCTAGTTACATTTCATGGTTAAATATAGTCATGTGCATTGCACATGAGGGTATAATTGTCATTTTACGTATTTATTAAAAAAATAAGAGTAAACTGCAATTTTACACCCTGTGGTTTAGGGTGATTGGCACCCTTACCCCCCTAACGAAATAATTGCAATTTTATCCCCCAACGTTTGCTGTTATGTCGCAACCTTACCCCCCGGCTTCAAATTTGTTGACTGATCTGTTGACTATAACTTGAAATGACTATAATGCCCTTTCATATTACCCCCTGTGTTTTGTGCACTTAGTGATATTACCCCCTGCCACCACTGCCACCGCCATTCACCACCACTGCCACCGCCATTCACCACCACAACCACCACTGCCGTAACCTCCACGTCGAAACACAACCATCATCTCGACTCAGAATCAAAACGTCTACCAATTACATACGATACCCATTTAACAATCTCACATCAAACCCAAAAGAAACTCCCATATCTGACTAAATTCAACTTTAATTGAAGAAGAGGATTTGAGGCTGTTTGATTGCGGCATATAACTATCTGATGGATCTAAGTTTCTAGAGATCAGATCTGATGATATATAATGGTTTCTGGATGTGTTTACTGAAGATTCTTCGTTTACACAATGATTTGATGTTTTGGAAACCCTAAATATGGTTTAAATCTCGTGATCCTGAAGGATTAAGGAACGCTTGTTTCTACATAGGGCGTATACTCACGAAGAACTGCATAAACCTTTGATTTTGACTCGATTAATCGAACGTCGTCTTGATTTGATTCGATCTGTGATGTTTCACTACTTGTTTGTAGAAGAACTCATCGAATCTTGTGTTGAGGACTGGGATAAGAAGAATTATAGATCTGTTTTGATCTATAAAGAACTAATTGGAGGGTTGAATCAAACATCTCATCATTTATTAACTAAATATAATTTAATTAATCTGATTTTGCTTGTTATTATGGTTCTCGAGATCTATAATATTGTCCAAATGAAGTATGGACAGATGTTTCAAGAACTCAATGAAGGATTTAGTTTTAACTTATCTTCTGGAGTTCCTTGATGTTGGGAATGCCTACAATTGTGGGTCCTTGATGTTGGGAATGCCCACAATTCACGTGAAGATAGGGTAGATTGATTTTCATGATATGATTATTGCGAATTCTAATAAGCTTTGAAGATGTTTAATAATAAGTGGTCTTGATTTACAGAAGGTGATTTATATGGTGGGGTAGTTGTTAGGTGAATGGACTTAAATGCCCCCAGGTGCCAAACATGTGATCAGAACTAACTTAATTTTCTAACTGGGTTTTGGGTAAATGATGAAACGTGCAACATGTTTTTCAAATAAAGGACTGTGACTGTAATTATTGAAGTTAAAAGCTATCCATTGCAATCTGCTACAAACATAAAGGACGAAAAAAGTAATTTACCCTTAATTGATTGAGCCATTCGTCTATAAAACATATATAACTGGTTAAGTATGAAACGATTTTGGGCAAAATGTGTTTATGGGTAACTTTTACCCGTATAAAAGATTGTCATTTTTACTCCAGACTGGATCGGCCTGTTTAGCTCAGACTATCCGTCAAATTGTCATGACTGCAATAGAGGTTGAAGGGTAGTACCAAAAGCATCAAGAGACAAGAGAGGTACCAAAATTGAACAGAGGTATTAGAGTATACAGAGGTGGTTAGATAGTTAGAGCATGTGAGTTAGTTGAGTTAGTTAGCATGATTAGTTGTATAGTTGTTCTCCTATATATAGAGGTGCTTGAATTGATATTCTTACCACTTATGATATGAGATTGAGTTTCTTGAGCTTGATATTCTCTTTATGGTATCAGAGCATATGCTCTTGATCCTGATGGCTTGATTCCGGCAGACTGTTACATCTCTGGCGAAAATTCCGGCCATTCTCCATTATTTCCGATCTGCTTCATTCTGATTTCTTTCTAAATCTCGTTTCTTCATTCTGATTCTTCATCAATCTTCAAATATTCATTATTTCCGTTCTTATTCTTTCTTTTCGATCTGTTCATTCTGTTGTTCTTCATCAATCTTCAAATTTGGTTCAATAACTATCGAATCAACAAAGTATTATGTGGATTAAACTTCAAATCTTTCCATCAATCTTTAAATCTGTTGCCGGTGAGAGGTGTAAGGATGTGAGTGATTTTGTTGTGGATTTATAGAGAAACTGGTGTGATGTTAAGGTTAGGGCTCGTAATACTCTCTCTGATCTGTTTGCTGTTCATGATTCGGTGAAATTGAAGGTGATAGATTGTGTTGCGAGTGTTGATTCGGTGAAATTAGGGTTTGTCAGCAAGGAATGTGGTGAAATTAGGGTTTTTCTGATGATGTAATTGTGCACGATGATTGTGAAATTAGAGTTTCGAATGATGTAATGGAGTTGAATCATAAAGCTAGGGTTTCTTGTAAACATGGTAAAAACGTGCCTCAATGTGAATGTCACACCCCGATATTCCACGTGTCACCGGTGGGCCCGGTGGGGAGTATAGTGACGTAGTTGATATCATCATAGTCAAACAACACAATATTTAATGCACAGCGGAAGCAAAAGATAAATATATTACAAACCGATATAAAGTAATACCAAGTATTACAAACGGAATGTAAAGGATCCACAGGCGGATCGAAAAATAAAATGAAACATTTGTTCAACAGACTTTAGGCATCTAAGCTTGCGAGACTCTTTATTGATGCTAGGAGTAGCCAGCCTATTCCGATTAGTACATGCACTTAACCTTTTTGGAAAATACGTCAGTTTACACTGGTAAATACAATTTAACTGACTTATTTTGAAAAGTTTAATAAAATTGATTTGGATGCACGTGGCACAAAACTCTTTATAACTTGGGATAATTATTTGAATATAATACTTGTAAACGAATTACATGTTACTTATGCGTTTAGTAGCCCGATCCGTAGACCGGGTTAAAGATTAATAGACACACCACATTATTTGGTTAGGCACTTACGAGTGTACGCCTACACTCCGTGCTTTGGTCGTGGCCATCTCGTAAGATGATGCCAAGGATATCCGGGACATGGTCATTAACCCCCCAAAGGCTTTAAGCAAACAAAACATTTCAAAACGTAGCATATCAAGGATTTAACCACTATTCGATTAAAGATTCAATGCCGGACCAAGCGGTATTTTATATACCGTACCCCAAGCCCGTATAGGGAAAATAAGTTAAAAGTATTTACCTGAGCAAATTTAAATTCAATTTATCCCAGCCGTATACCACCAACCAAGCACAGATAGCTTTTACTGGGCTCCTAAATCTGGAATGAAGGTTTTTAATAACCTATTAGATTCCTAACGGGTCTTTAATTAAGCCTAAGCTTAGACCGGTTAGTTTTAAAGGAGAATACGGTTCAAAACGCGTGATAAAGCGAAGACCGGATTAGAATGTGGTTTTGACCCGACAAGTTTGAAGATTTGTATAATATGGGTAATCTAAACACATTCTGGATTTTGAGACAAACATGATATGGTTTGACCCGTTTCGGCTAATATATGCAAACTTGTTACATACACCGATCCGAACGCGAAAAGTGCGTAACGAGTAACCAAATGAGTCATATGCAAGTTTCCTAAGTTAATATGCTTTAATTATGTTGTGACATCAGAAAGATATCTTATATTATGCCCAAAACGGATTTAGACACACATCACGCCCCGTAGGGGTATTTTGGTCATTAAAAAGGTTATAAAAGAGTTTAAATATGAACCTGAGTTTCGGGTCTGATGAAATCAGTAAAATTACTCAATTTACTAGGTTATATCAGTAGCGTATGTGAAATCTATCCATTATAACCAAACTATGCCTCTTAAGGGTATTTTGGTAATTTCACATAGGCCTAAAAGGTCAAAATTGGAAACCTGAGTGTAAGACTTTAGCTTACTGTAAAAATAAAATATAATAATTTACTTAAAATATCAGTAGGTATCAAACCTTATGTGCTCAACATAATCTTAATACCTACTATGCGTCAAAAATTCCCAAAAAGGCGATTTGGAGCCATTTCCGGGTTTTCAAAGGAAAGCTGATATTTTTATAATTCCAGAAGGCTCAAAATACTTTATTTATTATATTAGATCAGTAGAAAAAGGTTTGGGGTCAAAAGGATTTGTAAACTCATTTTATGGCTTAAAAGGGCAAAACCGGCATTAACCGAATCATACTTAGAACTCTAAGTTATGCTCAGCCTAAAAATAAATAAAAAGCTCCAAAAATATTATTTTATATCAGTGGGTAAAAATATTGGTATCAAAAAGTGGGTTTAGATAGGCTATATGCTAATTACGCCATTTAATTTCTAAAAAGCTTTCAAATTACGCTAATGAGCATAACTCTTAACCTAGACCTCAAACTGATGTCAAATTTTAGGTGCAAGTTTATAAATCAGTAACTAAGGTTTCCACTCTTTTACTTTTTCAAAAATCACATTTTAAGGTCAAAAGGGCATAATAGTCAACATTTAAGCATTTAACGGAATCCTGCATATGAATCGAATAACTAATGAACCAAGTTGTATAATCACAGAGGGTTATACTTATAGGTAACTTGGTCCTAATAAAGCTCTAAGGCATTTCTAAACTATGCTTAAACGGGTCAGAACTGAAAGTCAAAGCATAAGTCAAACTATGCGTCTTTCGGTCCCGAACCGAGCCTAAACTGAAAATTGTCGAGTTGAACATGTTTAGACATGTTCTTATATTAATTACCAATTTATATTAATGATAAAACAGGTTGCATAGTCTTTACATTGCTGATTATGCATTAATTTAAAATTAAACTTCCTGTTGAATTTTTAATATCAAGTTTGACTCGACAATTGACCTAGATAGAGTGGGTATCAGAGAATACCCTTTTAAGGGTTTATTACCCACATAATTACCTACTCATAGGTACTTTCAATTTGAATTTTGACTGAAGGGATTAAGATTAATGACGAAGTCAAATCTTAATTACAATGGTTTGACTTTACGCTAAACAACTAAGTTAAACTGAACTAGAAAGGATTAAGGATACTTACAAGGGTCCTAATTATGATTAGAGATCACTAGGAAATGTCCTTGAGCTCCAGCAACCTCCAGGAGTTGAGTTGTAGACTTCCAAGTGAATGAGCAATTTGAAGAACACAACTTCATGGCCTTTAAATAGGTTTCTATATTCAATTTGATCATGCCAACAAGGTCTATAAGTGATATGCGATCATTCCAAGTGTCCCTAGACCTTTTAAAACCATCAAACAAGCCCCTGAATTCGAATACCATTGTTTTAAGTCGGTGCAACCGGAAATAACAGGCAGCTGGAAGTTTTCTGCATCTGGGACCTGCTTGCGCACCGCAACGTCCACAGTGTTGAGGTGCGCAAGGGACATGCCAGCACAAAACATCTTTCAAATGTTTACAGTTTGGCCCCTGGACCTTCCAAACGTCGTTTTCACATTATTTCTTGCATTATAAGCCTTCTAAATTTACTTTTGAGGGTTCCAAGACTTATACAAACTTTGTTAAGTCCTTGGTTGACCTTGTAATCACCCGAAAAGCCATAATTTCTTACGTTGACGCTTTTAACCCCTCTTATATGAATTTGATCATAACTTTCTCATACGATAACGAAACTTGATGATATTTTTATCATGTATTCTAGTGAGCATATTTAATCGTTACAAAGCTTCGGGTTTGCTAAAAGGTCACTCAGAGGTATACTTTAAACATAATGACACATTTAACCCCTGTAGTTTGTAATCTCTCATTTTCTTTTATATTTAGCTTCGTATGATCCATGATTCATTCGTGTGAATGTATAAACATCTTGTAGGGTTATTGTAAGGCATATTTATCCATTGTTGACATTTTGAACACTTATATTCACATAGTTTCTTTATTTGTCAACTTTAGTCCCTCTAGAGTATTCTTTCACACGTTCAAGCTTATGACACGTGTCAATACATTATAGGACGTGAATTTTCGAGGTGTTACAGTGAATCTATTGGGATAACTAATCAGACATCGATATTGGGCCCAGGCCCAAACTCTACCATTTCTACAAATTCAGTTGATTTTTCACAAGGATTTATTGGGCCAATTTCTACTGATTCACATAATGAAACTCGATCGTCTGTTTTGGGCCCGGTCAGTCACGAGATTTCTCCTCATTTTGGATTGATGGCTGATTTATCGGGTACATGTGAGCGTGTTGATTCTTGGATACCCGATTCCGGTGCCACATCGCATATGACCGCTGATTTTTCTATTGTTTTTTATGCTTCTCCCTACACTGGCTCTGAGCGAGTCGTTGTAGGCAATGGTATGGCTCTTACTATTTCTCATATTGGCACTGCTTTACTTCATTTATCAGATCATACTCTTACTCTTAGACATGTTCTTGTGGTTCCTGGCTTAGCCAAGAACCTTTTATCGATCACGCAGTTAGTGATTGATCATCCCATAGCTGTTGTTTTCTCATATCTAGGTCTGTCCAGTCAGACTCTTGATGGACAGCTTCTTCATCACACAAGTGGTAGTCCGCATCAGCTATATTCACTTACTGCTTTTACTTCTGTATCTCGTGAGACTTGACATTCTCAATTGGGTCATCCGTCTGATGATGTTTTGTCTAGATGTTCGTTCTTACATCTGACAAACAAAACCACACACACACATTGTACTGCTTATAGTGTTTCAAAATCGACTAGATTGCCTTTTACATCAGTTGTATCTCATTCTACTTCACCGTTACATATTATACATTGTGACATTTGGGGTGCCTCGCCTGTAATGTCTAGAGATGGATACAGATATTTCATTACTTTCATTGATGATTTCAGTCGATTTACATGGATGTATCCTTTGACTTGTCGTTCTCAAGCGGATGATTGCTTTCGGCATTTCAAACCGCTTGTTGAGAACCTTTTCTCCTGCACCATCAAGCATCTTCAGTGTGATGGTGCTCCTGAGCTCATTCGTGGATCTATGGCTCGTTTTCTTTCAGATTCTGGCATCGCTTATCGCATTTCATGTCCCTATACTCCCCAACAAAATGGGGTTGTTGAGCGGAAAAACCGCCATCTTTCTGAGGTAGCTCGAGCTTTATTGTTTCATGCTCGGTTACCAAAGAAATTCTGGTATGATGCATATGCCACTGCTTCCTTCCTTATTAACCGGTTACCATCACCGGTTCTTCATCACTCATCTCCTTATGAGATTCTTTTTGGATCTCGTCCCGATTACTCTCTTCTTCGTACTTTTGGGTGTTTGTGTTATCCGTTTCTAGGTGATACTCGAGCGGATAAACTTTCACCCAAGTCTACTCCTTGTATCTTTGTTGGCTATGCTCCATCTCATCTTGGTTATCTTTGTTATGATCCTTATACGTCTCGTACGTATACTTCTCGACATGTTTGGTTCCATGAGTCGATTTTTGACATTTCGGGGAGTTCTATTACTCCCACAGCCTCTTCAGATTCTATTCCTTTCTCCATTCCTCCTCCTTCGCTTTCTACTTCCGTTTCTTCTCTTTCTTCTTCTTCATCTTCTCCTATTATTCCTTCTTCATCTTCTCATGTTATTCCCTCTCCTGATATTGCTTCACCTTCTTTTCATCCTTCTCCTCATCCTCCTCCTCCTTCCCCTCCTCCACCTCCTACTACTCTTGTTCCGACTCACCCGATGGTTACACGATCTCGTGATCATACACGGCAGCCGCGTCAGTTTCCTGATCATGTTCTTTTTCATGTCTCTACTACTCCCACCACTGAGCCTTCCACATTTCGACAGGCTCAGCAGTATTCTGTTTGGTGAGATGCGATGCGTGCTGAGATTGATGCTCTTCATGCCAACCAGACTTGGCGTCTGGTTCAGGCTCCCACTGACGCCAACATTGTTGGTTGTAAGTGGGTTTACAGGATTAAACATAATCCTGATGGATCAGTGAGTCATTATAAAGCCCGGCTTGTTGCCAAGGGCTTTCATCAGACTGTGGGTATTGACTACACTGAGACTTTTAGTCATGTGGTCAAACCTACTACTATTCGTCTAGTTCTTTCAGTCGCTTTCTCTCGAGGGTGGTCTATTCGTCAGGTTGATGTCAACAATGCGTTTTTACATGGGGATCTTTCTGAGACTGTGTATATGACCCAACCCCCAGGCTTTGTTGACTCATCTAAACCACATTATGTTTATCGCCTGCATAAGGCTCTTCATGGCCTAAAGCAGGCTCCTAGAGCTTGGTTTTCCAAGCTATCCACCGCTCTGCTTACTGATGGTTTTACCCAGTGCCTTTCAGATGTATCTCTCTTTGTTTACAGTCGAGATTCGATACTCTGTTATGTCTTGATCTATGTTGATGACATCATTATTACTGGGAGCTCATCTGATTTTGTTACTGGTTTGATTGGGCGCTTGCACTCTCAGTTTGCGCTTAAGGATTTGGGACAGTTATCATATTTTCTGGGTATTCAGGCTACATTTTCTGAGGATGTCTTACATTTATCACAGCAGCGCTACTTACTTGATTTGTTACAGCGCACGGGTCTTGCCGATTGTCGTCCATTATCTACACCTGTCTCTTCTGGTAGACATCTTTCTCGGCAAACTGGTGATCCTTTGTCTGATCCTACTATGTATCGGAGCACTGTCGGTGCATTACAATATCTTGTGTTGACACGACCAGAGATTGCTTATGTGGTCAGTAAGGTGTCACAGTTTCTTCAGACACCTACTGATCAACACTGGGTTGCTGTCAAACGGATTTTGCGGTATCTTAAGGGTACCATTTCTCATGGGTTGTGTATACGTCGGTCTACTTGTGTTGATTTACATGCTTATAGTGATGCTGACTGGGCTGGGTGTCCTGATGATCGACGTTCTACCACAGGTTATTGTGTTTTTCTTGGGCCCAACCTTATCAGTTGGAGTTCCAAGAAACAACATACAGTTGCTAGGTCGAGTACTGAGGCTGAGTATCGAGCTCTTGCTCATACAGCTGCTGAGTTACGATGGATTACATCTATACTACATGAGTTACATATCACGATGACTTGTCCACCGTCTCTTTGGTGTGACAATATTGGAGCTACATATCTTGCAGTCAACCCAGTGTTTCATCAGCGCACCAAACACTTGGAGATTGACTTGCATTTTATTCGGGACATGGTTTTGGGTGGTACTTTACATGTTCGGTATGTTCCCACTACATTTCAGATTGCAGATATTTTGACCAAAGGATTGTCTGGTGATCGTTTCGACAGTCTGAGGTCCAAGCTTCACGTGGATGCTCCCTGTTCAGCTTGAGGGGGCATATTAGAGTATACGGAGGTGGTTAGGTAGTTAGAGCATGTGAGTTAGTTGAGTTAGTTAGCATGATTAGTTGTATAGTTGTTCTCCTATATATAGAGGTGCTTGTATTGATATTCTTACCACTTATGATATGAGATTGAGTTTCTTGAGCTTGATATTCTCTTTAGGGGAGTAAACTTTTCTAATTAATATGGGCGAAAGCCGTTACCCATTTGACTCAGATCTGTCCATTAGACCGCGACTTTGATCTGCAATTTTTTTTATCATAAACTGCATAATTGTCACGGCCCTTGGCCCCGGTTTGACCCGGTCCAGAGTCGCGAGACAGGAAATCCGATGGTATCTAATTTATTGACAGCGGAAGTCTTTTTAAACAGGATCGATTATTATTAAAACTGCTCGTTTATATATATAATATAGGGATAAATCCCATAATTTACAATAAAGTGATTTCACTGGGAAATCTTTATTTCTTAAAACATGTTTCTTTATTTATTTACATTGAGCCACTTTTCTAAGCATGTAGTGCTCCATGGCACTTTTCCTGTGCTTACAACAGATCACTTGAAACATGTTTGAAAAAGGTTTTGTCAGCAGGGAAATACTGAGTGAATCATTCTATTTTGCATAATGATGCATAGTTATTAATTACAGCATAAGAGCGATTACAATGGCTTCTATCTTATTTTTATCTGGCGCTCTGTCACAATGGTGATAAGTCACAATGGTGACGATGGTCATACCACTATTAGGTCAATGAACCTAAATAGTGATGATTATCCCTAGTAGGTCAATGAACCTAACTGGGAGAAAATTAGTAATGTGCACAATACCCCACTAGCCAGTTATTAAAGATATCCACGACTTAGTCCCTGTAATTATAACTTTTGAAAATAATTTGAGGTATTGTAAAATAGTTGATAAAAAGAGAATGACTCACATTGTAGATTTAGCAAGCAGAATATAAGCCTACTGATTAGCCTTGATTAACCTAATTTAAATAATAATGCACACACAAACAGGTTAGTAACTAATACAGCAGTTACGACAATTCACGAGATTAAACCCTCACAATGATTTACAAGTGCAATACTTAATAATTCAGCGGATTCACAACGAATGACAGAGTATAGTCCGAGTTCGAACAGCACTCAAACATTCAAGTCGAAATCACGATGAATAACAAAGTATAAACTCAATTTGAGCGGCACTTAAACAATCGTTGGATAGTTATAATCGATCGGGCGTTGAATCGTAATAGCGATCGAGTTATTACCCTGATTGCGGCATCAATTAGTGATCTGTGTGTGTTAATTGTGATAAACAGAGCATATCTCAATGCCTAGAACGAACTTCTTCGTCGAACATACGCAGAATTTCAAGTGCCAACCTCTGCTATTTATACACGATTTTTGCCCTCCCTTACGGACCGTAACAAATAACCCTTACGGTCCGTAAGGGTTACCTATTTTTTTATAGAGTAGCCACGTGTGGGACTAGGCCTGCTGAGTCAGTAGTTTCGTAAATTTCAAATTTGACAGCATGTTATGTAGATAATCGTTAACTAGGAAATACCCCCCCTGAGTTTTAGGGGCCCTGATCCTGATTCTGATTGTTCTGAAAATTTTAGGTTTTGCGCATAATCACTTGGGTGTCTTAATTAGGGTTTCCTATTGGTCAAATTAATTTAATAAATATGACTTTTGATGAGAGTTGTTACATTCTCCCCACCTTAATAAAAATCTCGTCCTCGAGATTTACTGGAATAAATGAGGATACTTTTGCTTCATTTCGGATTGCAGTTCCCAAGTGTAATCGGGTCCTCGTTTCGAATCCCACTTAACTTTAACTAGCACTAGTCATTTGTGCTTGAGAAACTTCACTTTTCTGTCTTCTATCTGAAGAGGTTTCTCAACAAATTTTAACTTTTCGTTTACCTCTATATCTTGGAGAGGTACTACTAAAGATTCGTCTGATAGACATTTCTTGATGTGGAATACATGAAATATATCATGTATTTCAGTAAACTCTCCTAGTAGTTGTAAACGATAAGCAACTGGTCCTATACGTTGGATTACTAGAAATGGTCCTACGTACTTTGGACTTAGCTTTCCTTTCTTTCCGAATCTAACAACTCGTTTCTAAGGAGATACTTTCAATGACATTTTGTCTCCAACTTGAACTCCAACGGCTTTCCTCTATTATCTGTATAACTCTTCTGGTGGTCTCTAGCCGTCTTCAGCTTTTCCTTAGTGATACTGAATATCATAGTCGTATTTCCTTTGCCTCATGTTTAATTCTTTTTGCCCAAAAATATATCTTAAATTCTTATGATCCGTATACACAGTAAACTTACTTCCATACAGATAATGTCTCCAAATCTTAAGGGCAAAAATTATAACTCCTAATTCTAAGTCATGAGTGGTATAGTTTTCTTCGTACCTTTTCAATTGCCTTGATGCATATGCAATTACCTTTTTGCATTGCATTAACATATTTCCAAATCCTAGCTTTGAAACATCACCATATACTTTAAAATCTTCTGTTCCTTCTGGTAAGGCTAGGATTGGGACATTTGTTAATTTCTACTTTAAGATCCTAAAGGCTTCTTCTTGTTTAGATCTCTAATCAAACTTAATTGTTTTACAGGTTAGCTTAGTTAATGGTATAGCTACCTTAGAAAAATCCTTAATAAACCGTCTATAGTATCCGGCTAAACCTACAAAACTCCTAATTTCCATTGCTGATTGCGGAACCTTCCATTTGATAATTGTTGCTATCTTAGCAGGATCTACGTGAATACCTTCATGATTCACCATATGACCTAGAAATTGCACTTCTGGCAGCCAAAATTCACACTTCGAGAATTTGGCGTAAAGCTTCTCTTTTCTTAACAAAGTTAAGAGTGCATGCAAATGCTGACAATGTTCGTCTTGACTTTTTGAATAATAAGTATATCATCTATGAAGATAATTACAAATTTATCCAACTACGGTTTACAGATCCTATTCATCATGTCCATGAATGCTGCAGGTGCATTCGTTAATCCAAAGGGCATGACTGTAAACTCATAATGACCATACCTAGTTCTGAAAGCAGTTTTAGGTATGTCTTCCTCTTGTAAGTCGATCTTAGAAAAATATCTATCTCCCTGGAATTGATCGAATAGATCATCAATTCTAGGTAATGGGTATCGATTCTTAATTGTAACTTTATTCAATTCCCTATAATCAATACACATTCTCATCGAACCATCTTTTTCTTAATAAACAACACTAGTGCCCCCCACACGGGGATAAATTAGGTTGTACGAAACCTTTACTTAATAATTCATCTAATTGCTTTTTCAGTTTTTATATTTCTGTAGGTGCTAACCGATAAGGTTCTTTGGCTTATCGGTAAAATTCCTGGAATTAGATGAATCTTAAATTTTATCTCCCTATCTGGTGGTAATCCAGGTAAATCTTCTGGGAATGCCTCTGAGTACTCTGAGACTACATGAATTTCCTTAAGTTGTTTACCTTTAGTATTAATGATTACTGAAATCATATATACTATTCCTTGTTTTCGTTCATAATTAGCAACTTTCATTACTGATATGAACTTCATAGGCTTACGTGATTTATCTCCTGTAATCACAATTACTTCTCTGGTGGGTGTTTGAATTTCTATGGAATTCTTATCACAAAGAATTCGAGCATAGTTGTTTACTAATCAATTCATTCCTAACATAACATCGAATTCAACCAATATGGTTGCATGAAATTTATGACTTAAAAGTTCTATTTCTACGTTTTGCAGAACCTTATTTATTTTAACTAAATTCTCATCTGCCGTTTCTACTGTAGAAATTTGCCTAATGCTGGTTAAAGGTAAGTTAAAAGTTTGGCAAAATGAAGTATTTATAAAACTTTGGTTTGCACCAGAGTCAAATAATACTTTTGTGTAAACGTTGTGAACTAAGAACGTACCGGCTATCACATCTGGAATCATCTCGGCTTCCTGAGCAGTCAGTTGAAAGGCTCTCGCATTCCTTTTTGCTCCTTCTGCCGGTTTGGCTTTACTGTCAGATGGTTTGTTTAGTTTTGGACAATCTGGCCTAAGATGTCCAGCTTTTCCACAGTTGTAGCAGACTGAAAATTTCTTCCTCCTGCAGTCTTCTTCTTGATGCCCCGGAATTTTGCAAAAATTGCAATATCCTTTGCATCTTCCAAAATGCTTCCTTTTGCAAAAATTGCAAAATGGGCTAGTAGAAGATTGCCCATTCCCTCCTTTCTTGAAATTGTTATGGTTACCCGAACGGAATTCTTGGGTAATCCTTTGGGCTACTTCATTCCTTCTATTTTCTTCTCTTGCCCGGACTAGCTCATCAGTCAGAGTATTGGCTAAATCCACTGCATCATCAATTGTGCAAGGTTTTGCAGCCTTGACGATATTACGGATTTCGCCAATCAATCCCCAAATATAACGAGAAATAAGTACCGGTTCTGGCGAAGCCAGGGTTGGTACAACTCGAGCATATTCGAAGAATGTCGTAGTATACCCTCGACAATCTACATCTACCATCCGATGGGTTAGAAACTTATTTGTCATTTGTTCCTTTTCATACTCGGGACAGAATTTTCTTTCTACAAAGCTCTTAAATTCTTCCCAGTTCATAGCATATGCCATCCTTCTTCCTTTTGCTTGTAACACCGTATTCCACCATTCTAGCGCTACTTCTTTGAAAAGATTTGACGCGTACATGACTTGATCATCCTGAGCACATTTACTTATGGCAATTACTGCCTCGGTTTTCTCTAACCAACGCAGTGCCGTAGTCGCTCCTTCATTGCCTGCAAACTCAGTGGGTTTACAAGCAAGAAATTCTTTGTAAGTGCAACCAGGCGTTGCAGTTTTCCTTTTCTTAGGAAGCGGAGCTTTCCGTGGTTCATTATCATGATTAATATGATTATTGCCTCCGTTTACGCTATTACTGAAGTTATCTTCAGAAATACGTTTACTAGGAACGATTTGTTGTGGTTCGATTGAATTTTTAACAGCAGCAACGATTGCTGGAATAGCATTGGCTATCCCTTGAGCAACTATTTCTGGAATAGCGTTGGCTATCCCTTGAGCAACGATATTTTCTATATCCTGTCTAGTCATAAATTGATCCCCCGGTTGTTGCTCAGATTGATTAACCTCATTAGCTGGTTCATTATTAGCGTTTTCCATCTAATAACTAATTTATAGATAAATAATTAGTATAAAAGAAATAAGCCAATGTCACAATTAATTGCACATACTTACGTAAACGAATATACAAACAAAACTGTAATTTTCTAAAATTTCATTTGTTTTATATATCATGCTTCTATATATATACCCGTTTTATTATTTATTTTACACATACTGATTTTAATATTACTATTACATAACCACAGTTCCATAATCCCCTATCCTTTGTCAGATGATATTCTAATAACGGCGTTCCTTCTCATCGTATTTCCAGGAGATCTGTCCCAAAATCTCTTGGATCCTATTCCCAGTATCCATTAGTTCTTCGCCAAAGTGGTGAAGTTCAACCATATTCTTGTTACTCATTGGTGGATTTGGTAAAGGTTCTGGTTTGAATTTAGGAAAAAGCTTATAGGGATGGTTTTGTAACAGTATTTCATTATTCAACCATTCGTCTATTTGCCAGTGGATTGAAGGGTTTGGAATAGCTGGTTCTAAGTTCATTGGTAGTTGTGTTTCAAGAGAATGAATAAAATCATTTTCATTAATAGGCTCAATAGTATCATCGTTTGCTATTATAAAATCTAGTTCTTCTTGAGATGGTAACCCCTCAATTTGCCTAGAACTTTCCCCAATTTCCATTTTCTTAGGCTTGGGTTTCTCGAGAGGTGAAGCGTTGAATTCTATAGGTTCTTCTATGTCTGGTATATACCTATTGAAATCTCTGGAAATCTCTATTTTTACTGGATAGAGATTTAAATTCTGAAGGGCGTCAGACAAGTTACTCATGCTGTTTAGCAAAATACACACAATTACTAAATTAGAAATCATAACAAAATTTTATAGAAAAACTTTTAAATATTATTTCATGCTGGTTAACTACCAAAACAACTGAAACTTAAGTTTTATTTGTTTATTTATTTATTTACTGAATCAGGTTTCTGGCTTATATTTAAATAAGGTTGCTAAAACTTTGAGTTAAATTATTTTAAAGATTTATATTTATTGCTACAATGGATAGCATATAGAGATCTGTCCATACTGTAAACAGTTAGTCAGATAATAAAACACATAATCATAAAATGGCAATTAAATTTCCTAAGTATCTCTCAATTACTTTAATAGGCTAAAATCAATAGTAAGCTTAAATCAGTGGCTCTGATACCACCTTTTCCTGTCACGGCCCTTGGCCCCGGTTTGACCCGGTCCAGAGTCGCGAGACAGGAAATCCGATGGTATCTAATTTATTGACAGCGGAAGTCTTTTTAAACAGGATCGATTATTATTAAAACTGCTCGTTTATATATATAATATAGGGATAAATCCCATAATTTACAATAAAGTGATTTCACTGGGAAATCTTTATTTCTTAAAACATGTTTCTTTATTTATTTACATTGAGCCACTTTTCTAAGCATGTAGTGCTCCATGGCACTTTTCCTGTGCTTACAACAGATCACCTGAAACATGTTTGAAAAAGGTTTTGTCAGCAGGGAAATACTGAGTGAATCATTCTATTTTGCATAATGATGCATAGTTATTAATTACAGCCTAAGAGCGATTACAATGGCTTCTATCTTATTTTTATCTGGCGCTCTGTCACAATGGTGACAAGTCACAATGGTGACAAGTCACAATGGTGACGATGGTCATACCACTATTAGGTCAATGAACCTAAATAGTGATGATTATCCCTAGTAGGTCAATGAACCTAACTGGGAGAAAATTAGTAATGTGCACAATACCCCACTAGCCAGTTATTAAAGATATCCACGACTTAGTCCCTGTAATTATAACTTTTGAAAATAATTTGAGGTATTGTAAAATAGTTGATAAAAAGAGAATGACTCACATTGTAGATTTAACGAGCAGAATATAAGCCTACTGATTAGCCTTGATTAACCTAATTTAAATAATAATGCACACACAAACAGGTTAGTAACTAATACATCAGTTACGACAATTCACGAGATTAAACCCTCACAATGATTTACAAGTGCAATACTTAATAATTCCGCGGATTCACAACGAATGACAGAGTATAGTCCGAGTTCGAACAGCACTCAAACATTCAAGTCGAAATCACGATGAATAACAAAGTATAAACTCAATTTGAGCTGCACTTAAACAATCGTTGGATAGTTATAATCGATCGGACGTTGAATCGTAATAGCGATCGAGTTATTACCCTGATTGCGGCATCAATTAGTGATCTGTGTGTGTTAATTGTGATAAACAGAGCATATCTCAGTGCCTAGAACGAATTTCTTCGTCGAACATACGCAGAATTTCAAGTGCCAACCTCTGCTATTTATACACGATTTTTGCCCTCCCTTACGGACCGTAACAAATAACCCTTACGGTCCGTAAGGGTTACCTATTTTTTTATAGAGTAGCCACGTGTGGGACTAGGCCTGCTGAGTCAGTAGTTTCGTAAATTTCAAATTTGACAGCATGTTATGTAGATAATCGTTAACTAGGAAATACCCCCCTGAGTTTTAGGGGCCCTGATCCTGATTCTGATTGTTCTGAAAATTTTAGGTTTTGCGCAGAATCACTTGGGTGTCTTAATTAGGGTTTCCTATTGGTCAAATTAATTTAATAAATATGACTTTTGATGAGAGTTGTTACAATAATTACCTTTTGTCTATTTTTGCAAATACAAATTATTAGAGGCACACAAAATTCATTGTCGTTATCTCATAAACATAGGTATCAATATTATGCAGTTCGTTACTTTTAACGTATACAGGTAAGGTATCGACCGAACATAACATATACTGTACGACCTTAGGTTTAAATTTTAGTTAAATTTCGGTATCATTATCATGCATATTATTCAGCTCGGTAAGATAACAGTACGGATCTCATCCCTAATTTAACATTTGTGAAACCTAGAAATTGGATAAAGAAGAAGGCTAACCTTAGTAGCACCCAAATTCTCTATCTCAGGAATCTTATTGCCTACAAATTGAACAAAATTAAAAGAACATATTCACATACACGAACATGAATATATTTATATTTGAATAAAGTATTAGGTTACAGTGAAAAGTGGATTTAAGGATGAAAACCTCGAAGATAAGTCTCACCATTTTCATTTTGAGAGGGAATTTGGGAAAATTTGGGTTTGTGGGAACCTATGGCGGAGATATGAGATAGTTAGGGCAAATTTTGAGAGGGAGTTCAAAATTTTGGGAGGGAATTAATAGTTGGGGGAAAATTTTAGAGGGATTTGAATAGGGATGGCAATGGGTATGGTCCGGGTCGGGTATTAGTAATTCCATATCCATACCCGCTTGTAAAATTGTGTCATACCCGATCCAGTACCCGTCGGGTATTTGTCGGGTAATTACGCGCTGGGTATCAGGTATACCCGTGGGTATCGGGTATACCCATTAATTTGTTAAAAGATATATATTGGGGTTTCCAAGTACATTTCTTTTACTATTACAGTTATTATATATTTTATTTATACAACAACAATTATAAATAAAAAAAGTACATTACATAATATAACTTTTATCATAAATTAATAATAACTTTATAGTACTTATACATTTATATGTATATACTTTTCAACATACAAAATATAAATTATATTATCAAATACATATACTAAAAGAAAATTTATTTTTTCACATTATCAACTTACAAAAATAAAAATACTAATAGACAACGGTTAATGGAAAATAAAAATATAAATTAAAAAATCCGGGTATATGATCGGGTATATAGTTCGGATAAACGGGTATGTGGTTTCGGGTAATCGGAGGGGTATCACCTAATCCCATACCCGACCAATACCCGCGAAAAAATTTAAATCTAATCCCATACCCGGCCCAATACCCGTCGAGTATCAGGTATACACGTCTTATTTGTGTCAGGTTTCGGGTATATCCGTCGAGCTCGGGTATTTTTTCTATCCCTAGATTTGAAATTGTTAGCTGGAAAATTTGGTAATTTAGTCGAGAAAAAACAAAGGGTTCCGGGTGGACACCTAATACCCCCAGAAAGATGTACGCTTTTTTGGGCATTATTCTTATAAAATTGGGCGGTTCTTGATTTCCTATAACTACACAAATATATTTTGGGCGCTTTGGGGTCTTATATGCCCAAAATAAGTTTTCCAAGCCCCCAGAAAAATAGATATTCTAGTAGTGACTGTTCACAAGAAGCTACGCAAATTGTTTATATAGAGCAATATAAATATAAATTTTGGTGAAACGTAATTGAAAAAATTAATATTGGAGGGAGATGTAAAGAGGAAAAACTAATATTAGGAGGGAAAATATTTCAAGACACATTTTATTAAAGTGTTTTAAGAAGGGTTAAGAGAAAATTTTAGAATTTAGAAGCACTTAGAAAATAGTGGCATATGTAAAGTACCATTAAAAGTTATCAAATATTTTAGTGGCATATGAAAAGTATCATTAAAAATATAAATTAGTGACACAAGGACTAAATGCCACTAAAAACGTGTGCTAAGCAAATGTGGCACACGTAAAGTGCCACTAAAACCTAAATAAGTGGCACAAAAGATAAATGCCACTAGAAGTGTGTGCCACTAAATGGACTTTTTTGGTAGTGTGACGATTTATTAACCATGGTTTTAATAACTATTTTTGGTCAATTTGCTAAATATATTCATATTCAGGATCTTTATTACAATCCCTAATTATAATTTAATAATAGCACAAAAAGGCCTAGTCACATAGACAAGTTTAATTTATAAGCCCAGATTTTATGGAATCAAAGCATTAAGGTTTGAATAAAAGTTCGTTACCTTTTCTTGACAGGGAGTTGTAGGCTACCACTGTCTCTAGTCTCAGAGGACGTCAATTATAGCCCGTAGACACTTCATCTTTAGAGGGATGATTATTTTAATAAGGAAAATTGGAGTAATCCAATTTATGAATGACTTATGCGATTTTATCGAATCACATTTTTGCCACCAATGTTAACATGTCTTCAGATGTTAACAAGTATTTGAATCTTTTGAATAGGTTTTACCATCTTGGCCATGTCTGCAATGACATATAGACTAGGTTTTTCCTTTAAGATTCTTTTTAATATTTAAACGCAAAACACTCCTAATATGAGATGTTAATATGGATCTGAATCTAATTGTGGAACTACCATCTTGGCCCTGTCTTAAGGTGACACATGGCTAGGTCTTGTCCTTTTTAGATTTTTGCCATTTTATTATAATGGTAGATCTTATAATAGGAATGTTATTTTAAATCTAACCGTTCCATTAAAATTTAAACAAATACATGGTTGCCCTAAACGGGACTTCTAACTGAAATGACTTGCCCATGCAGAGGCTAATCAGAAAAATAACAAAGGAAACAAATAAGGACAAAAAAACGAATTAGGATTAGTCCTAAGTTCTTTGTCTAGACTCGAGAATCAAAGAATGTACAATTGTGTAACTGAGATTAAACACAAAAGGCTAGTGTTTAATTCACTCAGTGTTGGCTCTGATACCAACCTGTCACACCCCGATATTTCCACGTATTACCGGTGGGTCCGGTGGGGAGTATCGTGACATAGTTGATATCATCATAGTCAAACAACACAAATTTAAATGCACAACGGAAACAAAAGATCGATTTATTTCAACTGAATAAATTGTAATATTAAGTATCACAAAATAGTTGAAACAGATCCACAGGCGGATCAAATAAAAAGGAAATTTTTCAACAGACTTTAAAGGCATCTAAAGCTTGCGAGACTTGAGTAGTGATGCCTGGAGTAGCCAGCCTATTACGTATAGTACCTGCACTTAGCCTTTTTGGAAAATACGTCAGTTTACATTGGTAAATACAACTTAACTGCCTCATTTTGAAAAGAGTTTGAAAATTTATTTGAATGCACTTAGGCAAAAATATATTTTATAACTTGGGACAATTATTTAAAAATAATCTTGTATACAGTTTTACTTATTTGTCGTCCATTAGTACCGGTTAGAAGAGCCGGCTTAAGTTAACTGACACGCCACAGGTATAATGCCCACAAGGTTGATTCCTTTAAGTGGGTTACCAGTTTTTACATATGCAACTGTCAGGTGTACGCCTACACCCCGTGCTTAGGTCGTGGCCATTTCTTTGAATGATGCCAAGGATATCCGGGACATGGTCATTTAACCCCCAAAGGCCATACACCAAATAATACAGATTAAAACGGGTTATGTAAATACATTAATCACAATCCGATTTAAATGACTACATACCCGACCAAGCGGTATTATTATAATACCGTATCCCATGCCCGTATAGGGAAAATAAGTTAAGAGTATTTACCTGAGGAATGTATAAATCAAAAACAGCAAGTGCACGTAGCTTTTACTGGGCTCCTAATCTGGAACGAAGGTTTTTGATAACCTATTAGTATCCTAACGGGTCTTTAATTAAGCTTAGACTTAGACCGGTTAGTTTTCAAAAGGAAGATACGGTTCAAACGCATGATAAGGCGAAGACCGGTTTAGAATGTGGTTTTGATCCGGCAAGCTTGTATGCTTTTTTAATATGGGCAACTTAAACACATTCTGGATTTTGAGATGAAAAAGATATGGTTTGACCCGTTTCGGCTAAATTATGCAAACTAGTTACATAAGCCGATCCGAACGCGAAAAGTGCGTAACGGGTAACCATATGAGTCATATACAAGTTTCCTAAGTTAATATACCTTAAATATATTGTGACATCAGTAAGATATCTTCTATTATGCCCAAAACGGATTTCAACTCAAATTACGCCCCGTAGGGGTATTTTGGTCATTTTAAAGGTTATAAAAGAGTTTAAATATAAATCTGAGTTTCGGGTCTGATGTAATCAGTAAAAATACTTAATTTACTAAGTTATATCAGTAGGGTATAACCTATGTGTGAAATTTATCATTTCTAACCATACTATGCACCAAAGGGGCATTTTGGTAATTTCACCTAAGGTTTAAAGGTCGAATCTGGAAATCTGAGTTTAAAACTTTTGCTTACTGCTAAAGTATAAAAATTTATTTAAAACATCAGTAGGTATCAAGTCTTATATATCTAAAATGGTTTTAATACATACTACATATGTGCTTAAAACGCGTAAAAAGACGATTTTAAGCGATTTTCGGGTTTTATAAGAAAAGATGATATTTTTATTTTTCCAGAATGGTTAAAATATTCTATCTATCATATTGGATCAGTAGAAAAAGGTTTGGTATCAAAAGAATTGGTAAAACTCATTTTATAGCCTAAAAGGGCTAAACCGACAATTACCGGATTAAGCTTAGAACTCTATGTTATGCTTAGCCTAAAAATAAATAAAAATCTCCAAAAATCCCAAAATATTATTTTATATCAGTGGGTAAAAAGTTTGGTATCAAAAATCGGGTTTAGATAAGCTATACGCTAATTACATCGTTTAATTACTAAAAAGCTTTTTAATTACGCTAATGACCATAGCTTTTAATCTAGACCTCAAACTGATGTCAAATTTTAGGTATAAGTTTATAAATCAGTAACTAAGGTTTTTACTCTTTTACATTTTCAAAATTCATGTTTTAAGGTCATATGGGCATAATAGTCAACATTTAGGCTTTTAACGGAAATATGCATATGAATCGGATAACTAATGAACCAAGTTGTATAATCACAGAGGGTTATACTTATATGAAACCTGGTCCTAATAAGGCTCTAAGACATTTCTAAACTATGCTCTAATGGGTCAGAACTGAAAGTCAAAGCAAAAGTCTACTTTTGCGACTTTCGGTTCCGAACCGAGCTTAAACTGAAAATTGTCGAGTTGAACATGTTTAGACATGTTCTTACATTAATTAACAAGTTATATTAATGACAAAACAGGTTGCATAGCTTCTACATTGCTAATTATGAATTAATTTGAAAATAAGTTTTCTGTTGACTTTTTAAGATTAACTTTGACCCGACAATTGACCTAGTTAGAGTGGGAATCAAAGGGTGCCCTTTTAAGGGTTTATTGCCCACATAATTACCAACTCATAGGTACTTTCAATTTGAAATTTGACTGGACAAATTAAGGTTAATGACGAAGTCAAACCTTAATTACGACGGATTGACTTTAGGCTAAGTAACTAAGTAAAACTGAATTAAGAAAGGTTAATGATACTTACCAAGGTCCTATGCACGACTAAAGATCACTAGGAAGGGTGCTTGAGCTCCAAAATTCTCTAGAAGTGAAGTTGTGAAGTTTTCAAGTGAATGAGCAATTGAACAACTCAACTCATGGCCTTTATATAGGTTTTCTAAGGCTCCAAGATCATTCCAACAAAGTCTATGGATGTTCCCTGATCATCCCAAGTGTCCCTAGGCCATTAAAACCCATCAAACAAGCCCCTAGAATTGAATACAAGGTTTCTAAGTCGGTTTAACTTGTTGAACTCGCACCTGTACATGAATTCTGACCAGCTAAGGCCGTCGCGTAGCGCGACGGCAGAGGGGGTTGTTGGTGGCGCTACGCCAGCACCTCAGTCACCAGCCACACAAGTTTCAGCTATTTACATTTCAGCCCCTGGTCCTTTCAAACGTGGTTTTAAGTTTATTTCTTGCACTTTTGGTCCTCTAACTTGACTTTTAAGGGCTCCAAGACATAATTAAGCATTGTTAAGTCCTTGGTTAACTTTATGATCACCCGTAAAGCCTTGAATTTCAACGTTGACGCTTTTAACCCTTCGTATACGAATATTATCATAACTTTCTCATACTTTATCGAAACCTTGTGAAATTTTTATCACATATTCTAGTGAGTATAATTTTATCGTTACAATGCTTCAGGTTCGCTAAAAGGTCACTCAGAGGTCTACTTTAAACATGTTGACACATTTAGCCCCTGTAGTTTGTAATCTCTCACTTTCTTCCACAATTAGCTTCGTATGATCCATAATTCCTTCGTTTAAGGGTATAAACATCATGTAGGGTTGTTGAAAGATATATTTATCCATTGTTGACATTTTGAACCCTTTTACACACATAGATTCCTTGTTTGTCAACTTTAGTCCCTCTAAGTAATTCTTTACACGTTTTAAAGTCCATGACACGTGTCGATACATTATTGGACATAAATTTTCGAGGTGTTACAGCTTAACCCAGGAGAAAGATTCAAAACCCAAGCAAACCTCATCCTTCATCTTGTTGGAAATCTTCCATATCTCTTGTTTTTTATCTTGTTAAAATGTCTCTTTGGTGCAAGATATGTTCATCAAGTTAGATGTTAATGTGTTTTTGTTAAAAAACAAACTAATATAATGTTTAAATAGAAGATTCTGAAAGATGTATGTATGTAGTTTGGGCCGTGGATGTGTATGTATGGATGTGTGATGATGATGCATGTTTAAGTATGTTATAGGTGCTTGTATGTTGTAGGGTGATGATTTTGTAACTTGATGGATGTTGTTAAGTCAATGTTTTCGCTAAAATGATGGATATATAAGTATGTATGATGAGTCGCGAGCATGTATGTGTTTTGTGATGATGATGATATGTGCTTGAAAAGTATGTTAAAACCCTATAACATGTATGTTTAGTGATGAATATTGGTTATTGATGCTTTGATCGTGTTAAGTGCATGTATATGCTTGATTATATGTGTTAAGATGATTCTCGGTGTTAGATGTCTTAACATGTTAAAAATGGTAAAGTTGATAAGTTAAAAAAGTAATTTTAAGTGAATATCACCAAGTATGGTGATTGTTATGTAGATGATCATGGTATGATCATCATAAGTTTTTTATGGTTACTTTGATGTTTAAAATAGACTTGGTGATTTTTTGAAAGAAAAGGGTGATTTCATAACAATTGGATTTGAAACGTATAAGTATTTTATATAGAAAAGTTATCATTTTATGTGAAAGTGAATTTTTATATAAAAACGTAAGTCTTGAAGCTATGTGAAATTATACACACATATATATATTCCGGAAAAGCAAGTAGTTGATTTTTTAGTAAGTCTATCTGAAAATTGACAATTTATGGATATTTGTTGATAAATAAATGTGTGATCATGTTTAATGTTTAATGATGAAAATATGTTCATTTAGCTAAATGTTAAGCAACATGTTGTTGTAAGTGAATTACATGATTTGCATGAAAAATGGTGTAAGTGTTCTATGTTATGAATGTATGTATAGATTTAGATATATATTTTAACATGTTTAGTGAGGTTTGATGAATTTGTATGTTATATATATCTTAAGTGTTTAGTGTTATGTATATGCATATATATATATATATGTATGTATATAATAAATGAACTAAGCAACATTGTGAACGATGTGAGCATAAGTATCAAACACAAATACCATCATCAATTGTAATTAGAGACTATTTTTACCTTCTATTCCAAATAGTATTTCATGAATAAAATTTTGTTTCACTCTAAAAGATTATGTGTGGTGAGCGTTATCCCACTGCAATATCACCATATGGGGGTGCCACACACGTGGTAGTTAGTTAGGGGCCCCATTGAATGGGCTTTCCCTGGTAATGGTCATGAGAAGGGGGGGATAACTTTGTTCTTTTAGCCAATCACATGTTGTCACATCACCCATCTTTATTTAATTTTTTAGGTAAACCATTATACAATTGTCAATTTTAGTTGGTGAAAGCCCCACTCCTACATGGCATTGACATGTCACCACTTTTTCCACTAACTACACCACCACACATGGTTTTAAGATGTACCAGGCTCAACAAAATGAAACAACTTATATGTTGAATATTTCATTCTCAAAACATACGAAGATGAAAATCGAATATAAATGTTGACAACCCTTCTCATTTTCTATCAGATTTTGCCTAATGATTGTTTCTAGTCAATTTAACAAGGATCATGTTTAAGGAAATTGAAAGAAGACATAATCAATCAACTGAAGAGCACACATAAACACCCAATGGTTCAAACACAAAAAAACAAATCAATAAGTTGAAGAATCATTAACAAAAATGAACCTAACCTTTGACAATCATAATTTTTTTTTTGGATAATAAAATTATCATTCCACACGAAAAAGGACAATTACAAAGCAATGACAGGTAGTCGGGCAACAAGTTGCGCCGCCAGGATGCATGAAAAAACACCAATTGGTGTAACGTACATCATATACTCCTGGAAAGGATGCATGACGCTTGGAATTCCCGATTTCTGATGATTGGTACTCTTGATTCTAGACTTAGATATTTTTTCCCGACTAACTCACACACCCTTAATCTCATGAAAAAACACCCATTTTCACACTTTAATACCGCTAAATACCGCTAAGTCATAGCCACTTCAACGGGTGTCTATACTTGCATACTAATTTAAAAATAAGTCTGCCTGATTTGAGAGCTTAAAAATCTGTTTTTATTTCTAAACATATACACACTCCAATCTCATATTGGATTTTTGGACGATTTGTGGCAGATTTGGTCCTATAGGCACACATGCACATGAAATTTTGTACTATTTAAAAAGCACCAACCAAACAACTGTGTGAATTATTTCCATGAAGTGTACTTTCTTCGCCCATGGCTTTATAGCCTAGTGATATTTTTATGGGTGGGATAAAGCTTTGGGACTAATAGGTCCTGGGTTCGATTCCCACAAGGGGGTTTTCTCATATTTATTGGGTTTTCTCCTGAATTTGTGTATAGGCATTATGCCTAGTGGAGATGTATATGATCGGGTGGTTCCGCTGGTGGCACGATGATACTCCAATTGTCCGTCAGTGATCCAAATTTGTCGTTAAAAAAAAAGTGTACTTTCTTCAAGAATCTATCCAAGTCATACTAAAAGCACAACTTTTTAGACACGATAAATAGCGAGTAGTCCACAAATGGCAGTTTAAGGTACCAAAGATCTTAATAAATAATAGTTCATAAAGGTATCCCGTATCCAGTCTGAATGATATAATCATGTGCTTCAACAGTTAATCTACAAGCCTTTTGTAAGGCTTGTGGGTATGGTGACGGAGCTGAAGCCGGCGACGGACCGAAGACGGAGGGGGCGGCACGGTGTTCAAACCGGCGACGGAGGGGGGACCCATTGTTTTGCTCCGTCCTGGACGTCGGAATACCGACGGAGACGACGATGACTGGACGGCGACGGACCTGGCGGCACGGTGTTCAAACCGGCGACGAACCAAGCCGAACCGGGGACGAACCCCATACCGAGTAGCCTAATCAAGCTAGTAACCTCACAATCAAACCAGAAACAACATGCTAGGTTATTAAAAAATTATCTGGGGTGCCCAAAAAACATGCATGCTAGGTGGGGTGCCAAAAAAAAAAAAACAATAAGTGTGTATATATGGCCTTCGCCACTTTTAAAAAAGCAAAAGTTACTGAACTAACAACATTTTTATTTATTTTTACTATTTTTACATGTTTAGCGAAGGAAAAACCGTCACAAATCGGTCGCCATAAAATTCATTGCAATGCAGCGACATCAATTTCCAAAGCAATCTTCGTCGCAACTTTGTGACGGTTTGTCTCGGTTAGAAAGATGTGTCGTTTTGCCTTTCTTTAGTAGAGCTAAGCCGATTTTAAGTATATATCTTCATAAAGACTTACTAAATATTTAGTAGTTCTTATTTTAACTTTAACTCATCCGTATGTTTCTATACATGTGTGTGTGTGAATAGAAACTCATTATGAGGATGTACTTAGGACAACCAATAAGGCATGTCATGGTTGCAAGAAACCAAAGAGAAACAAGAAGCATGTGATAAGACAACCAATGTGATAGTCAAGTGGTCAAGAATTCTATGCTTTTCACTGAACTTACCTCATTCCGCTTCTAAATCAGTCTTAGGGTGGACCGTATGGTTGGGGTGAGCTAGGGTGTTTGAGTTTTCTCTACCCAATGATATAAAGCCATGTCAACTTCCCCCTTCACTCCCCATTTTCTACTCAAACACTAGGTATGGTTCAAATACCCACTCAATTAATTAAAAAATAAAAATTTTGATTGGTTCTTCTCTCCCCTCTCCTCTCTCTCTCTCTCTCTCTCGCTCCTCCCTTTGTTCTTCTTCACCTTCGGTGAGTATACACCGAAAAAACACTCTCTCTCCTACTCCCCGCTCCCATTCAAACACCCGGTGTGATTCACCGATCGGTGAATTCACTCCCCGAATGAAGTCACCGAAACCATACCGACTAACCTTATCATCTATGTACTTTATCTCATAGAAGGTACATTAAGTATAAGGAGATACATAATTACATATAGCCTCACCCAATTTATTTATTTATTTATTTATTTATTTTATTTTTTTTGACTCAAGGGGGTTTAAGACCCAGCCTATATATGATCTCTTGTTAACTATGTGCATCTAACACACATATGTACACACCCATTATGTGCAAATACTTAAGAAATAGGTACCAATGGTGCTAGGAGAAAAGAACGAGGGAGCTCCCTTCAGTCCAAGTACAGATTAGCAAGGGATGGAAACTATCTCCCGCATCATTCACTCAATCAAAGTAGCATAAAGTGAACCCTTTTCTACTGAGTGGTTAAATGAATGAGTCGGCAGCTAATTCAATTCCTTAATCACATCCGTTAGTGGGCTGGAGGGAGTTCCCTTCATTATATCCTAAGGTCACTTAATTTCATTACCTATAAAAACATTTTTTAACCTACAAAACAAAAGATGTATTTAATCAACCTAGAAAAAGATCACACTAGCTAGGTGTACTACCAATGCTTGCATGTTTAATTAACATATTTGTTTCTACAAAAGGTATACATGAAAAAAGTGCTCCACAAATATCTAATTGCTACAAGTCACCTGTTGTAGTACAAATACTACTAAGAGTACAAAAAGTATACTTTGTGATGATAATCTACTTATAGACACCCTATTCAATTTTTTTTATTGAATTTGCTCTTATTGTTCTCATTGATTTCTTCTTGAACTTCAGCATAACCATGTGCAGAACTTAAAGTAAAGAAAGTACCAAAATTTCGGATATCCGAAAATCGGATATCCGAATCCGAAAATTTCGGATTCGGATATCCGATTTTCAAAATTTTCGGATATTTCGGATATCCGAAATATCCGAAAATTTAATTTTCATTTTTTTCGGATATCCAAATATCCGAAAATTATCCTAAATGTCCGAAAAATATCCGAAAACTTATATTCGGATATCCGAAACAATCCAAAATATCCGTTTCCAAATATGAAAAAAAAAATAATAAAAAAAATAAAAATTAAATAAAAAGCTGGATTTTCGGATATCTGATTCACTATCCGAATCCGTATCCGAAGTAGCATAAAGTGAACCCTTTTCTGCTAAGTGGTTAAATGAATGAGTCGGCAGCTAATTCAGTTCCTTATATCATAAGCTCACTTAATTTCATTACCTATAAAAACATTTTTTAACCTACAAAACAAACAAAACAAAAGATGTAGTTAATCAACCTAGAAAAAGATCACACTAGCTAGGTGTACTACCAATGCTTGCATGTTTAATTAACATATTTGTTTCCACAAAAGGTATACATGAAAAAAGTGCTCCACAAATATCTAAGGGTAAGCGGGGCACCAGCGGGGAGTGGCCTCGGTGACCCTATTCCCCCAGCGGGAACACCGCCGCCATCCCTGCGGTGACCCAAATCGGGGAGGTGGGTCGGGGTGAATTCACCGAAGAAGGAAGGGGGAGAGTGTGGGGCCACCCTCTTTTCAAACCAATCAATTATTTCCTTTTTTTTTGAATAAAAAAACAAGTCACCTAATAGGGGAGTGCCGCCATCAAATTGGGGTGTGAGAGGAGTTTAAGAGGGGAGTTGACGTGGCATAACCTGATTGGGTGTGCGTAAGAGAGGGGACTCCCCTAAGAGGGGAGTGCCCCTCTCACCCTAATTGCTACAAGTCACCTGTTGTAGTACAAATACTACTAAGAGTACAAAAAGTATACTTTGTGATGATAATCTACTTACAGACACCCTATTCAATTTTTTTTATTGAATTTGCTCTTATTGTTCTCATTGAATTCTTCTTGAACTTCAGCATAACCATGTGCAGAACTTAAAGTAAAGAAAGTACCAAAATTTCGGATATCCGAAAATCGGATATTCGGATTTTTCGGATTCGGATAGTGATTTTCAAAATTTTCGGATATTTCGGATATCCGAAATGTCCGAAAATTTAATTTTCATTTTTTTCGGATATCCAAATATCCGAAAATATCCGAAAATTATCCTAAATGTCCGAAAAATATCCGAAACAATCCAAAATATCCGTTTCCAAATATGAAAAAAATAATAAAAAAATAAAATTTAAATAAAAAGCTGGATTTTCGGATATCCGATTCACTATCCGAATCCGTATCCGAAATTTCGGATATCCGAAATTCGGATATCCGAAATTTCGGATACGGATTCGGATAGTGAAATCTAGTATCCGAAAATTTCGGGTATCCGAATTTTCGGATATCCGGTTTTGAACACCCCTAGTTCAGAACATGCCGTTCCTTTTTTCTTGGTTTTTTACCATTTTTTTTTCTTAATTTAAAACTTAAAGAAAGGTTTTATTAAATTTAGTTAACAACGTTTCCCCTTGTAAAAAATGTTCTATGTGTGCTTTATAAGGTTTTCATAAGATCACAATAACAATGTCTCATCCTATAAAAAATGGTCTGTGTGTGTTTTATAAGGTTTTCATCATTTTTAAGATTACAATGCCATAAGTTTTAATAGTTCTTAGGTTTAATTAAATTATATGGTTTGTAGTTAGTTAGTTACCAACATTCGTCTTATTTAAATGGTTTATGTATGTTTTATTACGAGTTGACGCCAACTCGCGCGTTGCGGCGGGACGTTAATTATGAATGTCTTTAACAGGGGTGTTCACGAACCGGTTTTGACGGTTTTAGTTAAAACTGTGATTAGCCAAACCATTGATAATGGTTTTCTTGTTAGATTAAATATTATTTATTTAGTATTTAATCTTGTAGCCTATATAATCATTTATATTATATTAGATCAAAATATATTTAATAACCTATTATAATTAGTTGGTAATTGTTGATGGACCATATTACCCTTATTAACTAATTGGGTTTCCTCTTGGGTGTATAAATAAGGGGCTTATTAGAGAGTTAAAGGGTTACACACTTTACACAATCAACCAACCCTCATTAACATCAATTCGTGACTCTCTCCCTCTAGCCGAAACTAACCCTATTTCGGTTATCATCACCATCATAACTTTACACCCTAAGGAGGAACCGGATCATACTGACAAAGATGTCGAACTCAATGGCTGGATCTCTGACTGGATTCTCCTCTGCTTTGAATGCCATAACAGGTATGTTATTCATGTTTTCCATTTAATTTAAACAGAACTGATCAACATGTGGTATCAGAGCATATGTTGATAAATCAGTTCTGTTTTTGTATCCATTAATCTCGGATCAAAATCTGGAAAACGGAAGTTTTAAAGACTTAAAATCGAAAAAAAACTGTTTTCGGGTTTCATTATGGCCGAAATCCCTGTTTTCGGAAATTATTACTTGATATATTGACCCGAAATCATAAAAGGATTAAACTTATTGTCACGAAATCCATTACAAAACCATTAAAATCAGGTTTCGGATTTCCAGATTATCTTCTTATTATTTTAGGGTTCATCATTTATGTTCTAAGAAACTCGAAAAATTCATAAGATTTGGAATATAATTTTGGATTAGGAAGTGTTTTACTGTTTTGATCTAAATTTTTTATCTATTAAATTTTCGAAAACTGTTAAAGAGATAATCAGTTATTATTTTCGAAATCCTTGATAAGTTTAGATCATGATTAAAACAGGAAATACTATCCCAAATCCCTTAAATTTCGAGTTTCAGTTTTATCACAATCAGCAGCTGTTAACAGAGATCATAACTCGAGACTAAGGTTGCGACTCGCAACCGCAATCATCACAACTCGAGACTAAGATTGCGACTCGCAACCGCGATCATCATAACTCGAGACTAAGATTGCGACTCGCAACCATAACCATCACAAGTCGAAACTGAGATTGCGACTCGCAACCATAACCATCACAAGTCGAAACTGAGATTGCGACTCGCAACCATAACCATCACAACTCGAGACTGAGATTGCGACTCGCAACCATAACCATTGCGACTCGAAACTAAGATTGCGACTCGAGACCTCATTTTTTATGCTGTTTAATGTGACCTAACCGGTGGTTTGCTATTAAATACTTGGTTTTGTTAACACTTACTTAATTAATTTATCAGAATCAGATAATTTTTACAAAACCAAAATAGCTTAACTTGAATGAGCTTCTGATGTATTAATTCTGGCCAAAGCTGATTTAATACATCTATTTATTGTTCAAGTATTATTAAAAGCTATGTTAAGTATGCATTACAAACCTGAAATGTCTTAATTCTGGCCAAAGCTGATTTAATTCATTTATGTTTAGCATGACTTGACAAGTGCATAACTAAAGTGATTGTCTCATTTCTGGCCAAAGCTGATTTGTCACAATTACTTTGCACACATATTTAAATGATTACACTTCTGGCCAAAGCTGATTTGTCTTCATTTAAATAGAATTTTACTAAGTCTATTATTTTGATGTTAGTAATAGACATTATCACAGCTTCATAATTAAAATGGTCATTACTTATGCCTGCCTTAGTATAACATGCCCTTTAGATCACATTAAGACTTTTTTCTTAGTATCATAACTTGCTCATCTTATTTCCACTATCAGCACCCAATCAAGGGATTCCACCTTTGACTGGTGATAACTTTGCTGCTTGGAAGGATGCCCTCATGCTTACTCTTGGGCTGCTGGACTTTGATTATGCTCTAAGAGAGAATAAGCCAGCGGACCTTACTGCTACTAGTACTGCTGCTGAGCAGTTACTCCATGATAAGTGGACTAGGTGTAACCGCATGTCTCTCATGTTCATGAAGCAGTCCATTCATAACTCAATCAGAGGGGCCATTCCTGATTCTGAAGATGCTAAAACCTATCTGGCTTCTGTGGAGGATCAATTCAAAGGAACATCAAAAGCACACGCTAGCACTCTTATCCTCAAGCTGGTGACGACTAAGTATGATGGGAGGAGCGGCATTCGCGAACACATCATGATGATGCATGACATGGCCAATAAGTTGAAGGGCCTAGAGATGGAGATCAGTGATGGTTTTCTTGTTCACTTCATCATCACTTCGCTTCCTTCGTCCTATGAAGCATTCAAGATCAATTACAACACTCAGAAGGACAAATGGACGATGAGTGAGCTGATCGCCATGTGCGTGCAGGAGGAAGAGCGTATGAAGATGGATCGCCATACTGATGTTGCTAACTTCACCACCTCCAGCTCAAAGAAGAGGAAGAACAATTATCCAAGAAAGGATGCTTCTAAGGTTCAAAAGCCAAATCCAACTCCTAATACAAGTGCACCTTCCAGCTCTAAGAACTCCTTAGGCAAACCCTATTGCAAGTTCTGTAAGAAAACAGGACATAAGCAAAAAGAATGCCCTGACTTCAAGGAGTGGCTGGCTAAGAAAGGTAACGATTTTTTCATGATACTTGAGTCCTTTAATTTAAATGTTCCTGCTAATTCTTGGTGGTTTGATTCTGGTTCTATGGTACATGTTACCAATTCACTTCAGGGATTCCTTACAATCCGGAAGCTGGGAAGAAACCAAAGAACACTTAAAGTTGGAGATGATCGGGAATTAGAAGTGAAGGCCATAGGAACATTACAATTATTTTTGAAAACTGGTTTATGTATTAAACTTTATGATACCTTATATGTTCCTGAGGTAACTCGGAACCTTGTATCAGGACCAAAGTTAGACATGGACGGTTTTGTTGTTTCCCATGGTCATCGCAAATTCTCTATTCTCTATGATTCCGTTGTTTATGGTACTGGCATTCTGGATGGTGGTCTCTATAGATTAGAACTAGATGATAATTTTTCCAAATCTTTGTTGTCATATAATATTAATGAATCACTCACAAAGATGGAAAAGAAACAAATTCGAGACTTAGAGACTTCATCTATGTTGTGGCATCAACGTTTAGGCCACGTCTCAAGAGAACGATTAAATCGTCTCGTAAAGGATGAAGTCTTACCTCCTCTCGATTTCACCGATTTTGGAACATGTGTCAAATGTCTCAAAGGCAAAATGACATTAGCAAATAAGAAAGGTGCCACTAGGAGCTCTAATTTATTAGAACTCATTCACACTGACATTAGTGGTCCTTATCAAATTGCTGGTATAACAGGACATACTTCATTTATCACTTTCATTGATGATTATTCTCGTTACATGTACTTGTATCTTATAAAGGAGAAATCTGAATCTCTAACAACTTTTAAAGATTATAAAGCTGAAGTTGAAAAGCAATTAGATCGTCAGATTAAAGTTGTGAGATCAGATAGAGGCGGTGAATATTATGGAAGACATACTGATGTGGGTCAAGCTCCTGGTCCATTTTATGAGTTTTGTAAGGGCCAGGGGATTGTGAACCAATACACCATGCCTGGTACACCTCAGCAGAATGGTGTAGCTGAAAGAAGAAATCGTACCCTTATGAACATGGTGCGTAGTATGTTAGCCAACACTAATTTACCATTATTCCTCTGGACTGAAGCGTTAAAAGCAGCTGTTCATATACTCAATAGAGTTCCTTCTAAGTCTGTCCCTAAAACTCCTTATGAACTTTGGACAGGAAGGAAACCGAGTCTTAAATATATGAAAGTATGGGGCTGCATTGCTGAAGCAAAACTTTACAATCCTTTCCTAAGGAAACTTGACCCTAAAACAGTTACCTGCTTCTTTATCGGGTATCCTGATCATTCGAAGGGTTATCGTTTCTATTGTCCTTCCCATGTCACCCGTATTGTTGAAACCAAGCGTGCTGCGTTCTTGGAGGATTTCAAGGTCAGTGGGAGCAGTACCAACCCTTACGAAGAATTGCAAGAAGTACAAGACGCGGGGGGGAGAGACTCGTCGCTTATCATTACTCCGTTTACTCCTCTTGTACCCCATGCAACTGCACCTGAAGTCACTGCACAAAATCCATCTCCACAATCAGAACCCATTATACCTCATAACGAAGGCACATCAAACGCTCAAAACCAAGACAACGCTGAACCCGATAATCAACTCAGGAGGTCATCTAGGCAAAGAAGGCCTACTAATTGGGATGATTATGTTACCTACCTGACTGAAATGGATGCTGGAAAGCTCAATGATCCTATCTCTTATAACGAAGCCATTAGCAGTGATCAGTCTTCTGAATGGAACAAAGCAATGATTGATGAGCTTGAATCCATGAAGAAAAATGACGTTTGGGATTTAGTCGAATTACCCAATGGTACCAAACCTGTAGGTTGTAAATGGGTGTTCAAAACAAAACTGGATCCGAATGGGAACGTTGAACGCTACAAAGCGAGATTGGTTGCAAATGGCTACACTCAGAAAGAGGGAATTGATTATCAAGAGACGTTTTCACCTGTCTCTCGTAAAGATTCATTAAGGATCGTCATGGCCCTAGTAGCTCATTTTGATTTAGCATCAGATGGACGTCAAAACTGCTTTCCTTAACGGAGACTTAGACGAAGATGTTTACATGAAACAACCTGAAGGCTTTAAACCTGAAGGTCAGGAGCATCTAGTCTGTAAGTTGAAGAAATCCATTTAAGGGTTAAAACAAGCATCACGTCAATGGTACCTAAAGTTTGATGAAGTCATGAAGAGGCAAGGTTTTATGAAGAATCAAGTGGATCAATGCACCTACCTCAAGATGAGTGGGAGTAACTTTACTATACTTGTCCTTTACGTAGATGATATTCTATTGGCAAGTAATAGTTTAGACATGTTGCATGAGTCGAAGCGTTTACTCTCGCATAACTTCGACATGAAGGATCTCGGAGATGCTTCTTACGTCATTGGCATCGAAATTCACCGAGATAGACACAAAGGGATCTTAGGATTGTCTCAAAAGACTTACATAGATCGTGTCCTTACACGTTACAACATGCAACAGTGCAAACCCTCCGTCGCTCCAGTAGTTAAGGGAGATGTTTTCGGTTCATTCCAGTGTCCGACAACAGAGGTTGAAAAGGAGCAAATGAGCCAGATACCTTATGCGTCAGTAGTCCGGAGCCTGATGTATGCTCAAGTCTGTACTCGCCCAGATATCGCTTACATTGCTGGAATGCTAGGTCGTTATCAGACTAATCCTGGCCTAGATCACTGGAAAGCAGCTAAGAAGGTCCTTAGATATCTGCAAGGGACGAAAGACTATAAACTGACTTATAGAAGAAGTGATCATTTAGAAGTGGTAGGTTATTCTGATTCTGACTTTGCCAAATGCAAAGATGACAAGAAATCCACTTCGGGCTACATCTTTATGTTAGCAGGCGGACCTATTTCATGGAAGAGTCATAAACAACAGTTAACTACAACTTCCACAATGATGGCAGAGTACATTGCTGTTTACAACGCAACCTGTCATGGAATGTTGCTTAGAAATCTGATCACTGGACTCAAAATTGTTAATTCCATTTCTAGACCATTGAAGCTTTACTGTGATAATTCAGCTGCCGTTAGTTTCTCGAACAGTAACAGTTCGACTGGAGCTGGTTTATATCTTGATACGAAGTACTTGTTCGTACGTGAACGAGTTGAGGAAAATAATCTTTGTATTGAGTATATTAGTACTAAAGATATGCTAGCGGATCCGATGACTAAAGGTCTCCCACCTAAAGTTTTCGAAGAACATGTATCGAATATGGGACTTACTAAAGACCTTATTTAATGGCATATTGTACTAGCTTATGTTTTAATTAATAAAATTTCCTCAGTTTGATTTTGTATGTCTCTAACATATGTTCTGCCGGTGTAATGACATATAGACAAATATAAATACAAATCAGACGCTAAAGGGCTGCATATTTTGATCGTAACTGTTAGGTTTTAAATTGAGGCTATAGTATGACTAATGGGGGTCCTGAGTCGCATGATGATTCAACGGCTGTATTTCTCTGCTATAGTTCTTGGTTTAAGGCTAAAATGAGTGTTAACTCCTGGCCAGGCTTACCTAATACTCATGATAAATGATTACTTGGCTAAGTGGGAGAATGTTAGATTAAATATTATTTATTTAGTATTTAATCTTGTAGCCTATATAATCATTTATATTATATTAGATCAAAATATATTTAATAACCTATTATAATTAGTTGGTAATTGTTGATGGACCATATTACCCTTATTAACTAATTGGGTTTCCTCTTGGGTGTATAAATAAGGGGCTTATTAGAGAGTTAAAGGGTTACACACTTTACACAATCAACCAACCCTCATTAACATCAATTCGTGACTCTCTCCCTCTAGCCGAAACTAACCCTATTTCGGTTATCATCACCATCATAACTTTACACCCTAAGGAGGAACCGGATCATACTGACAAAGATGTCGAACTCAATGGCTGGATCTCTGACTGGATTCTCCTCTGCTTTGAATGCCATAACAGGTATGTTATTCATGTTTTCCATTTAATTTAAACAGAACTGATCAACATTTCTACCATAAAAACCTGAATCCGAACTGTACAAAACTAAAACCGAACCAAACCAAACCAAAATCGTTACTAATGGTTTGGCTCTGATTTAGTTATACGGTTTTACATCTCCGACTACGCTTCTAGTTTTCATGTATAATAATATGATTGTGGGTCCAAAAACTTGAACACAGAAAGCATACAAAGCTAACTATTACATAAATTATTGTTAACAAAATCCCAAAAAAAATATAATCCATACAAAAAGCAGTTAGTTTGTTAGAATAGTTGTGTTTGCATTTCTTTTTATAGGCGTCCATTAGTTTGTTAGAATAGCTGTGTTTGCATTTCTTTTTATAGGCGTCCATTAGTTTGTTAGAATAGTTGTGTTTGCATTTCTTTTTATATGGTTATTCCAAAGTAAACGTCAAATTCAAAAGAACAATGGTTCCGTCAAAAAAGGAAACGTCACAATGGTCCTTCAAAAAAGGATAAATTAACGAAGAGACGTAAGTTGCTTTTTGTATAAGAGATTAATTTTTGTATAAGAGATTAATAAGGTTTTCATCATATTTTTAGGGCACGCTTTTTTCTACGTTTAAATGGGTCAACTTCATCTTGCGTATAATCAATTGAGGATTTTGATGACCTTATTCGTATTGCGAAAGGAATTTCGTCTACTAAGAATTCTTATATGTGCACGTAAAATTTAAAGGGGCAATTCTAATTATATATTTTATACGTATAAAAATTCTTTATACACTTGCATATATTATTATCTAGGGTTAAGATATAATAGGAAGTTTATTTGGCTAAGAAGGCTAGGAAGTAATCTTGACCATCCATTTAGTTAATCAAGGGCTAAGATTAAATGAGGGAAATTGAAGGGAAGAAAAAAGGCGCGTGAGTTTGTTTAGGGGCATTCTAGTCAATCCAAGGCAATAGTTTCTCTCTACTCCAATCCCCCCCCTCCATTTTTTAAACGTTAATAACTCTTTCATACGACATTACTTTTTTATAAAAATTGCACAATAAAACGAGCGTTTTTTTATCTTTAAAACGAGTATACTATTGCTATATTTTCGAAAAAAAAATTTAAAACCCAGTTGCGTAAAGCGCAATAAAAAAAACCTAAAAAATGACATTTTTCTAAAACGCAATGCACAAAAAACATAAAGAAATGTCTTATTTGTAAAACGAAATGGCCAGAAAACACAAAGAAATGTCTTATTTCTAAAACGCAATAGTCTAAAAACACAAAAGAAAGTGTACTTTCTAAAACGCAATGGACTGAAAACACATAAAAATATGTTTTAACTAAAACGCAATGCACCAAAAACACAAAGAAGTGTCTTATTTCTGAAACGCAATGGCCAGAAAACACTTAAAATGTCTGTTTTCTAAAACGCAATGGACTGAAAACACATAAAAATGTGTTTTGCCTAAAACGCAATGCACCAAAATCACAAAGAAATGTCTTATTTCTAAAACGCAATGGCCAGAAAACACTTAAAAATGTCTTTTTTCTAAAACGCAATGGACTGAAAAGGCATAAAAATATGTTTTTACCTAAAACGCAATAACTAAAAACACTTCAAAAATGTGTTTATCTAAAACGCAATAGCCAAAAAACACATAAAAATGTCTTATTTCTAAAACGCAATGACCTAAAAACACAAAAGAAAGTGTATTTTCTAAAACGCAATGGACTGAAAACAAATAAAAATGTGTTTACCTAAAACGCAATGAACTAAAAACACTTCAAAAATGTGTTTTTTTCTAAAACGCAATGACCAGAAAACACATAAAACTCTCTTATTTCTAAAACGCAATGGACACAAGCTGATCTGTCTGTGAATTTGTTTGAACCAGAGAGTAGCAAATCAAAAACTGTCTATGAATTACTGTCTTCGAAACGAGGCAATTTCTGGAAAATTAAATTTTCTGATGCATTTTTATGGACACAAGCAGCTCAACCCCAGCCAGGGGCTCTGCCCCTTGAACCCCGCCAGGGGCTGCCGCCCCTGGGACTCTGCTACCAGGGGCGCTGCCCCCGGACCCCCGCCAAGATCGTAAAACGCAATGACTAAATCAAAAACCCAGATAATAAAAATGAAATTAAAGAATTTCTTTCATGGATCGAAGTCGGTTTCTTCAACGATTGATAAAAATTGAATGATTGAAACACTTATCAGAGATCGAATCGAACGGATCGAGTGATTATCTTCAAAATCACCGGAAAAAACGAGATTTTGTATGAAATTAAACTGGGTTTTCTTTAAAAAATCTGAAGAACACGTTGATCGGGTGTTTGATTCATTGATTGGTGACGAAAATCGCACTATAATGTAGTGATTATTGAGATAGAAAGTGAAGAAATGGTTGAAGATGGTGGGTTTTGAAAATGGTGGGTTTTGAAAATGGTGGGTTTTGATGTTACTGGGAAGAAGAAAGAAGAAGAAAAGGATAAGATTGACTAAAATACCCTTCCTCTTTTTTTTAAAATTTTGTCACATGTCCTAATCCTATTGCTTCCTATACTTCCTAGCCAAAATAAACTTCCTATTTGATCCTCATCCTTATTATCTATTACTAAATGGGAAAAAAAGATAGCAAACATATAAATTAATAATTCGCTATATTAATTGATAATTCAACATTAAAGGGCTACCTTAGCATATAATTTTGATATAATTAATAAAACATGTTTGACATCCACCTTATGATAAAACTGAATTTAAATAATATATAAAAAGTTATTACTCAAATTTCGAAAAAAAAAATTATTTAATATGTTATGATTTTTTTAAGGGCCAACGAACACTCCAAATTGGCTACTGGCGAAATTCACCACATCCGGATACACTCACCTCCGAACCAGTGAAAACCCTCATCTAGGTGTCGTAGAAAATAATGAGGATGGCAGGAATCAAACTTGGGTCCCTTAGAACACCAAGGTGTTGTTTGTTTTTTCGTGAAAAGCTATGCGCAGGCTTTTCTGTCTGCGCATACATTGTCACGCGCAGACTGTTTGTTTTTCAAAGACGTTTCATTAAAAAACGTATGCACAAGCTCTTCTTGGTGCAGACTTGGCTCAGCCACTTCTAAGATCTTCTAAGGTTTGCAGAGGCTTAAACACCACCACCACCCACCACCACCATCACCATCACCATTCCACACCACCGTCCATCACCACCACCACCGTCCACCGTCCACCACCACCTACCACCGTCCACCACCCACTACCGTCCATCACCACCACCATCGTCCACCACCCACCACCATCGTCCATCGTCCACCACCCACCACCACCGTCTACCACCATCACCGTCCAGCACCACCACCACCGTCCGTACACCACCACTAGTTTATTTTAGAAGTATGCATGCGTTAAAAAAAAACAAACAGCCTTCTTCTTGCAGACTGCAGAGGTTTGATCCACCTTTTCTTCTGGAGATGTGGTTCGCAAACTGCATACATTTTACCTCTTAAAAAACAAACAGCACCCAAGTCTCTCCCTTACCACTCCACCACCACCTCATTGACAATAGAATAAAATACAAAAATCGTCTATTATGTATGTCACTTATTGCAAACTGTGTCCTTTGTCTTCAATAATTGCAGAAAACATACTCGATGTTTGCAAACCCTTGCAAGTTATGTACTTTAGCCATAACTCAGTTATTTTTTGTGGTTAAATCTGACTAAATGAACCTTACATGAGAGTATTTTGTGGTTAAATATAACCAAATGGACCTTACATGAGAGTAAAATGATCAAAATACCCTCATGTAGGGTCCATTTGGTGAGATTTAACCAAAAAAATTAACTGGGTTATGACTAAAGGACATAAATTGCAAGGGTTTGCAAACATCGAGTACGTTTTCTATAACTATTGAAGATAAAAGACACAATTTACAATAAGTTACATACATAAAGGACGATTTTTGTAATTTACTCTTCACAATATGTCATGATAAAAAAAAACAACCAAGGTTTATAGTGCATAATCAAACTTATCAATGTCAATTAGTGAGCACTATTTCTTCATAGACTAATCGCCATAATCATTGGCGAAGCATAGTGGGGGCGGGCGGGGGCGGCCGACCCCCTGAACTTTTCGCTCAGTAGTGAAGAGTATATAGTTTTCGTATATAAATTTTTGGATATATACGTTTTCAACCCCCCGTTTTATAGAAATTTTTGGGCATATATGTTTTCGACCCCCGTGTCGGAAATCTCAAGCTTCGCCACTAGCCATAATTGTCATTTAATTTAACCATATGGCTAAATATGCATGCATAAATAGTTAATTCACTTTGTACATTGTCTTTACCTTCTCTTATAGAGGGAAATACTCACTTAGTTTTTGTTTTCTAAGTGATGTGGGATAAAAAAAATGAAGGATGTAAACCTTATCGAGCCAGCTCACGAGCTCATGAGTCGAGCCAGACCCAGCTCGAGCTCGGCTCGTTTACAAACCGAGCCGAGCTGGCTCGTTAACAACCGTGCCAATTTCGAGCCGAGCTTTCTTCGAGCTTTTTTCGAGCGAGCTGCGACCCACGAGTTTTTTGAACACCCCTAAGCGGCGGTGTTGCCGCGCGGTAAAAGGGGTCACCGCACCCACCTCGTTCACCCTAAGGGTGTTGTTCGGCATACCCATGGGCCATGTCTTGATTTCGCTACCTAGATGAGTCGATGACACCCTTTACCCTTATATTTCTTACTTGATTAAAAGCTTGAAATAACTTATTGGCTTCGATTGACATTGACAAATGACAACTAACCGAGCTACCTTCGTCTACTAAAAAAGAATATTGGAACTGACCAAGGTTTATAGTGCATAATAATAATTATTCCGTGAGCTTTAAAATTTAAGCTATTAAGTAATTATTTTATACATGATTATTATTTCACCACCCTATATAACCCTCACCACCACAACAACAACCACCGTTCTTGATCACCCAACAACTAGGGGCGGACCCAAGCCCAGCCCAAGGTGGGCGGGCGCACCCCCGGGGGAAAAAAATTTAGTGCTAAGTTCCGTCGAAAATCTCGTCCGCACCCCTTGGAATTTTTCGACCGCACCCTTTGGAATTTTTCGTCCGCACCCCTTAGGTAAAAAGTGTTATCAATTTATATTTTAAATTTTTTTTAGTAAACTCTTATTTAAAAAAAAAAATACTACCTAAATTATATAACTTTTAATACCTAACTAACTAAACCCAAATACCCATACATTTACCCACTTATAATTCCTAACTAGCTAGCCTACTAAGTCTTAGCCCATTAACCAAACCCACCAATATTTCAAACTATAATAAAATAATTAAAGCCCTTCCATCCACTCTAAATTTTCTGTATTTTTATTCAAAAAAAATTGGTCTTCATCGACTACCATGTATGTAATTTAATATTCTCTTGCATTCAAATTAATTTTCCAAAAATCTGTATTTCTTTTTGTTTTTTTTTTTTCAGTTTTTGATTAAAAAAAAATAGTCATCATCAACCTACCATGATGTAAGTAAATTAATCTTCTCCCTTGCATTCAATTTAGTTTAAATAATTTTCCAAATATCCGTAACTTTTTGTTTCTTCTTATTTTCGGATTATTAATTATTTTAATTTAGTTACCATCAACCATGTAAGTATGTTTAAATGTTAATTTTCTCATGCATCCAATATAATTTAATTTTCCAAAAAACCGTAACTTTTTATTAAATTAATTAATAATTAATATAAAGAAAAAAATACAACAGTAAAGAAAATCCAGAAATTATAATGGGTTGATTTAAATTTTCATGTTGTTGCAGACCTCTCTAATGTTACAAAGCGTGGAGGATTTCTGGAGGCGAATGTTGATTATATCATAAGCACATGGGTAAAACATAAACCCTAATTATGTAAATTCAATCATGAACAATAAAATAAGATGTGTGTACCTGATTAGCCAGTAACCACACTAGAGGATGAAGTAGACGTCATGTTCGTCAGATTGGTCGAGTTCCTCCTTAGGGTGCAATCTAATGATGGTGATGAAGAAACCGAATAGGGTGTTCGGTTGGGAGAGAGAGGCGAGATTGATGTTATGTGCTATTAGGGTTTGTGTAATTGTCTAACTCCTTAACCTCCACATAATTCTCCTTATATAAGTACCCAGGAGGAAACCTAATTAGTTAATAAGGGTAATATGGTCCATCAACAATTACCAACTAATTATTTAATAGGTTATTATATATTTTGATCTGTATAATGTAAATGATTATAATGGCTGCTAGATTAAATATTAAATCATAATATATTTAATCTTACATTCTCCCACTTAGCCGAGTAATCATTTACTATGAGTATTAGATAAGCCTGATCAGGAGTTAACACTCATTTTAGCCTTAAACAAGTACTATAGCAGAGAAATACAACCGTTGAATCATTATGCGACTCAGGACCCCCATTAATCATACTATAGCCTTAATTTAAAACCTAATCGTTATGATCAAAATACACATAAGCCCTTTGTTTGATTTGTAACTATATTTGTCTATATGCCATTATGCTAGCTTGACATATTCTTAGAGACATACAAAATCAAACTGATGAGGAAAATTAACTAATACTTAGTCATTCATAGTACGATAGGCAGTTGCGCATGGCCATCAATTAATACCCGTCTCTGAGCTCTCTTAATAAGACTTATGGGTAATAGCCCTTCAGTTATAGGATCCTTAAGCATATCATGAATGTATTCGATACAAAACTTAGTTTCCTCAATTCGTTCATAAACGAATAATTAATTGTGTATCGAAACTTAATGCAGCACCTCTTGAACTGTTACTGTTCAAGGAGTTATGGTAACTGACTTTATCACACTAAGTCTTCAAAACATTAATTATATGGAGTTAATATACTTATGAGTTCACTGATAAATTTCCAACAACATTTAGTGACTATATTATGTCATTATAACTTAGGTTGTTAATATCGGTGCATTATGACTCCTCCATGAAATAGGTTTTGTCTGCTGACATAAGGATATACCCGAAATTACATTTTGTCATCTTTGAATATCTCAAAGTTAGAGTAATAAACCGGTTCTAAATTCTCACTTCTTCTTTAAATTGTAGTCTCTCGTTTCTTTTAAAGATATTGTAATACTCCATTAGATGCTTCACATTAATCTAGACATATCTAGTGTGTTGCAATGTGAGTAATATCTAAACGAGTATAGACTTAAACTTTCATAAGGCTTCCAATTAATGAAGCGTAAATAAATAATCTCACTTATCCTATTATCCTCTAAAGGAGAGCAGTATTGTTTGTTACATATGTAAGGACCCATTTAATGTTAAACTAATGGAACGGAACTAATATCCCATTGGGTCTATCTCAGTATGTTATGATATCAATCACGTAAGAGATATCTTTGAGATTTATTATATCAAAGTTTTGTGTTAACAATGCTTTGACGCATATACTTGTCAAAAGAATGTCATCTATATAGACAAGTTTATCTTAATTGCTCCCACTCATTTTGAGGTAGATACATTAATCCACTTGATTCTTGATGAAAATAATTACGTTAGCTTTTCATCACATTATAATGTTTGCATTAACCCATACATGGATATTATTGGCTTACAAATAAATTGTTCTTTAACCTTCAGTTTGAAACTTTAGGTTGTTATCTAATGAACACGTGAATGTGTCAGCCATTTGTTATGGAAAATTGTTTATAATGTTCATCTAATGTAGCTTTAAACTATTATAAGCTACTAGAACAGTGATGATCCTCAAAGAAATCTTTTGTTAGATATATAATAAAGATTCTTTAATAATTTATCTCTTCATGAGTACAACATTTGACAATCAATCAAGCTTCTTCGTGTCTTAACGCTTATATTAGGATTTGGTTTAGTTATGAACACTCTTAGGTAATTCAATCAAATCCCAAACGTTATACGAACACATAAAATCAGTTTTACTAGAAAACAGTTTTATTCTATTCAGAAGATTGATTGACACTAATGGCTTAATTTGAAGAGATAGGATCATTAAACATTTCCAAAATCCATTTCAACTTCAATTAGGGAGGTTATGTAATCATCAAACTTAGTAGGCTTTTAAACCTGGATGACCTCCAGAGTTGATTATTGGGTTCATTAGAAGTTTCAGTTTTATGGATTAGCTCTTGGTTAGGTTGCTATCATTTTCATTCTAAGTTTGTAAGAGTTGGTGCAGTATGGTGTACAAGAGGTGTAATCAGAGTTAAATTCAGAGTGAAATTTAATGACATTCTTCCCCCCGCCTCTTGTATTCCTTGCAAATCATGATAAGGACTTTGACTGCTCCCACTAACCTTAGAAATCTTTAGGAACTCAGCACAGTTAGGGTCAATATGTAACGACCAATAAATTCTAATAGAGAGACACAAATTAATGACGTTAGTCGTTGTGATTTCTCTTGTTGAGGATTATGTTAGTTCAGGTAAGAAATCTAAGTGTGCCCACAATTAGGCAACAATGAAACTTTTGTAAGAGTAGCATTAGATTTAAGGAGATAAGTTATGATAGAACAGTGTCATAATGGAGCAGTGTCTTGTACAAGAGGTGTAAATTGAAGTAATATAAAGTTTTCACTCCCCACCTCTTGCAACTATTGCAAGTTATTATTAAGACACTTAATGCTCCCACTGATCTTTGATATCTCTAGAAATGCTACAAGAGAAGTTTCAATGAGGTACGTGACGTGGGAACCTATCATATATACGTTAGACTTTATTTGATTTCTTTAATGTCCAGATATCAAAAGAAACTTTAGGGACATATCTAATAGAAATCTTATTAAGTATATATATATGAATAGATTTCTTCTAAGAACGTGGGCCATATGTGACAAAATTTAGATACAAGTTGATAGTCTGTTAAAAGATAAATAAATTATGTCTGAATATTCCATTTGGAATAAGTTCCACGAATGTCAATGAATGACTTATGATGGACCCATACTTATTCCTTAAGCCAAGTCATATTTAGGGCTTTAACGTCATGATTTAAAATCACTTAGAATGAGATTAGTTGAATAATCATCCTCATTAACCATGTCATGATTTCTCATGAAGTTCGGTTATAATGGATGAAATTTATAAGTCTCATTTTCCTTTTGTCGAATTCTCATTTGCATGATGAAAAAAGTTGTGAAAGCGTAAGGTATCATCTAGTTCCATCTTAGTAATGTTTCAATCCAGATATTTAGAACAAATAAGATGAGAGTTTAAGGTAAGTGTGACTTTATGTTGACTATGCAAACCTCACAACCTTCATAACTTTGCTTAATTATGATACTATATTCTGATTAATCTTCAGAATATATAAGGTATCGAAAAGCTTTGTTAAAAGACTGCTAATTATGGTTCTTATAGCCTTAACAATTAGTTTTGTCACTAACTCTCATGTTAGTTATTTGTCGAGTTCTGATAAGGAAACGTATGGAACTAGAGTCAACTAATCATGTGTTAATTGGAATATTAAAATTACCAGACTTAAATATCATTAGTAAGTGACTATCTAATTAATTTATCCAACTGTTCTTTAGAATAATGGATAGTCTCGTTGCTTATGCCTAGTCTAATGGCATAATTATGCAGTGAGATTTTCCCTTGAAGAACCTTAAAGTTGGGATTAGCACTTGTAATTTATCTATGGACCTTAGAACAACCCTCTTTTAAACTATTAGTGGTTGTAAGGTGAATAACATCTTATTTTCCAGTTTCAAACATTTATTTCTTTGTACATATGTTGCTTATCAACACACTCATTATACTTTGGTACTTTTGAGTGTTATAGTTGATTTATAATGCATCAAATTGTACAAGTGAAAATCTTAGTATGTAATGTACTGAAAAAATGTACTTATTTCCATGCGTAAGCCCTTAACTTTATGGGTCATGGTATTATACATTATAATGTATTCACATATACCACTTAACCTTATAATTTAGAATTTTAAATAAAGGCATGCATCTTAGGAGTTCTTGTGATTAATCAGCACATAATAGATTAGTCTTAGGAAAGACTTAATCCGGAATAACTTTAGTGATAGCATTCTGTTAGAAAGTTCTTGATTATCATAAGAGACATCATGTTCGATTTATCCTAATCATCATGCTCTACTTTTCTTCTGTAGTAATCATTATCAGAAAAGAGCAATAGGATTATCATGTCTTAAGAGATAATCAAGGATTTAATTTAAGAGCTAATTCTTATAGAAACTTTAAATAAAGCAAAACATTTTAGGCTTAAGAATTAGAGTGGATGAGATATAGATTTATAGAAGAAAATTATAGTGAGTAAAATTATGGGTACTAAGAAATAAGGCAGACGAAATGATCATAAAATAAAAATAAAGGATCATTAATCTAAGGATCATTATGTGAAGAGGTTGTGATATGTCTATTACTAACATCAAAATAATAGACTTATTTAGAGTTCTACTTAAACGAAGACAAATCAGCTTTGGCCAGAAGTGTAATCATTTAAGCATGTGTGCAAAGTATTTGTGACAAATCAGCTTTGGCCAGAATTGAAACAATCACTTTAGTTATGCACTCGTTAAGTATGCCATCTATGAAGGAATTAAATCAGCTTTGGCCAGATATTAAGACATTCATGTTTATGATGCACACTTAACATAGCCTTCGTAATACTTGAACGATAAGTAGATGCATCAAATCAGCTTTGGCCAGAAGTGATACATCAGAAGCTCATTCAAGTTAAGCCATTTTGGTTTTGTGAAACATTATTTGATCCTTATTAATTAACTAAGTATTTACAAAACCAATTATTTAGTAGCAAACCACCTCTTAGTTCACATTAAACAGCTTAAAATAATGAGGTTTCGAGTGAGATCTCGACTCAGTTATGAGGTCTCGAGTCAAGTCTCGACTCAACTAGTAAAAATTATGAGGTCTCGACTCATTAAGGTCTCGAGTCGCAACCTCAGTCTCGAGTCGTAATCATGGTCTCGACTACTGTGTTTTATGAGATCTCGAGTGCTTGATGAGATCTCGAGTCGCAACCATGGTCTCGAGTGATGAAGATTGAAGCCCTTGGTCGAAACCTCAGTGGTCTCGAGTCGAGACCCTGTGGTCTCGAGTCGAGACCCTGTGGTCTCGAGTCGAAATCGTTGTCTCGAGTTGTAAAGATTTGAGAACACTTATGATTTCGAGTCGAGACCTTATGGTCTCGAGTCGAGATCTTGGTCTCGGCTCGTTAAAGGGATCTCGAAACTTCCTGTTAACAGCTGTTAGTGTGATAAGGTTGAATCAGCTAATTTTAAGGGATTTTGATCATAATTTCGAAATATCTCATGTGTATCTATCCAAGTTAATTATTCGATTATAAATTAAAATAATATTTTATTCGAAACTTGGAGATGAAGATACATAGTTTTAGAAAACACAATCAAATCCTAATGATATCCCAAAATAAGGGGATTTCCTTAAATATTATTATTCTATCACCAACTAACAAAAAAAAACATGATTTGAAATCGTTGGCCAAAAAAAAACTCATCTCACATTAAAATATGCATACTGATATCATATTTTAACTCAAATTAAAATGGTATAATGAATTCAATAAATAAAAAAAATTCATTCAATTACTTTATAATTATAATAATGGATAAGTATTGCCGCAAACAATGAATTGATGTTTGTATACCATAATCACTACAACCATTTATTAGGAAAATAATAGTAAAAGAAACATGTTTACGGCACTAACTGATTGTCGATCATATGAAGCAATTTTAAAATCGAAATTCATGATTGATTTGATATAACCAACATCGCTCTGATACCACATGTTGATTATATCATAAGCACATGGGTAAAACATAAACCATAATTATGTAAATTCAATCATGAACAATAAAATAAGATGTGTGTACCTGATTAGCCAGTAACCACACTAGAGGATGAAGTAGACGTCATGTTCGTCAGATTGGTCGAGTTCCTCCTTAGGGTGCAATCTAATGATGGTGATGAAGAAACCGAATAGGGTGTTCGGTTGGGAGAGAGAGGCGAGATTGATGTTATGTGCTATTAGGGTTTGTGTAATTGTCTAACTCCTTAACCTCCACATAATTCTCCTTATATAAGCACCCAGGAGGAAACCTAATTAGTTAATAAGGGTAATATGGTCCATCAACAATTACCAACTAATTATTTAATAGGTTATTATATATTTTGATCTGTATAATGTAAATGATTATAATGGCTACTAGATTAAATATTAAATCATAATATATTTAATCTTACAGCGAAACCTTGGCGAAGAAATTAAAAAGCGGAAGGAAATTGAAGCAAAATTAAAAGTCCAAGAAGAACAAGCGGACCGGTTCAAACAGATGTATTATTTCTACGAAAAGAGGACGTTTGATTTGGAGCAAATGGTGGAGCAGCAAGTGGCAGCAGAGCGCTTCTATGCGGTCCCTCCCGTTGCACCGGATGAAAAAGTTCAGTCGTGTTTCATTGAACTTAACAGTGTCCAAAGAATGGATGTTAAGTGCAAGAACTGCGAGACCTGACCCGCGACAATGCTGTGGCTGCCATGACAGCACTTGTGTGTGTGCCTGGTGTGTGAGAGGAGGGTTAAGGCTTGCCCAATCTGCAGTGTGAAGAAAACTGAAAGTTTTAAGATCAATCTTCCATGATATTTATATGTACCTCTTATCAATAAGTTGCATGGCTATTTGTCGTGTATGTTGGTTACATGGATTATACTGTAATAAATATTATACTATTGATGATTGATCTTATGAAATTTCTTATTATTTTATATCAATAGATGATTCGTAATTATACATTGAATAGTTAGCAAAATACCTTCATTTTTGTTTCAATATTATGAGTATCTTACCATCGTTTATTGTGAGAACTTCGGAATGTGACTTCTAAACATCCATAGTCCAAAATTCAAACCCGTCACATCATTCCGACCCTCAACCATTTTAAACTAGTTTAATACCCGTACGGTGGACGGGTTACGTTGATGTATTATAGTAACATGAATGAACCTATGAACACAAAGCTAATCTATATTAAGTATACACAAAATTAAATAACATGATAAACTTCATTTTACAATATCAAATCCTCACATTCAAAACATTCACCTATTGTAAAAAGATGACCCCTTTCATGTGCCCACTAATTTCGTTTATTTCCTCATTTCATGAAAGATTTTCACGACCAAAACGATTTTAATAACTAACCTGAAGATCACTATTGTTTTGCTCGTGTTTCCAACCACCATATATTCCTCCATCACCTTCTTGTTTTGATCAAACTCAATATGGAAACACATTACATTTCTCATCCATTATTCATCATCTCATTACCGGTGATGCTCGCGTTACCGTTAGCCGCCTCTCAGTCATTCAAACGTTCTACTCCAGCATACCCGTATGATATCGGGCTAAACCTCAATTCTACCATGAAAATCATAATAATTGCAGCCATCTTCAGCTTGAGTTTAATTTCGTTTTTTTTTCGTTATACTTTCGCAAGTGTTTAGACACCTCTTCTTTCGAGTCTCACCTGCCTCATCCGCTAGGTACCAATCGCGCCTCGCGAATAAAATTCCCATGCGGCCTTGATAAAAATGTGCTGTGTGCTTATCCGAGTTTGCGGACCACGAACGCCTTCGGTTTCTACCGAATTGCCATCATGTGTTTCATCTTGACTGTATTGATTCGTGGTTAGCTTCTCATACCACATGTCCAGTCTGCCGAGCTGACCTCACTGGACCCAATCCGGACGCTCAATTTGAGTTGAACCAGTTGCAAATGGGTGAATCAGGTAATGAAACTGAAACTGAAAATCATAACCCAGATTCAATTCAAGTAGTGCAATACTTGAATTAAAGGTTTTCATTTCTTTCATGTGCAATACTTAAAAAAGATAAAATAGAACGCCTTACCTATCAACATTCATCTATTTAGCATCTTTAATTGATTCATAAACACATTGGCAGATTCAAGGCCGGTGCCCGACTTTTTCTTCCCCAGCAAAACAATATAAATAATGTTAAGCTTCTCACTCATACAAAACAACTAAACCAATTTAACTATGAATTGTCTAATGAACACAACACAAATGGGAAATTATTTCCAGATCCTAGCGACACTATGGCTACTCGAGGTGACCGAGCTAGGTTGAGATCATAGACAATCCAACCGGCAGTCAAGTCTAAAAAGTAGACCGAAAAAGGTAAGAATACCTGTATGCAACCGGAAACAAATCCAGCTGTTCACTGAAGAAGAATGCGAACTAACTTAGGGTCCTAAGTATCTTATGTCGTATGATTAATGCGATTAATGCTTTTGAACATGGAGGATCCTTCCAAAGTGATTACATGGTTTTTAATCTCACATATACAGTCGTATTATCTGTCAATTCCCCCAACATCTCTCAAAGCAAAATGCTGCAAAAATAAAATTAAAATTCAAGCATGAAACTAAACTCTGAAATACAATTTAAACTTTATGTATATATGATTCTATGACCCTATATGATCCCAGTCGAGCCAAATAGAAGCTGGGGAATTGACAAATGAAGAATATGGCATAAGTGTGGCCCCAATTACACCATAATCTTCTGAAGACACTCTGCACGATCATTATCACGATTAAGAAAGTTGAAAAATGTAATATGTTTGATTTTTGTCATAAAGCTGAGTGACCTCACTACCATTGAAAAGTGGGAGTTTACACCAAATATAAATAGCGCTCCAGTAGAAGCGAAGGGGCAGTTGATAAAAAGTCGGGTAAAGTTTTCCGCCGCTGAATTGCAAACTGGACAAAAGGTTGTTGGTACGCTGATCCCTCTTTTAGCTAGGTTGGGGCGAGTCAGAATTCTATTAAAAGATGCTCGCCATCCAAAGAAATCCACTTTAATGGGCAGTCACCTATTCCAATTGTAATGGGATTGAGATTGTGAGAACATACCATTCTCGATTAGCCAACGCAATGAGCAATACGAGAAGGTAGGATTGGATCCTACAGTCCATTCCCATACATCTGAGTTTGCTGAAACATGCACTTGTTGGAGGAGCGAAAGACATGAGTCCCAAACTACAGAGTTAAAAATAACTGTATGTTTAAAAATATTTTAGTTTTTTAAAAATTATATAAAGGAACAAAATGTTTGGTCTAGTATACCAGCGTGTGTAACCCGACCGTTTCAACCCGCCATTCAACCCAACCACTATCGCTCGTATCCATATAATAAACATAGTTGTAATTATTATTTAGTTATTTGATAATTTTTTTAAACAGCCCATTTCGACTGTCCAATTTGACAAACCCGTTCTTACACAAACCAAAATGATCATTTTTTTTTAAACGACACACCCTGACCAGTACCCATTTTGACCAACCATGACCCGTACCCATGCTAGTTTTGACCTGAACCTACAAAGGTACTACTAGTTGCTTTGAAAGAAATAAGAAACACCTGGCACATGTGCTCACAAGACCATAATTGTATGGATAACTTAGTCATCACAGAATGTAAAAAGTATCTTTTAAAAGTACTGGTATGAACTTAAACATAAGCAATTAAGGTTTACTATTTTAAAGGCCTCCACTATCTGCACACTCACTTTGCCTATCTGCACACTTAGGGTTTATATACGCTGCGTATTGGTCAATACGCAGCGTATAGGGTTAACCCTATATGCTGCGTATTGACCAATACGCACCGTAGATAGACCATAGATCTCAGTGCCTGATTACCAATCATTGCACAGAAAACAAGGTTTCTATACGCTGCGTATTGAGCAATACGTAGCGTATAACCAGGGACCATTTTTGTAAATTTATGAAACTTCAGGGACCATATTTGTCAGTTTTCGAAACTTTAGGGACCTTTTTGTAAATTTTTGAAAAACCAGGGACCATTTGTGTAAATTTACGAAATCTCAGGGACCATTTTTGTAAAAATATCAAAAAAGGGGAAAAAGGGGGTCTTCATTTAAGAACCGGCCTTTGCAAGACTCGAACTCATGACCTCTCGTTTAAAACCGCAACGCCTTAACCAGTTTATCCTCTGTCCAGAGCTGTTAGAATATGAAACTTAATTCCTTATATACACTCGTTAGGTAATACGCTGCGTATTGCTCAATACGCAGCGTATGTCAGTGGTTGGTACACTACCAGACAGTCAAACCTAGTACCATGGTCAAATCAGTCTGACATAGGGTGCGTAGTGATCAATACGCATCGTATATATGTAAACCTATACGCTGCGTAGTGGTCCATACGCAGCGTATGTCAGACTGATTTGACATCGATACGATGTTGTCCAGGCACGTGAATAAAGTAATACGGGGAGTAGAGAGCAATACGCTGCCTATTGAAGTGTCACATGAAAGTCTATTTATCCATCTGTTCACAATTCGAATTCTCAATCATCCTCTGCTTTCTTTCTTTTTCATCTTCCTCTTTCAGTAAACAATTTACACCCTTGATCCAACATTATTTGTTCTGTTTTTTCTTCAATCTTGTTAAAATGTCATCATTTTGGAACGATAATTATTTCGGTAATCACTATTCTAACGACATATGGGGAGCAAATGCTGCCAACGAGGAGGAGGAGGTTGTGTCTGGAGTCCCTGTTGATCAAAAAACACAGTTGCCAGACTTGAACAAGACTCCCACTCCATCTGTTTAATCAGAAGGATCTGAATATGAGACATCATCGATGGATGGAGACGCTGAATGATTATGATTGTGAAATCCGATACCATCCAGGCAAGGCGAATGTAGTTGCCGATGCCTTAAGTAGAAAGGAAAGGGTTAAACCCATCAGAATCAATGCCAAGAGCATTGAATTAAAAAACAGCTTAAATGAAAGACTGTTAGCCACTCAGAAGGAGGTAGTATTAGAAGCTAACAATCCAAATGAAAAGCTGGGAGTTACAGCTGAACGTTATCACATGGCAAGGATGGAATCCTAAGATTGAATGGACGAATACGGGTTCCAGTCTATGGAGGACTTCGGGGCGTGATCCTTCAAGAAGCCCACAGTTCTAAGTACTTTGTTCATCCTGGAAGTGATAAGATGTACCAGGATTTGAAGGCTAACTATTGGTGGATAGGCTTGAAGAAGTCTATAGCTACTTATGTGGCCAAATGCCTGACGTGTGCTCAAGTTAAAGCTGAACACCAGAAGTCGTCAGGATTGCTACAACAACCTGAACTTCCCACCTGGAAGTGGGAAATTGTGACTATGGATTTTATCACCAAGTTACCTAAGACAAAGCGAGGAAATGATACTATTTGGGTGATAGTAGATAGACTGACTAAGTCAGCCCACTTCTTACCTATTAAGGAAACACATAGCTCAGATAAGTTAGCTCAGTTATACGTGGATGAGATTGTATCTCTCCACGGAGTGCCAACGTCTATCATCTCTGATAGGGGGGACACGAGATATACATCGCATTTCTGGAAAAGGTTTCAGCAATCGCTGGGCACTCGATTAAATTTCAGCACGGCATACCATCCTCAAACGGATGGTCAAAGCGAGCGAACAATTCAAACGCTGGAAGATATGTTAAGAGCTTGTGTAATTGACCTAGGAGGAAGTTGGGATGATCACCTTCTATTAATAGAGTTTTCATATAACAATAGTTATCATTCCAGTATTCAAGCTGCACCATTTGAAGCCCTATATGGAAGGAAGTGCAGAACGCCCGTTTGCTGGGCAGAAGTTGGAGATGTCCAATTAACAGGACCTGATATAGTCCTGGAGAGGACAGATAAGAATGTACAGATACGAGATCATCTCAAAGCTGCCAGGGATAGGTAGAAAAGCTACGCAGATTTAAGGCGTAAACCTCTGAAATTCGAGGTAGGTGACAAAGTTCTACTTAAAGTGTCACCCTGGAAAGGGGTAATGCGATTTGGTAAGAAAGGAAAGTTAAGCCCAAGATACATAGGACCATTCGAGATCATCGAATGTGTCAGAACAGTGGCTTATAAGTTAAATTTTCCTGAAGAGATCAGTGGTATTCATAATGTATTCCACATCTGCAATCTGAAGAAATGTCTAGCCGATAAATCACTAGTCATACCGCATACGGAGGTGCACATAGATGAGAGATTGAAGTTTGTTGAGAAACCTTTGTCGATCGAGGATCGACAGGTTAAAAAGATTCGAAGGAAGCATGTACCGATCGTGAAAGTTAAATGGGATGCCCGTAGAGCTCCCGAGTACACGTGGGAGGTAGAATCCACAATGAAAGAAAAGTACCCTCATTTATTTCAGTAAATCTCGAGGTCGAGATTTCTTTTAAGGGGGTGAGGATGTAACACCTCGTAATTTCATGTCCAATATAATATCGACACGTGTCATGAGCTTTAAACGTGTAAAAGATTACTTATGAGGGACTAGAGTTGACAAACGAAGAATCTACGTGTATAAAAGGATTCAAAGTGTCAAAAATGGATAAATGTACCTTTCAATAGCCCTACAAGATGTTTATAACCTTAAACGAATGAATCATGGATCATACGAAGCCAATTGTGGAAGAAAGTGAGAGATTACAAACTACAAGTGTTAAATGTGTCAACATGTTTAATTTATACCTCTGAAGAAATGTCTAGCCGATAAATCACTAGTCATACCGCATACGGAGGTGCACATAGATGAGAGATTGAAGTTTGTTGAGAAACCTTTGTCGATCGAGGATCGACAGGTTAAAAAGCTTCGAAGGAAGCATGTACCGATCGTGAAAGTTAAATGGGATGCCCGTAGAGGTCCCGAGTACACGTGGGAGGTAGAATCCACAATGAAAGAAAAGTACCCTCATTTATTTCAGTAAATCTCGAGGTCGAGATTTCTTTTAAGGGGGTGAGGATGTAACACCTCGTAATTTCATGTCCAATATAATATCGACACGTGTCATGAGCTTTAAACGTGTAAAAGATTACTTATGAGGGACAAGAGTTGACAAACGAAGAATCTACGTGTATAAAAGGATTCAAAGTGTCAACAATGGATAAATGTACCTTTCAATAGCCCTACAAGATGTTTATAACCTTAAACGAATGAATCATGGATCATACGAAGCCAATTGTGGAAGAAAGTGAGAGATTACAAACTACAAGTGTTAAATGTGTCAACATGTTTAATTTATACCTCTGAGTGACCTTTTAGCAAACCCGAAGCTTTGTAACGATTAATTATGCTCACTAGAATAAGTGATAAAAATTTCACGAAGTTTCGATAAAGTATGAGAAAGTTATGATAACATTCGTATATGAATGGTTAAAAGCGTCAGCGTTGAAATTTATGACTTTTCAGGTGATCATAAAGTTAAGCAAGGACTTAACAAAGTTTGGTTAAGTCTTAAGGTCCTTAAAAATCAAGTTAGAAGGTTAAAAGTGCAAAAAGGGAAGTTAAAACCACTTTTAAAAGGACTAGGGGCTGAAATGTAAATAATGAAACTTGTTTAACTTGTTCTGGATCTTCACACGGGCCGCGTAAGGCCTCAGCCTTGGCTTTCGCGGGCCGCCTGGGACTGCCAGCATCAGAAAATCAAGACAGCTGCCTGTTAAAGCTGTTTAACCGACTTAAGGGCCTTGTTGTACATACCAGGGACTCCTCCAATGGTATTTTATGCAATAGGGGCACCTGTAAGCATCATATAACACCTGTAGACTTGCTTAGCATGATCTAG